>JAXLNO010003780.1:0-109209 GCA_038087875.1 Malacoraja senta
GACACACTTGTGGACTATAAAGTTGAAACCAAACTGCCACTTCTATTCCACCAAAACTATCACCAGGGCTAATTAACAATCCGTCGGACTTCTCCCTCAAAACCAACTTTAATTAAGTGATGGTAGGCACAAAATGCTGGAGTAACTCAGTGGGACAGGCATCATCTCTGGAGAGAAGGAATGGGTGACATTTCAGATCGAGACCCTTCTTCAGACTAAGTGATGTTGGTTTAGTTTAGTTTTGTTTAGTTTAGATTATTATTGTCCTATGTGCCGAGGTAAAGTGAAAAGTTTGTGTAGACATCCTCTAATTCACAAAAATGGAGAGAATTTATTTGGAAAATTTTGATTTGTTTCTTTATTACACCTATCATAAAAAGCAAGCAAATTCTAAGGCAGCAAACATGCTGGAGGAAATGTGGCCAAACAGACGCAAATCATGCACATATCTTCTGGAGTTGCCCCAAAATAGAACCATTTTGGGGACAGAGTGAATTCAGAATTAAAGGAGGTATTAGGATATATAGTCTCCAAGAAGTGTTCCATTTTATACCTGGGTTATATAACTACAGTGGTGCTGAAGGAAGATCATTACTTGGTTAAAATCCCACTCACAGCTGGCAGAATGGCCATTACAAGAAACTGGCTTGCAGCGGACACACCCAGACTTAGACAATGGTTGGACATAGTACAGGAAATATTTGTCATGGAGAAAATGACATATTCTGTAAGAGTGAAAGAAGATGAGTTTAACAGAAAATGGGAAAAATGGATTAGGTATAGAAATAAAGACATCAACACTGTATAATTCTATTGACAATCATGTAAGTTATTGGAAAATGTTTTAATAAGGAAATAGTTCTGTATACTGCATCATTAATTGTAAACTGAACCCCCGCTGCACTGTTGTACGTTTCACTGCATTGTTGTATGTTTCGTTGTTATATTTGTGTTTTATTTGTGTATGCATAAAAGCAATAAAGACTAAAGTGAAAAAAATAAAAGCTTTTGTTGCGTGCTATCCAGTCAAAGGAAAGACTATGCATTGATTACAATTGAGCCATCCACAGTGCGCAGATAAATGATAAAGGGTACACATTTAGGGCAAGATAGTCCAATAAAGTGTGATTAAAGATAGTTTAAAGATGTCCAATGAGGTAGATAGGAGGGCATAACTGCAATATACTGTAGCTGGTGAGAGGATAATTTAGCTGCCTGATAACAGCTTTCTTCTGAATACTGCAGCTGTTCAGTAAGACTTTAGTGCTTTCTCTTTTGTCACAACTTTTTTGTAATAGCATCAATGAAAATAGAGTACTGAACCACGAAGTGAATACTGACCGTGAAGGGTGTGTTCGTCGGAGATACAGTACATTTACGATGTGACAACATTGTTGCTGAACACATTTCACATTAAATAAATAAAACAATCATATATATATTTGGATATATATATAAGGATATCACTGAGCTCCAGCAAAAGTAATATTAAGGTTAGTCATTATTACTCCACTTAAGGTAAACACCACCCCTTGTCCAGCACCCTTTGATATTTCCTATAATTGAACAATGATGAAAATCACTTCTACTTGGCCTGGTTTCAGAGAAACGTTTAAATGAGTATGAAATGTAAAAAATATTTGAAGAGGTTAATGACTGAATTATATAATCCTGACAATGGCTCACGAAGAGAAGTACAGTCTGACTCAAAACTGTTTTTTGAGTTATTGCATTAAAACAATTCCAGTATAAATCATTGATTGACTGAATTGATTGAAGGCCCATTGAGTCCATCCCAGACATCGATCACCTATTCACACTTGCTCTATGTTATCCCACTTTGGCCTTCACTCACTACACATTAGGGGCAATTTAACAGAGGTCATAAAACTTCAAATTGTGTTTGAATCGTCTGCAGATCAATTGCATCGAACGAGCTAACAAACTTCTGATCAGAGAGTGGTGAGTCTGTGGAATTCTCTGCCTCAGAGGGCGGTGGAGGCAGGTTCTCTGGATGCTTTCAAGAGAGAGCTAGATAGGGCTCTTAAAAATAGCGGAGTCAGGGGATATGGGGAGAAGGCAGGAACGGGGTACTAATTGGGGATGATCAGCCATGATCACATTGAATGGCGGTGCTTGCTCGAAGGGCCAAATGGCCTACTCCTGCACCTATTGTCTATTGTCTATTGATGTTAGTATTGGTATTGGTTTATTATCATCATATGTACTGAGATACATTGAAAAGCTTTTGTTTGCTTGCTATCTAGTCAAATCAGATCATTGTACATCAGTACAACCAAGCCATACACAGTAATCATTCCAGGCACTATGTCAGTATATTAATGTTACATTGGATTCTGGCAATGTCTTTAAAATGTCGAAAGAGGCTAAGTTTCCTATGTCAGCTCTTTGCTGTTTGTTACATTACACAACAATATTGGCTTTGCTTGGTCGTATGAAATGCACTGTAAATTACTTAATTTTAGTGGACTGTTTCTCCAACGGTAACAGAAGGGAAGTTAATGCATGAGCATTTCAGCAAATGGCAAGTAATTTTTAAAGGCGACAGTGCCTCTTAAGTATTTGAATACTAGTAAGGCATAGCAAATTATACAGCATTTATGGAATTAAAAACTGATCTACAAACAACAGTTGACTCAACGGGTGAACAGTCTCACCGGTCAGAAAGGAATGCCAAGACTTTGCTTTGGCCAGAAGACGGGTGGGTCGTTTATGTGTCACTGGTCGATCGTTGAACCACTGCCCTACTGACCTCTTGTCCAATGGTGGATGGGGTCCCTGTGTGACTCTTCCAACCTGCAGGGAGTGGGCTGGGTGTCTGCTTCCCCTTGCAATGGCCCACACTCTTCCACTGTATCCATATCCGTGAGGATGAACAGAGGCTGGTGGAGGAGATCTGCATTGAGAAGGGGTTCCTTTGGGGGATCGTGGACAGATGGGTGGAAGTCTTGGCCTTGTGCATGGGTGGATATTAATACATTTTAAAAGAGGGATCAAGATTAGACTTGATGTGTAAACCTTGGTGCCTTATCTCAGCAGGGTCTGAAGAAGGGTCCTGATGCTGTGAAACATTGTCTGTCCATTCCCTCCACAGATGTTGCCTGACCCTCTAAGTTCCTCCAGCACTTTGCCTTTTGGTCTCAGTTGTATCCTTGGGTGGGGTGGAGGTGGATTTGCACCCCTCTCATGTGAAAGCAGATCCTGGATTAGTTAATTCATAACTTTCTCTTGGAGATTTGTCCACGTGCCTTTGACCGTTTAAAGGAGACTTTATTTTGTGCGCCCCATGACATCCTGGGACATTTGGACAGAAAATGAAGCAAAAATCGTTATGACTTTCCTTGATGTTTTGGATCAAATCACACTGGGAGCTGGAGAATGGGTTGTATGGGATGATGTTTTTGGCATGATTCTGTGCCCAAATGTAATGGTCAACGAAAGAAGTAGGAACGTGCAGAAATGCATAATGATTTATTTGTAGTGGAAAATTGGTTTCAGTTCAGCATTCTAATTTTAAAACAACATGTCATGAAATGATTAATGTAGCTTATGAGAGTAAGGCAAACTTCATAAATCGTCAAAGCAGCGCCGGGTCTTCCACTGGCACTGGGTGGACTCCCATTGAGTGCAGGAGGACAGATTTACACATTAAAACGTTAAAAAAATCTCAACGTTCCCTTTATACACCCATATGCGCTTCCTCTTTCAAGCTCTCCCTGATGAGTTCATATTTGTTGAATTACTTTGTCACTTTCTTCCTGATAACATAATGACAGAGTAAAGGATACTCGCAATTTGTATAATAATTTTCAGATCTATTTTCCCCACTCTTTTTAAGGATCGCTGAGCAGGAGAAGGATAGTTGTGTTACAAAACCCAAGTTTCTTTACATGTGCACTCACATTAGGATGCATAGCTCGATCAATAAGAATAAACGGAAAAGATCTCTAGTATTGTGCAATAATTTTGTTTGATGCAATTTGTATACTGCATCTGATGTTGTCCCTCTGAAACAATGGGAGAATATTGAAACCATAGGAAAGCCTCAAAGATGTTCTATTAAAAGGACCTTTGTCTTAAAGGATTTTAATTATGAATAAGTAACATACGTTGATAGATCTCGTATTGGTTTATTATTGACACCAGCTACAGTAAAAAGCTTTTGTTTAAAAAGATCTATCTGAACAGAAAGAGTGAAATGGGTAGAAAGGCTACATGGACAAATGCCTGAAAGCAATTCATGTATTAGACCATGACAGCTATTAGGGTAGCGATTGTAATACTTGGTTTAAATGATGTGAGTAGATTCAATGCAACAACATGTTGCCTGACCCGCTGAATTACTCCAGCAGTTTGTGTCTATCTTTGGATGTACCGAGAGTCCATTGTTGATGGCATCATTGTGGTCTGGATCTAGCTTCAACTTTTGTTTCTGATTTCCAGCATTAACAGTAAATTGCTTCCTGTTTGTAATGGTATTCAGCAGATAATTTGGTTATCTGTCAATTTACCAATTACACTTGCTTTTCAAAACAGCGTGTATTTATGGAATGATTGGTACAATATCCCCCCCCCCCCCTCCAGTCCTCAAATGGAAAAGTATACAATAGAGTATAGGCATATACTGCTAATACATTTTTTCCCAGTGAGAAGTGCAGAACAGGCTGCAGATTTACGTCAACTCATTGCACTTTGCCTCCAACGGTTATTTATTGCAATGACTTCAGTGAAACTCCTAAGCATTTATTGGAAAGTTTTATTGTGTATGCGCAAGCACTATTTTTTTAGATTTTTTGGGGGAAAAATCATCGAGTCATAGCCATAAGGTGTGGAAATGTGCCCTTCAGCCCAACTTATCCATGCCATCCAAGATTCCCTATCTAAGCTTGTCCTATTTACCCAGCTTTGGCCCATATCCCTCTAAACCTTTCCATTCCATGTACATGACAAAAAGTTACTGTATTAAAGTACCTGCATCTATCTGGTTCCAAACCAGAGACCAAATTCACCTTAAAGATGTGCCCTCTAGTCTTTGACATTCCCCAGAATGAAAATGGTCAAAGATTAGAGGGGAGATCTTTAAGGTGAGAGGGGCAAAGCTTAAAGGAGATTTACGGGGAAAGTGTTTTACACAGAGTGGGGGGTGCCGGAAGCACACTGCCAGGGGTGGTGGTGGAGGCGAATAAGATAGTGGCATTTAAGAGGCTTTTGGATAGGTGGATGATTTGCAGGGAATAGAGGGATATAAACTATGTACAGGCAGAGAAGAGTTGGTTTAGGCACCATCTTTGGCACAGATATTGTGCTGTAGGTTCTATGTTCTCTTCTATGTTCTTTCTGTTAAAGAGTTTAACAATGTTTGTATGGGTGGAAAATGAGAACTCCCCTTTATTTTTAGATAGTAAAAAATCCAGATATTTTCAATATTCATTACACAAAATTAGCAAAAAGATAACTAAACTAAATTTTGAAGTTTTTCTTGTGAATAATGAAATCCAGAAAATTGAA
This sequence comes from Malacoraja senta, assembly GCA_038087875.1. NCBI lineage: Eukaryota > Metazoa > Chordata > Chondrichthyes > Rajiformes > Rajidae > Malacoraja > Malacoraja senta. The sequence goes on from JAXLNO010003780.1 coordinate 5,530, forward strand.
CTTGATTCAGCCAGAATCTCTCATGTCAGATCTGTCTAAATTGGTGAAGGTTTAATTTTTCTTCTTAAGTTTGATCATTCTATTAGGTTGCACACATAATGCAGATTGAAAAACATTTGCAAAAAGTGTGAAGTTTATAATATTTGATCTTAATAATATTAACAAATGCTGCCCATTTAACTACACATATTCCCCCCTTCAAATCTTCATTCATCTCCTTTTAAAAAGTTACAAAATACTCATCCTAAGCCTGTCTGCTCTGATTACTTTTATTTATAGTCACTAGGTCTTATTGTGTACAGCGCTGAAATGGGACATTCGGCCCACATTGTCCATGCTGAACAAGTTGACATACTGGGCTAGTCTCATTTGTCTATATTTGGCCTATTTTTCTCTCTAAACACTTCCTATCCATATATCTGTCGAACTGCCTTTTAAGCTTAGCAATTGTATTCACTTGCATCCACGTCTATTGTTTTCTCGGCAGCTCATTCCAGTACAGACTGCCCTCAGTGTGGAAATGCTGTCACTGCAAAGGGGCACCTTTTAATTACAGAAACCAGTTTCCCAATAATAACCCTTTCGAGATCCTTTGAATGTCTATTCATTCTTCACTTAACCAATGTTTTCATGAAAATAATTTGCATAGCCCTGGTGTCAGAGGATAATTATAATTTTTCATTGTTAGTAAACTTGCTCTACTTTGAAACCTTTCATAGTTAGTTGCCTGATGTACTTCTGCTGATTTCTGACCAGTTTTATTTTAATGTTCGTTATTGACTTCACAAGGCAATATTTGGAAGAGTGTCTACCAGGCGGAGGGTGCTTGCCAAGTTCATCCGAGGAAGACCATAAGACCATAAGACAGGAGCAAAATTAGGCCATTCGTGTCATCAAGTCTGTACTGCCATTCGATCATAGCTGATCTATTTTTCCCTCTCAACCCCATTCCCCTGCCTTCTCCCCATAACCTTTGACACACTTACTAATCAAAAACCCCTCAGTCTCTGCTTTAATAATACCCAATGTCGTGGCCTCCACTGCTGTCTGTGGCAATAAATTCCACAGATTCACCACCCTCTGGTTCAAGAACTTCCTCCTCATCTCCATTCTAAAGGCATGTACTTTTGTTCTGAGGCTTTGCCCTCTGGTCCTATGTCCCATTACTGGAAACATCCTCTCCACATCCACTCTATCAAGGCCTTTAATTATTCAGTAGGTTTCAATGAGATCACCTTTCATCCTTCTAAACTCCAGCGAGTACAGGTCCAAAGCCATCAAATGCTCTTCACACGTTAACCCAATCATCCCTGGGATCAGTCTCGTAAACCTCCTCCGGACTCTCTTCAATGCCAGAACATGCTTCCTCAGATATGGTACCCAAAACTGCCCGGGATATTCCAAATGTGGCTTGACCAGTGCCTTATAAAGCCTTAGCATTACATCCTTGCTTTTATATTCTAGTCCTTTCAAAATGAATGCTAACAATACATTTGCCTTCCTTACTGAACTTACAAATTAACCTTTTGGGCATCCTGCACCAGCACTCCCAAGTCTCTTTGCACCTCTGATTTCTGAACCCACTCCCCATTTAGAAAATAGCCCACACCTTTATTCCTACCACTGAAGTGTATGACCATCCAATTTGCTATTTGTATTCAATTTGCCACTTCTTTGCCCACTCTCCCAACCTGTCCAAGTCCTTCTGCAGACTCCCTGCTTCCTCCACACCAACAGCCCTTCCACCTACGTTGGTGTCAACTGAAAACTTGACCACAAATACTTGGAGGAGTATCTGCCAAGTGGATAGCGATTACAATGATCATCCAAGTGTTCCCTCACTGAAAGCCTTGGATGGGCAGGAGATGACAATCTACTGAAGCCTGGATCTGGGGCGTTCAAGTCAAATGATCCACGCTTGTGCAAGAGGTCCCGGTGTGACTTCGTGAAGGCCACTGAGAATGCAAAAGAGACTCTTCTAAACTAAACTGGATGCTCAGACAAATGCTTGACAACAGTGACAGTGCAGTCTGTGAGGGCAACGTCAGAAGATCCTTCTTGAGGAAACCTTCTTAAAACATTCCTGTCAGTGTTCTCAAACATGCGCAGATCAACTGGCTGGCATCTTTGCAGACATCTTCAAACTCTCACTACCTATGGTGCGAGATCCCCACCTGCTTTAAAAGGACATCCATAATACTGATGCCCAAGAAGAACAAGGCGACATGCCTCAATGAATACTAACTGATGGCACTCATAGCTGTTGTGATGAAGGGCTTCGAGAGGTTGGTTATAACGCTAATCAATTCCTGCTTCAGTAATGACCTGGACTCACTTCAATTCACCTACCCTACCGCCACAACAGATTAACAGTAGAAGCCACCTCACTGACTCTCCACTCTGTGCTGGACCACTCGGACATCAGGAACACATACATCAGGCTGCTGTTCATCGGTTACTGCTTGGCTTTCGAAAACCATCATCCCTTCCAAGCTTATCAATGCTCAGGGAACTGGGTCTTTGCACCTCCCTTTGTAACTGGATCCTCAACTTCTTCCATCGGAAACCCACAATCAGTGTGAATTAGCCACAACACCTCCTTCTCCATAACTATCAACACAGGAGCACCTCAAGGTTGTGTGTTCAGTCCTCGCTCTATCTTCATGACTGTGCAGGCAGACACAGTTCCAATGCAATCTTTAAATTCACCGATGATGCCACCATTGTTGGATGAATGGCAGGTAACGATGAGACAGAGTACAGAAAGGACATTGATAAGCTAATTGAGCGGTGCCAGAAAAGAAAATCTTGCTCTTAGCAAAGGCCACGGAGTTGATTGTTGACTTTAGGAACGGAAAGTGGCGGATATACGAAAATGTCTTCGTCGACAGGATGGCAGTGGAGAGAGTCAACAGCTTCAATTGCCGGGCATACACATCTCTGATGATTTGTTCTGTCTCCAGCACATTGATGCAATCATAAAGAAAGCTTAATAGCAACTCCACCTCCTCAAGAGTTTGGAGAGATTCAGTATGATTCTGAATACTCTATTGAACTTCATCAAGTGTGTAATGGAGACCGTACTGATAGATTACATCACAACCTGGTTTGGAAATTCTAATGACCAAGAATGAAGGAGACCACAGTGCCAGATACTGCCCAGTCCATCACAGACAATAGACAATAGACAATAGGTGCAGGATTAGGCCAATCGGCCCTTCGAGCCAGCACAGGTACTGACCTCCTCACCATCGAAAGGATCTACAGGAAACACTGTATCAAGAAGGCTGCCAATATCAGCAAAGACCCACTCCACCCTTTGCCATACTGTAATTTTGTGATTACCATCAGGAAGAAGGTACAGGAGCCTGAAAACCGTGACCTCCAAGTTCAGGAACAGCTTCTTCCCAGCAACCATCAGGCTCTGGGAACCATCTGCACAACCCTAATCACAATCCTACTTCAGCTCCAAACCACCCTGGTCTACACAATACTATTGTTGTTATAGTCGGGCAGCACAGTGGCGCAGAAGTAGAATTGCTGCCTTATAGCGCCAGAGGCCCGGGTTCATTCCGAACCATATGTGCTGTCTGTATGGAGTTTGTACATTCTCCCTGTGACTGCATGGGTTTTCCCTCGGTGCTTCAGTTTCCTCCCACATTCCAAAGACATGCAGGTTTGTAGGTCAATTGGCTGTTGTAAATTGTCCCTAGTGTATAGGATAGAACTAGTATATGGATGATCATTGGTCGGCATGGTCTCAAGGGGCTGAAGGGGCTGTTTCCATGCTGTGCCTCTAAAAATTACTTTGGTTTTTGCACGATAATTATCTGGTTTACTTGGAATAACTAATAATTTGTTCTATGTTTAGCATTGTTATTGCATCGAATGTGTCTGTAAAACTGCAACAAGTAAGAATTTTACTGTTCCAATTCGTAAAATAAACAATCAACTCTTAATTCTTGCTGCATTTGCTGAGTACAGCGAGATTGGCAAGTTTTGTATGTACACTCTTCCAGTTATTGATATGCTGCATACTGAAAGACCCGCTATTGACCTGCTAATACAGGATAAGGTACCCACCACCCGCAAATGCCAGAAATGCTACAGCTCTAACAAACACTTAGAGTTGTAGAATCATTTTAGCTTGCTCACACATTATTCATTGAAAAGATATGCAGGAGAAAGTGTAAAAGTTATGACATTCAATGTTCATAACAGTTCTGCCTAAATTGGCAGTTAAACTACTGCAAATTTCTCCCTTCAAATCTTAATCCATCTGTTTGAAAATTATGGAATTTAACTTATTTAACTCTTTCCATCACAATGATTCAGATCTTAACAAATCATGGTGTTAAATGTTTTAGGCTGTTGAGGTCATGCTGAGTCTGTCTGCTCTGATTTTCTCTCATTTAGAGTCCTTGAGTCATAGCACCAAAACAGACCCGTCAGTCCATCTTATCCATGCTGACCAGTTGGCATACTGGGCTAGTCCCATTTGCCTGCATTTAGCCCATAGCCCTCTAAACCTTTCCTATCCATATATTTGTCCAATTACATTTTTAAACCATAATTATAATTGCTTCGATAGCTTCCTCTGGCACTCTAGATAGGGCTCAGCTTCTGTAGAAAACGATGCCCCTGAGATCCCTCTTAAATCTCTCCCCTCTCACCTTAAGCCTATGCCCTCCAATTTTAGAATCCTCTATCCTGGGAAACAGAATGTGAGCGTTCACTTTATCCATTTTATCCATGCCCCTCATGATCTTGCGTAAAACACGAAGTGTTGGAGTAACTCAGCGGCTCAGGCGGTATCACTGGAGGACATAGACAGGCGACGTTTCGGGTCGGGACCCTTCCTCAGACATGCACACCTGAATAAATGCGTGTGGGGCAACTTACCGTGAGAGGCAGGGAGCAGATGAGGAAGATGACGTTCATGAGGACTAGCAGGATGAGGTTGTCCAGCTCCTGGTAGTGTGCGAAGCGCCTGACGCGGCTGCCGCTGAGGCTGGAGTTGCTCCGTTGCCTCTGCCGCTTGAACATCTTGGTCAAGTTGATAGCCGCCGAAGTGTTGCACACCAGCACGGCGCCGATGAGGATAGCCATCAGCGTGGCGTAGAGCACCGAGAAGGAGACCGAGTTCTTCCCGTCCCTGGCCATGTTGAAAAAGCACCAAGTGCCGGGGCAGTATTGCTTGGTGGTGCCCAGACCCATGAAGGGCAGGGAGCAGATCAACAGACTACACAGGTACACGGCGGGGAAGACGATGACCACCCGGCGCCTGGTGAAGTGCTCCTCGTAAAAGAAAGGGTGGCTGATGGACAGCCAGCACTCCAGGGCCATGGTAAACAAGAAGAACATCGAGGCCAGGCCGAAGAAGGACACGCTGAAGGAGAAGTAGTCGCAGAGCCCGTCGTGCTGGGGCAGGGCTTTCAAGGTGAGGTTGGTGGCGTAGGACACGAAGACCACCGGGCTGATCAGACACTTGCCCAGGAGGTCGGTCACCACCAGCCCGGTCACCAGAATGTAGAAGACGCTCACATGGCGCGTTTCCTTCTTGTGCTTGTACAGGATGGCCAGCGCGATAATGTTACCGATCAGCCCAGCGGTGAAGAGCAAAGTGCTGCTCAAGACTTTGCCGCCCGTGTGCACGGTGGTGGTGTTCTCGCAAGGTGCCATCCCTGGCTGTCCCGCAACCCTCTGTGTCCGCCCTGGGGCAACGTGGCGAGGGAGTGCCACCAAAGCGTGACTCTAGCCACCTCCAATCTCCTGACCTGTGCAGCGCCTCGAGTCAGGCGGCCGAGAGGTGTTTAGTTCTGGGCTGGCCCGTCGCCTTGAGTTTCAGCTCCGGGAACGGCGATCAGTTGAAGAAGGCGTTCAGCCCAAATTAACACTGGCACACAAGCGAGGTGGAGAGCGCCCTACTTGTTGCAAATGCACTCAGACGCGTCTCAGCTAGTGTCAGGAGCGCAGTCCTGGTGGTGATGTCCTGTTCCCGATCCCTCTGATGAAGAAAGTGCAAGGCGGCGCCTCATCTTTAAACCAAACCTTGCGCACAGGGATTCCCGTGAGGAATCGGCTTCTTCGTGTGATTGGTTTATTCTTCCTTCCTAAGAATCGCGTGTTGTAATCTTATCAAGATTATTATATCCGCATTCGTTACATTTCAACCATGGCTATCCCAAGTGTATTGTCATCCCAAATTCACAGTGAAAAGTCGACTCAGCAGGTCCGTGGTATCCGCGTAAACAGGTGCGAGCATTACTGAGTCTGACACTATTAAATATATAGGCACCAAGGATATATGAAGTTTTTGCACAACTTTTTAATATATTTTTTTTAATTCTGAATAAAGTTTATTTTTGAAATAAAAAATATCTGTGCTACTTACAAAAACAATTTAAGAAGCATGTCCAAGAAGGATTTGTTTCCAACTGAAACATTACATGCTCTCTCTACCGATGCTGCCGGACTCACTGAGTGTTTCCAACATGGTTTGATTTTGTTTCTGATGTCCGGCACCTGCCGTTTATCAAATGTACTTTAATATTTAATAGTACGGGTGTCAGGGGTTATTGGGTGAAGGCAGGGGAATGGGGTTTAATGGTGAGAAGGCAGGGGAATTGGGTTAGGAGGGAGAGATAGATCAGCCATGATTGAATGGCGGAGACTTGATGGGCCGAATGGGCAAATTCTGATCCTATCATTTATAAATTTAAGAATATTTTCCCTCAAGATTAAGTATCAACCACTCAGTTAGTTTGTAATCACAAGCAAAATTCATAACTGCCAAATAACCTCATGTAGGTATTCAGAAACGTATTTATTCATCAAATACAAACATTAAATCATTTAAATACAAAGTTATTGCTGAATTTAATAACAGTTGCCTGGAAAACAGTGGAAAAATAAGAATCCAATGTTAAGGACGTGTAATTTCTTTCTTTCTTTCTTTTAAAACCTTTTTATTCGTTTTTTCCCAAAAACAAAAACAAAACAAAAAAGACAGAGCAAAAAGAGTAATGATAAACATAACAATGATATTGATACATAGGGATCAGGATGACATAAATAACAGGTATAACCTAAATATGAGTCCAGTCAAAATACACATTGAATATAGACCTCCCGGTCTCTATGTAAATATAGTTAAATGTTTATAAGAAAACTTGTATGTAGAAAAAAAACACAAAGATAAAAAGACAAAAAAAGAGGAAAACAGGAAGAAACAAAACCCCCCTAAACTAAAGAAAAAAATAAAGGAAAAAAATAAATTAAAAACAAAGCAAAACAGAATCTGAATTGAGAATTTCAACAATTTAAGTCTGTTTGTCAAGTCCGTTCCACCATATAGAGGTAAAAGAGTTTTTATAATGGTTAGAGAGCAATTTATGTTGTGTGAAAGTGCTGAATAAATTTTCCCCAAGTCTTATCAAATTTAACCAAGGGTTCAACAATGTCACACCTGATTTTTTTCTAAATTTAAACATGATATCGTTTCAGAATATCACTGGAGTGTGGTCGGAGGGTTGGAGTCTTTCCATTTAAATAAAATAGATCTTCTGGCAATTAGTGTGGTAAAAGCAATCAACCGATGGGCGGAGCGGGACAAATGAATAAAATCTAACATTGGTAGCCCAAAAATTGCACTAATAGGATGAGGTTGTAAATCAATACATAAGACTACAGAAATAGTATCAAAAATTTCTTTCCAATATTTTTCCAAAAGTGGGCAGGACCAAAACATATGGGTCAGTGAGGCCACTTCAGAGTTACATCTGTCACAGGTAGGATTTATATGACCATAGAAACGAGCTAACCTATCTTTTAACATTTGAACTCTGTGAACCACCTTGAATTGTATCAGAGCGTGTCTTGCACACATTGAAGAGGTATTGACTAATTTCTTCATCACAATTCCTTGTTGCAGAGGCTGACAAATGCCGTTAAAAATTAATTACAATGATTAATTTATAGCTGACTTACACAATGCAGTATTTTCATGATTGATTGAGCCAGTAAATGCTAAACAGTGATCATGGGCAAATCCATTCATATTTCAAATGTTTCCAGTCCATGCTGACTTTGTGAACATTTCAAAGTTAATCACATTATAGCAGTGGGTCTGTGTACTCACGCCGACATACTTTAACCATATACTGACATTTGCAACACATAACATAGAAATTAGGTGCAGGAGTAGGCCATTCGGCCCTTCGAGCCTGCACCGCCATTCAATATGATCATGGCTGATCATCCAACTCAGTATCCCGTACCTGCCTTCTCTCCATACCCTCTGATCCCTTTAGCCACAAGGGCCACATCTAACTCCCTCTTAAATATAGCCAATGAACTGGCCTCGACTACCCTCTGTGGCAGAGAGTTCCAGAGATTCACCACTCTCTGTGTGAAAAAAGTTCTTCTCATCTCGGTTTTAAAGGATTTCCCCCTTATCCTTAAGCTGTGACCCCTTGTCCTGGACTTCCCCAACATCGGGAGCAATCTTCCTGCATCTAGCCTGTCCAACCCCTTAAGAATTTTGTAAGTTTCTATAAGATCCCTCTCAATCTCCTAAATTCTAGAGAGTATAAACCAAGTCTATCCAGTCTTTCTTCATAAGACAGTCCTGACATCCCAGGAATCAGTCTGGTGAACCTTCTCTGCACTCCCTCTATGGCAATAATGTCCTTCCTCAGATTTGGAGACCAAAACTGTACGCAATACTCCAGGTGTGGTCTCACCAAGACCCTGTACAACTGCAGTAGAACCTCCCTGCTCCTATACGCAAATCCTTTTGCTATGAAAGCTAACATACCATTTGATTTCTTCGCTGCCTGCTGCACCTGCATGCCTACTTTCAATGACTGGTGTACCATGACACCCAGGTCTCGCTGCATCTCCCCTTTTCCTAGTCGGCCACCATTTAGATAATAGTCTGCTTTCCTGTTTTTGCCACCAAAATGGATAACCTCACATTTATCCACATTATACTGCATCTGCCAAACATTTGACCACTCACCCAGCCTATCCAAGTCACCTTGCAGTCTCCTAGCATCCTCCTCACAGCTAACACTGCCCCCCAGCTTAGTGTCATCCGCAAACTTGGATTCACCCACCATTCTGGCTTAACAAGATTCACCCACCATTCTGGCATAAACTAACAAACATAGCCTGGTATGTATGCGATGAAATCAAGCACAGAGCTATTGCAAAAACAACGTTACAACTTTGAAAGTTTGCCAAAACAAAGACAAAAGAAAAATACTGGAGATGCAAGAAAATAAAGTCATAGTCATAAAGCCATTTGACCCACCATTCCATTCTGACCTTCTTTTGTCCTACTACATCATAAAGTTTGACAACATTTTTTTAATGCTTTGCCTATTTGAGTGTCTGTGTAAATATCTCTTAATCATAGCAATTGTATCTGAATCCACACCTCCTCTGGCAGTGTTTTCCAAATATCCACTGTCGGTGTAAAATAAATCGTATTTCCTTGAACCCTTTCAAAATTCCTTCCTCTCACCACAAACCTGTGCCTCTTGTTTTTTTAAATTCCTGCACGATTCTGGTTGACAAGGTGTAAAAAGGATCTGGGAAAAAAAGATTTTACAATGTACCCTGATGATGCTTCTCATAATCTTGTGTACTTCTATTAGCCTCCTTTGTTCCAGAGAAAAAAATTCTCATCCTATTCAATCTCTCCCCAGAAGTAAAATTCTCTAATCCAGGCAAACTCTGGTGAATCTTCTGTGCGCTCCATCCAGTGCAATCAGATCCTTCCAATATTTTGGCAACCAAATTTGCACATAATACTCCAAGGGTGACCCAAACAGTGTTTTATAAAGCTTGCAATGTAACATCCCAAAGTTTATACAGTAGCCTATGCCTATAAGACTACCATGCCTTATGACACCATCACCACCCTACTAGTCTGCGTTGCCACTTTCAAGCAACTATTGACTTAACCTCCTAAGTATCTCAGTTCATCAACATTCCTCAGTGATCTACTAGTTACTGTGTAAATCATAGTCTTATTTGACTTCCGAAATGTTCTCACCTTACACTTATCAAGATTAAATTCCATTTGACAATGCTTGGACCAATTTTCTATCTGATCCATATCTTGCTATAGCATTATTAACCTTCCTCGTTATTCATAAGCCAACAATTTTCATATCACAAAGATCTTTGTCATGGACCCAGCATTGTTTTTGTTTCCCTTACTTCCCTCAGTATCCTGGGATAGATCCCATCTGGTCCCGAGGACTTAAACACCTTACTGTTTTTCAAGACAAAAGCACCTCCTTATTAATTCTGACACGCCTAATAAAATCAGTGTAACCCACCGTAATCTCACCATCATCCTTGTCCTTCTCATTTGTTGCCACTGAAACAAAGTATTATATAGACTGCACCCATGTCCTCCGGTTTCATGCATAAATCTCCTACTTGAGTGGACCTACCCTTTCCTGAGCTACTCCCTTGCTTCTAACATTTGTATACAATGCCTTGGGGTCTTCCTTAATACCAGCCGCCAAGGACATTTCATAGACATTTTTAACCCCGTTAATTACCTGGCAAAGTTCTTCCCTGAGTGCCTCCACCAGCATGTGCAGTCTTTGGATCCTATTTTTTAAGAGGATATGAAGATCTCTGTCATGGCCCCAGCATTTTTCTTTTCCCATAGTTTCCTGCAATAGATCAATATTTTCAGAGGTTTCAAAGGTCTGTTTATTGTCACATGTACCAATTAAGGTGCAGTGAAACCATCTGCAGTCGGGGCGATCGAACCTTCCACAGCTGATAATCGAAGCTCTGGCGATTGGGGCGGTCGAAACTCCCAAAGTCGGTCCCTAACCAGGGACCGCGAGCTCCACGATGTTAAGTCCTGCAGGCAAGGGGTATTGTAATAATGCAGGATAATGTGCTGAGGTGAAAGATAAGCCAGGACATTGATGAATGGAGGAACTAGCTCAATGTGATTTCTTATGACTACTGTTTGGTGTTGGGTCTGAAGTCATTGTCTTTAAACACTCTTTCCTGCAGTTGTATGAAGGTTGGGGTGTTATGCTGAGAGAAAGTGGATTTTGTTTTCAACATCTACCCTTACGCTGAAGTTACAGCAGTTCTTGAGATATGTTTAATTCTCCTTATTTACAAGGATCTTGTCAGGGTGTGATATTAGGTGAGAAAGCAGGCAGATGGATGAAGAGCCTTGGACTTGAGAAGTGTTGGAAGGAACTTTAAACTAGTTTAAACCAAAGATAGACACAAGATGCTCATGTAGCTCAGTGGGACAGGCTGGAGAGAAGGAATGTTTTTTATTTATTTATTCAGGGGGTGGGGGGGGGGGGTGGTGAAGACACGACAAGGGTTGGGGTTGGGGTTAGAGGAGAGCTGGGGAGTGGATGGAGGTTGAGTTGAGGTCCTGTGGGAGGATAGTGGATGTTCAGAGAGGGGGGGTGGGGTGAGGACTATTGTATGGGTGGGGTGTGGTCTGAAGAAGGGTCTCAACCTGAAAATGCATCCATTCCTTCTCTCCAGAGATGCTGCCTGCCCCGCTGAGTGACTCCAGCATTTTGTGTCGAGACTATTTGTGTAAGGTGTGTCCTCCATGGAGGAGTTCTGCTGTGATATGCTGTGGAAGCTCTGTAATTTATGGACATTTGAAAAAAGAAGATAAATCGATCTCTACAATGGGTTGCAGCACACTTTGGCCAAATCATCTGTTTTCCAGGTTACTCTAAAGTAATCTCGAGGCATTTTTTGCATTTAAATCAACTTTGAAGCTTATTTCTCTCCTACAGAGAGCCTTTGATGGAGTTCTATCTTGCCCATGACAGTAACATTTAATTCCAACCTCTAAGGTACAGTCTCCAGTTTGCTCAATAAAGGGCACAGATGAAGATTTGCTCTCTCCGAGATGCTAAAAGTTCCAAGACATATCCATAATCTTGTTTTACGCCCCCCCCCCCCCCCTCTGAACATCCACATTGATTTCTCTTATTTAAAGTAACCCCTACATTCCATCTCTCCCACCTCCCACCCTAATCATCCTACCAGTTCCACTGTTCGTATCCCTTTGTTATCACCTCTTCCCCAGCCAAAATGGGCCATTATGGGCTCCACCCTTCCTTGGTCATTTGCTGTCAGCTCTGATTTGTTCTGGACTTTTCCTACTTCCAGTTCCCGCTCCTCTTCTTTCAGTCTGTTGAAGGGTTCTGACCCAAAATGTTACCTGTTCCGTTTCTCCAGAGATGCTACATGACTCATTGAGTTGCTCCAGAACTTTGTGTCTATCCATGGTCATGTTCCTCCAATAAGGGAATTTGCCAGTCACGGATAAAATGCTTGACATCGTGTTCAGATATTTAAGTCCAATCGCCTGCAACAAGCGTAGAACATAGAAGAGCACAGCACAGGTACAGCCCCTTTGGCCCACAATATCTGTGCAAAATATGATAAACGAATCACTCTGCCTGCACATGATCCATAATCCTTCACTCCCCCTAGAGCAGATTTGATGGGCTGAACGCCCTAATTCTGCTCCTATGTCTATGGTCTTACGAATTGAATTGAAAGATACAGCAAGGGAACGGGCCTTGTGGCCCACTGAGTCCATGCCAACCATCGAATGTTCAGAGACCAATCAACCTTCTGACCATCTACTGCAGTTGTACAGGGTCTTGGTGAGACCACACCTGGAGTATTGCGTACAGTTTTGGTCTCCTAATCTGAGGAAGAACATTCTTGCCATAGAGGGAGCACAGAGAAGGTTCACCAGACTGATTCCTGGGATGTCAGGACTTTCATATGAAGAAAGACTGGATAAACTCGGCTTGTACTCGCTAGAATTTAGAAGATTGAGGGGGGATCTTATAGAAACTTTAAAAATTCTTACGGGGTTGGACAGGCTAGATGCAGGAAGATTGTTCCCGATGTTGGGGAAGTCCAGAACAAGGGGTCACAGTTTAAGGATAAAGGGGAAATCTTTTTGGACCGAGATGAGGAAAACATTTTTTACACAGAGAGTGGTGAATCTCTGGAATTCTCTGCCACAGAATGTAGTTGAGGCCAGTTCATTGGCTATATTTAAGAGGGAGTTAGATGTGGCCCTTGTGGCTAAAGGGATCAGGGGGTATGGAGAGAAAGCAGGTACAGGATACTGAGTTGGATGATCAGCCATGATCATATTGAATGGCGGTGCAGGCTCAAAGGGCCGAATGGCCTACTCCTGCACCTATTTTCTATGTTTCTATGTTTCTATATCTTTGGGATGTGGGAAGAAACCGGAGTACCAGGAGGAAATCCACATGGTTACAGGGAGAACATGCAAACTCCACATAGACAGCACCCGAGGTAAGGATCAAACCTGGGTCTCTGGCGCTGTGAAGGACTGGCTTTACCAACTACACCAATTAGAATATTGAATAGCTATACTTAATATTTATATATTGTGTTTTTTTTAATCAATAATATTTGCATGTGCAAATATTCACAGGTAGCTGAGGTGAATTGTAATTTGTAATCTCCAGATATTCTCTCTCATGACCCAGCACTAAAGTTGCTTCAGCGCTGTGAAAGTCCACAAGCTCTGAAAAGGTTTAAAAGGAGCAGTCTCCTCGTGTGATAAAATCCTTCATAATTTTCTGCAGCAGTTGTGGGCTGCTTAGATTCTATATCCTAGTACATTTTGATCAATGATAATCTGGCCACAGGGGTGCAGCTGGTAGAGCTGCTGCCTCTCAGTGCCAGAGACCCGGGTTTGATCCTGACCTCAGGTGCTATCTATGTGGAGTTTGCATATTTCCCTCTGATCCCATGTAAATCCCTCTGTAAATCATCTCTAATTTGTAGGTGTTTGTAGATGGGGCAAGCTGATGAAAAAAATGCAGAGAGAATTTAAGAAATGGGACTAATATAATACTGTTGTAAATGGTGATCAGTATGGTCTAGTGAACCTGTTTCTGTGCTGTAACTCTCCATATATGGTATTTAATGTCATAGTGTTGGTAATCTAAAACCATTCTCTGTGGCTTCTAGCAAAACTCTGAGCAACTATTTTCCTGTCTAAACAATAATAATAATAATAATACATTAAATTTATATAGCGCTTTTCAGGACTCAAAGTCGCTTTACATTGAGAGTCAAGAATAAACAAAACAAAATAGAGCAGTAAGACAGAGATGCAAAGGGGAGGGGAACATGGGACTAAGGGTACGCAGAGGTGAAGAGATGGGTCTTGAGGCGGGACTGGAAGATGGTGAGGGACTCAGAATTTCGGATCAGTTGTGGGAGGGAATTCCAGAGCCTGGGAGCTGCCCTGGAGAAGGCTCTGCCTCCAAAAGTGCAGAGGTTTGATTTCGGAGTGGAGAGGAGACCAGCTGATGTGGATCTGAGGGACCGTGAGGGTTGGTAGGGGGAGAGGAGGTCAGTGAGATAAGGGGGTGCCAAGTGGTTGAGGGCTTTGTAGGTGAGGACCAGGATTTTGTAGATGATCCGGTGGGAAATGGGAAGCCAGTGGAGTTCTTTGAGAACTGGGGTGATGTGGTGCCAGGATTTGGTGTGGGTAATGAGTCGGGCGGCTGCATTCTGGACCAGTTGGAGTCGGTTGATGTTGCTGGAATTGATGCCAAAGAGAAGAGAGTTACAGTAGTCCAGTCGGGAGGAGATGAAGGCATGGATGAGTCTTTCAGCAACGGGGGGTGTGAGAGAGGATCTGATTTTGGCTTCAATGACTTCAAGTCCAGCCCAGATGTGTTGATTTGTTACATATTCATCCTCAGGTTCAGGTTTCTGAATGTTGATAGAGACACAAGAAACTGGAGATGCTGAAATCTTGGGCTAAAAAGGTGTTGGAGGAACTCAGCAGGCCAGACAGCATGAGTTGATGGAATAGATAGATGACGTTTTGGGTTGAGATCCTTCTTCTGAATATTTTTCACTATTAGCTATATTTTGCTTCTTTCTTCTAGAACTACTGATACCATAATTCCATGACTTATCCCACCATGTCCATTCTGACCTTTTTGTTCATATACATGAATTCCATTTGCCCGTATTAGGAGCATATCCTTCTATGCCTTCCTATTGTCTGATAAATGCCTCTTAAAGGTAGGGCTTGTATCTGTTTCCAACATCTCCACTGGCAGTGAATTCCAGATATCAATCACTCTATGTAAAGAAAAACATATTCTTTAAAACTCCTTCATTTCACCTTAAACCTATGTCCCCTAGTTCTTCATGCCTCCATCACGGGGAAAATAATTTGACCTCATCTCTGCCTCTCATAATCATACACACTTAACCAGCAGGTCACACCTCAGCCTTCTTCATTTCATGGAAAACCAGCCCAGCCTGTCCAATATCTCTCCATAATTAAAGTTTTCCAATTCAGGCAAAATTCTGGTAAATCTCCGCTGCACTTTTTCCTGCACGATGTTCCTTCCTGTAGTGTGGCAACCAGAACTGCACCCAGTATTGCAAGTGTAGCTTCACCAGTATTTTGTAACATCATGCTCAATGTTCTGTGCTCTGACCTATGAATGCAAGCATGCCGAATGTGTTCTTCACCATACTGTTGGCCTGTGTTGCCACTTTAAGGACTTTGACCCATCTCAATGTTCATCAACATTCCTTGTGCCCGACAAAATTGGCTTTACAAATTGCATCACCTCGCAGTTATTGGCAGGGCTCCACTCACCTTTCCAATTGTTGACCTATAATCATCCTGTAGCCTTAGACAAGCTTCCTCACTGTCCACAACACCACTCATTTTCATGTCACCTGTAAACTAAACTGTTCAAATGGACTACATTGGTATGCAAAACAAAGAATTTTACTGTGATATGTCACGAGATAATAACATATCATTCATTCATTCATGCATACAAGTGCAAGAACAGATCTGCTGGGAGTGTTTGTGAACACATATTGAAGCTGATAGAATATGTTACATACATAGATACATAGAAAATAGGTGCAGGAGTAGGCCATTCTGCCCTTCGAGCCTGCACCGCCATTCAATATGATCATGGCTGATCATCCAACTCAGTATCCCGTACCTGCCTTCTCTCCATACCCTCTGATCCCTTTAGCCACAAGGGCCACATCTAACTCCCTCTTAAATATAGCCAATGAACTGGCCTCAACTACCCTCTGTGGCAGAGAGTTCCAGAGATTCACAACTCTCTGTGTGAAAAATGTTTTTCTCATCTCGGTCTTAAAGGATTTCCCCCTTATCCTTAAGCTGTGACCCCTTGTCCTGGACTTCCCCAACATCGGGAACAATCTAGCCTGTCCAACCCCATAAGAATTTTGTAAGTTTCTATAAGATCCCCTCTCAATCTCCTAAATTCTAGCGAGTATAAGCCGAGTCTATCCAGTCTTTCTTCATATGAAAGTCCTGACATCCTAGGAATCAGTCTGGTGAACCTTCTCTGCACTCCCTCTATGGCAATAATGTCCTTCCTCAGATTAGGAGACCAAAACTGTACGCAATACTCCAGGTGTGGTCTCACCAAGACCCTGTACAACTGCAGTAGAACCTCCCTGCTCCTATACTCAAATGCTTTTGCTATGAAAGCTAACATACCATTCGCTTTCTTCACTGCCTGCTGCACCTGCATGCCTACTTTCAATGATTGGTGTACCATGACACCCAGATCTCGCTGCATCTCCCCTTTTCCTAATCGGCCACCATTTAGATAATAGTCTGCTTTCCTGTTTTTGCCATCAAAGTGGATAACCTCACATTTATCCACATTATACTGCATCTGCCAAACATTTTCCCACTCACCCAGCCTATCCAAGTCACCTTGCAGTCTCCTAGCATCCTCCTCACAGCTAACACTGCCCCCCAGCTTAGTGTAATCCGCAAACTTGGAGATGTTGCCTTCAATTCCCTCATCCAGTTCATTAATATAAATTGTAAATAGCTGGGGTCCCAGCACTGAGCATTGCGGTACCCCACTAGTCACTGCCTGCCATTGTGAAAAGGACCCGTTTACTCCTACTATTTACTTCCTGATTGCCAGCCAGTTCTCTATCCACATCAATACTGAACCCCCAATACCGTGTGCTTTAAGTTTGTATACTAATCTCTTATGTGGGACCTTGTCGAAAGCCTTCTGAAAGTCCAGATACAACACATCCACTGGTTCTCCCCTATCCACTCTACTAGTTACATCCTCGAAAAATTCTATAAGATTCGTCAGACATGATTTACCTTTCGTAAATCCATGCTGACTTTGTCCAATGATTTCACCACTTTCCAAATGCACTGCTATCCCATCTTTAATAACTGACTCTAGCAGTTTCCCCACTACCAATGTTAGACTGACTGGTCTGTAATTCCCCGTTTTCTCTCTCCCTCCCTTCTTAAAAAGTGGGGTTACGTTTGCTACCCTCCAATCCTCAGGAACTACTCCAGAATCTAAAGAGATTTGAAAAATTATCACTAATGCATCCACTATTTCTGGAGCTACTTCCTTAAGTACTCTGGGATGCAGAGTACTGGTAATTTATCGGCCTTTAATCCATTCAATTTACCCAACACCAGTTCCCGACTAACCTGGATTTCACTCAGTTCCTCCATCTCCTTTGACCCGCGGTCCCCTGCTATTTCCGGCAGATTATTTATGTCTTCCTTAGTGAAGACGGAACCAAAGTAGTTATTCAATTGGTCCGCCATATCCTTGTTCCCCATGATCAATTCACCTGTTTCTGACTGCAAGGGACCTACATTTGTTTTAACTAATCTCTTTCACTTCACATATCTATAAAAACTTTTGCAGTCAGTTTTTATGTTCCCTGCCAGTTTTCTTTCATAATCTATTTTCCCTTTCCTAATTAAGCTCTTTGTCCTCCTCTGCTGGTCTCTGAATTTCTCCCAGTCCTCTGGTATGCTGCTTTTTCTGGCTAATTTGTACGCATCATCTTTTGCTTTGATACTATCCCTGATTTCCCTTGTTATCCACGGATGCACTACCTTCCCTGATTTATTCTTTTGCCAAACTGGGATGAACAATTTTTGTAGTTCATCCATGCAGTCTTTAAATGCCTTCCATTGCATATCCACCATCAACCCTTTTAGAACTAATTGCCAGTCAATCTTGGCCAATTCACGTCTCATACCCTCAAAGTTACCTTTCTTTAAGTTCAGAACCATTGTTCCTGAATTAACAATGTCACTCTCCATCCTAATGAAGAACTCAACCATATTATGGTCACTCTTGCCCAAGGGGGCACGCACAACAAGACTGCTAACTAACCCTTCCTCATTACTCAATACCCAGTCTAGAATAGCCTGCTCTCTCGTTGGTTCCTCTACATGTTGGTTTAGATAACTATCCCGCATACATTCCAAGAAATCCTCTTCCTCAGCACCCCTGCCAATTTGATTCACCCAATCTATATGTAGATTGACGTCACCCATTATAACTGTTTTGCCTTTGTTGCACGCATTTCTAATTTCCTGTTTGATGCCATCCCCAACTTCACTACTACTGTTAGGTGGCCTGTACACAACACCCACCAGCGTTTTCTGCCCCTTAGTGTTTCGCAGCTCTACCCATACCGATTCCACATCCTCCAAGCTAATGTCCTTCCTTTCCACTGCGTTAATCTCCTCTCTAACCAGCAACGCTACCCCACCTCCTTTTCCTTTCTCTCTATCCCTCATGAATATTGAATATCCCTGGATGTTCAGCTCCCAGCCTTGGTCACCCTGGAGCCATGTCTCCGTGATCCCAACTATATCATAATCATTAATAGCTATCTGCACGTTCAACTCATCCACCTTATTACGAATGCTCCTTGCATTGAGACACAAAGCCTTCAGGCTTGTTTTTACAACGCTCTTATCCCTTTTACAATTATGTTGAAAAGAGGCCCTTTTTGATTTTTGCCCTGGATTTGTCTGCCTGCCACGTTTACTTTTCACCTTGCTACCTGTTGCTTCCGCCCCCATTTTACACCCCTCTGTTTCTCTGCTCACCCATTTAAGAACCCCACCTCCTCTTATTCTCTGTTTATTTTTGTTTTCTTCTTTCCCCCCTACATGTTGGGTCTGAGTGCTTTCCTTCTCTGCCTCCTGCCTCACACACTGTCTAATAGCTTTCTCTATTTAAGTCCCTCCCCCCAACCGTTCTAGTTTAAAGTCTCCCCAGTAGCCTTAGCAAATCGCCCCGCCAGGATATTGGTCCCCCTCGGGTTCAAGTGCAACCCATCCTTTTTGTACAGGTCGCACCTTCCACAAAAGAGGTCCCAATGATCCAGAAATTTGAATCCCTGCCCTCTGCACCAGTCCTTCAGCCACGCATTTATCCTCCACCTCGCTCCATTCCTATTCTCACTGTCGCGTGGCACAGGCAGTAATCCCGAGATTGTTACCTTTGCGGTCCTTCTCTTAAACTCCCCTCCTTACTCCCTAAATTCTCCTTTCAGGACCTCTTCTCTTTTTTTACCTATGTCGACTTTAACTCCTACCGCTCGGGTGTAGCTCCTCCCTCTGCGACCGCTCCAACGGCTCACGGGCCTCTGTTAATTGTTAATTCCCATCGTTCCTTCAAACACGCAGCAATGCATGTGCGATCTCAGATCTCAGGATTCATAAATAGAAGTACAGAGTACATAATAGAGGAATATGTCATATAATTTACAGATAAACACAAAGTGTTGGAGGAGCTCAATGGATCAGGCAGCATGGTAGAAATGGACAGACAACATGTCTGGTCAGGACCTTTCTTCAGACTGAAGAAAGGTCCTGATCCAAAATGTCTTCTGACCATTTAAGTCTGAGGATGAGTCCCAATCCAATACAGCACCCATCCCTTCCCTGGCCTGCTGAGCACTTTGTGTTTTATAATAATAATAATAATAATAATATTTGTATTTATATAGCACTTTTCAATCAAATCACTTGAAACCAAAGTGCTTTACAGAGAATTATCCATATCCATATGTTGATATCAACATATCAACATTCACACGCAGGCAAAGGTGGGTGAAGTGTCTTGCCCAAGGACACAACGACAGTATGCACTCCAAGCGGGATTCGAACCGGCTACCTTCCGGTTGCCAGCCGAACATGCCAAATTCTAGCAATTGCAGTTCCTTGGTTCTCCTCTAGCAGTTTGTTTTCTGCTCAAGATTACAGGACCTGTCATCTCTGGTACCTTCTCTTTATGTCTATTGCAATTCTTTTTTTACCTTGGCTGGGCTATCATGCACAATTCTGGGCATCGTCTGTTAGAGGAAGGAAAGGCATTGAGTAACAAAGTATCTCATCACACAAAGAACATGTTAAATGCCTTGAAGCTCTTTGAACTTTAAATCAAAATCAGCTGCTCTGCACTGTTACATCATCTGGCTGGGAAGATCTGCTGCCAAAGACAATTATTCCTGAAAGAGAGAGGCTAATTATTGAGCAAAATAACAATTATATTGACTTTTACCACTTGGCAGTTTAGTCCATAATAATACAGCTTGAGTAATCCAATTTTACAAATAATTTCTCAGAGAGGCATCACTTTACTGCCACTTACATTATAACCCAGTTAAGGCAAGGGACAATTCGGCTCAAATCTAGATCCTTTCTTGATCTGCTGAATTAGCAATGCAGACACCTTGGATGCTCTGGTAAGCAATTCGTCTACAATTGATAGTGATATCCTCACACAAGGCATTAATGAATAAAGAGAAGCATTGTAAAGCAAGATATTTGTCAGCATAAATTGCAGGGGGAATTAAGGAAACAGCTATTCTCATCAAGAACACACATAGCTTCAACTATATGGTCACCTTCATCATGCATCAAGCAGCTTATGGTTCTTAATATCATGGTTTGGAAGGAGACTAGGATATAGATAGATGCATAGAACTGTTCAGCAGTGGTATAGGGCCATTGGCCCACAATGTCCATGTTGAACATGATACCAAGTTCAACGAATCACTCTGCACATGATCCATATTCTTCCATTTATTGTGTATCCATGTGCCTATCAAAAAGCCTCTTAAATATCACAATCTTATCTGCCTCCACCACCACTCCTGGTAGCGTGTTCAGAGTACCCATCACTCTATGTAAAATGCTTGCCCCTTACATCTCCTTTAAACTTCTACCCTTTCACCTTAAAGCTATGGCCTTGAGTCTTTGGCATTTCTATGCCAAGTTGATGACTGTCTCCCATATCTGTGGTTCTCCTAATTGTATAAACTTCTATCAGGTCCCCTGATGCTCCAGAGAAAATAATCCAAGTTTGTCCTTATAGCGAATGCCCTCCAATTGAGGCAGCTTTCTGGTAAATCTCTTCTACATCCTCTCCAAAGCCCCCACAATCTTCCTGCCATGGGGCGACCAGAACTGCATACAATACTCCAAATGCAGCCTAACCAGAATTCTATAAAACTGCAAAACATGACTTCTTGCCAAAATCCTATGAAGCTGCATGTATTCTATAAAATATAAACTCCAAGATGCTGTTTCATTTGGTTACATGTTGCAGTAAATAGCTACTTTTGTTTGATACTTGGAAAGATAAACAAAGATATCCGTGGGCGGCAAGATGGCGCAGCGGTAGAGTTACTGCCTTACAGCGCCGGAGACCCGGATTCGATCCCGACTACAGATGCTCTCTGTACCTTCTCCCCGTGACCTGCACACTCCAACGACATACAGATTTGTAGGTTAACTGGCTTGGTAAATGTAAAAAATGTCCCTAGTGTGTGTAGGATAGTGTTAAAGTGCATGGATCGCTGGTCCGCGCAGACCCAGTGGGCCAAAAAGGGCATGTTTCCACACTGTATCTCTTTTAACTAAACTAAACTAAATATAAGCCCCCTGCTGGTAGAGTCTGCCTGTATTCTTTAGGTTCTACAATGGGATGGTAAGACATTGGCAGATTCATGCAGTGCAGGTGAAAATATCAATATTTAATTAATAATAATAAATACTTTATTGATCCCCTCAGGGAAATTCAGATGTCCAGAAGCCCCCAACCAACAAACCCACACATTCAAAACGAACTCAGACAGAAAATACATAAAAAACAATGTGGACACTACCTGAGAGCAATAAATACTTAAATCTATTTATGGATAGATCAAAGAATATCAGTATCTGGATATTTAGTGCTTCGTACCTATTGTGCCACAAGATTTATTTTAAACTGTTTCTAAAATGCTACTCTAAAAGTTGCTTGACAAACTGCCAATGTTTGTCACACACAACAAGAAGGATATCTGTATTACAGCATGTACTCAGCGCCTAATTTTAATACAATGAACTACATTGTATTAAATGTAGTTCATTGTATTTATCTGGTGTCATAGATAAAAACCACACCAGGAAAATTCAATACACAAGTTAAACATTATGGAACTTTATCTGTTTCCTCTTCAATCTTTGGACTGTGTCTATAGTTGCACTAGGTAATTTGTTTTCACTATTATGGCTACCTAGTATTATGGTTAGTAGTTTATTGTATTTTTTATCATAATATATTTATAATTGCATTTAAGGGCCTGTTAAGCCACAGCAAGTAAGAATTTAATTGTTCCATTTTCAGAACATGTGACAATTAAACATTCATGACTCCCTTGGCACTTCAGTCATGTTAATGAAATGTAGCCTAACAGAAAACCAACTAGAAACCTCCATGGCTATCTTTCGATTTGCCATCATTGTCCTATTTTAACCCATTTCTGTGTGCTCATGTGTGGCCTGTGCTACCAATTTCCAGCCAATGTTATGGATATGCATGTCTCTTTTGCCAGGAACACATACTGTGAAAGTATAGAACCTGTTATACGAGAATTTTGCCTGAACTGTCTGTGACCCATAGCGCTATGGCCGGTAGCGTTATGTTCAAAGCCCACAGCGCTATGTTTAAAGCCCACACGTTATGTTTAAAGCCCATAGTGCTGTGACTGGTAGCGCTATATTTAAAACCCACAGCGCTGTGGCCAGTAGTGCTATATTTAGAACCTATAGCGCTGCAGCCGACAGCTCTTTGTTTAAATTCTCAAACGCTAAGCCGACAACGCTCTGTTTGAACCTTTGTGTGCCAAACCGGTAGCACTGTGCGTATTGCTGTGCACGCCGTCTGTAGCGCTATGTATTGCTTTACGCGCCAGTCTGCGGCTGATAGCGCTTTGTTCCCAAAGGGGGGGAGGGGGGGGGGGCTTCGCTCGGATGCAGTCCCCTGCCATTGGTTATAGTTTGAATTTGGGAGCAGCGTTATTGGCCAGGACTTACCGGCGGTTATTTCAACAGCTGATTTCTTACCTGCATAAAGGCAGGTGCCAGTAAGCCATAAGCAAAGATCATAGAGCTCTATGATCTTTGGCCATAAGTTAGTTCATGTATGAGAGGGCTTCACCGATGGGCTGAGTCGTGATCATTTGTGTGATCTGTGTGTGGACGGAGGCAGAGAGAGAGGTGTGCTGCTGTAAAACGGACCCCGCGCATACCAAGACCAGCATTGTTTTTGTTCTATCTCTTGCCAATAAAACTGATTTGTAACTAAACAGACGAGTGAGCCTTTTTCTGTTCTGCTAGTCAGATCCTTGAACCTGTTCCCTTGTAACAACTCCCTATTGTGATTTTCAAACTGAATGCTGGAGTACAGTGGTAGATCTATCTCACAACACTGCATCTATCTCACAGTTCCAGCAATCTAGGTTTACTCCTGACCTCCAAAGTGGTCTCCGTGGACCTACTCCCTGTAACCACATGGAGGTTCCCTGGGTACTCCTTCCACTTCCCAAAGATGAGCAGGCAAGCTCGCTCTTGTGTGCTGGTAGATGGCAGAATCTGGGGAGGATTTGATGGGAATGAGGAAGAATAAACACGACCGGTGTAGATGGGTAACTGGTGGAATCATGGAACAATGGAGCGATCAGCCCAACTTATCCATTGTGACCAAGTTGCCTAATTGATTTAGTCACACTAAGCCTAACCTATATCCCTTCAAATCTTTCCTGACCATGTGCCTGTCCAAGTGACTTTTCAATGTCATAATTATACAAAATCTCCACCACTGCCTCTAGCAGCCCATTCCATTTATTCCATTTTGGCACCACCCTGCGGTATTCACAGACATCTTTAACTTCTCGCTACTCTATTCTGAGGTTCCCATCTGGTTTAAAAAGACAATTACCTTCATGGCGCCAAAGTAAAGTAAGGTAGAGAGCCTTAATGATGACTACCCAGTGGCTCTGACATTCACTATCATGAAATACTTTGAGAAGCTTGATCAGCTCCCAGCCAGCCTTGATCCACGGCAGTTTGCCAACATTGCAACATGTCCACAGCAGACACCTTCTCATTGGCGCTGCAATTATCTCTGGAAAGCCTAAATAACTCTTACATCAGACTCCAAGGCCCCTACTTCCTCAGGAGACTAAGGTTCTCCACATCTCTGCCTCTGCCACATCTCTGCCAGCATAGAAAGCATACTGTTGTCCCGTGTTACAGCTTGATTTGAGAACAGCTCTGCCCAAGACCTCAAGAAATTGCAGAGTTGTGGATGTAGCCCAGTCCATCACACAGATGAGACTTGCCACCATCGACTCCATCTACACTTCTCACTGCCTCTGAATAGTACCCGTGTGGCGCCATCTGGTGGTTAGGCCAGTTATAGATCGAACCCTCGTTAGTAGAATTGGAAAGGGCACGTGACTACGTTTGGCGGGAAGATGACGCCATGAGTCACAAGTAGTGCCCGACTGCAATTGCAAGGACTCAGTTAGTGCTCACTCTCAGCGCACGAGTGCCTGACTCTGTATCTGCCAATAAAGATCATTTGCCATATTGTGTTGCCATATTGGTGACCCCGATGATCCCAAACGGATCTTTTGGATTTTCACGATGGACGCAGCCGACAACCTACCTCAGCAACCCGAAGCAGCCGACAACCCATCTCAACAGAATACCGTTTCTCTCAAACTGCCCGTGTTCTGGACATCGCAGCCCCAGGTGTGTGTCCAGCAGGCTGAGGCCCAGTTCTATATTCGACGCATTACGGCTGATTTCACAAAGTATTATTATGTGGTCAGCACGCTGGATCAGGACACGGCCGGTCGCCTCGTGCATTCACTACGCCAGTCGGCAGCTGCCGACAAGTACGAGGGCCTCAAGGAGCTCCTCCTGCGTACCTTTGGTCTCAGCCGCTGTGATCGGGCGGCGAGGCTCATGCACATGGGAGGTCTCGGTGGTCGCAAACCGTCTGTGTTAATGAGCGAGATGCTCACCTTGATGGATGGTCATCAGCCCTGTCTCCTTTTTGAGAACGCCTTCCTGGAGCAGACACACGAGGACATCCGACTACTCCTCGTGGGTGAGGACATCGCCGATCCCCTGCAGCTGGCTGAGCAAGTGGACGAGCTGCGGCAGGCCAAACAGCAGGGCTGTGCTGCTATCGATTGGGTGTCGGTGGTGCCTCGGTCAGCCCAGTGGCCGGTTCCTGCCTCCACCGGGGTTTTGGCTGTGAAGCCAGGCCCGAGCAATGCCGGTAAGGAGACGTGATGCTTCTTTCACCAGCACTGGGGTTTGGAGGCCCGTCGCTGTCGTCCACCCTGCACGTTTCCGGGAAATGCCATGGCCGGCCGCCAGTAGTGGCTGCTGCAGTCGGCCTGAAACATTGCCTCTTCACCTGGGACCGTCATTCAGGGTGGCGTTTCCTCATCGACACAGGCGCAGAAGTCAGCATTTTTCCCCCGTCGGGACCGCAGTTATTTGCAGCTCCATCCGGACGTATGGAATTTGCACGGCCCCTCTCATCTTCGGCTCCTGCCATTTTACGTGGACTTTTACCATTGCTAATGTCTCCCAGCCGTTGCTGGGCACCGATTTCCTCCGGGCTCAATCCCTGTTTGTAGATGTGAGGGGCAACGCCTCGTTCATGCAGCGACATTTGAAGCGATCTCCTTACGCCCCGCCGTTTTAGCTGCATCACGCCGGGATCCGGTTTCTTCAGTGGACAATGTGTATGCCCAGATTTTGACAGAATTCCCCGACATACTGACCCCCCAGTTTCTCTCAGCCAGCCCCAAACACGGGGTGGTGCACCATATTCTCACCTCTGGACCACTGCTCCACGCCGGAGCATGATGGCTTCCCCGTGACAAGCTCCATATTGCCAAGGCCAAGTTTTGGCAGATGGAGGTAGACAGCCCGTGGGCATCTCCACTGCACATGGTGCCCAAGGCATCCGTGGGCTGGAGGCCTTGTGGTGATTACTGCCGTCTCAATGACGTCATGACTGCTGACCAGTATCCTGTTCCGCACATCCAGGACTTTACTGCTCATTTGGCAAGGTCGACCTGGTCCGGGGCTATCATCAAATCCCTGTGCATCAGGATGATGTACCTAAGACAGCCATTATCACTCCTTTTGGACTGTTCCTTCGCATGCCTTTTGGCCTTAAGAATGCCGCGCCAGCTTTCCAGTGGCTGATGCACATGGTGGGCCATGATTTGGATTTTTTGTTCATTTATTTGGATGATGTCCTCGTCACCACTAGGAACACTGTGCTCACCTCCGGTTGCTCTGTCAGCGGCTCAGTGAGAATGACTGGGCCATCAATCTGGATAAGTGTCGGTTTGGTCTCAGTTCCATTGATTTCTTCAGCCATCACGTCACTCAGCATGGTGCGGTCCCGCTCCCGAGCAAGGTTGAGGCTATTCGGCAGTTTCCTTGGCCTTCCACAGTGCGTGGCCCGCAAGAATTTGTTGGTACGATTACTATTTTCATCGGTTCGTGCCTGCGGCTGCTTGGATCATGCGGCCGTTGTTTAAGTTCCTGGCCAGCAAGCAGCGGGACATTGAGTAGGATGGTGAGGCCACGGCCGCGTTCGATGGTGCCAAAGAGGCGCTGGCACGGGCGACGATGCTGGTCCACCCACGGCCTGATGCTCCGACCACCCTGACAGTTGATGCTTCTGACTCCGCTGTCGGTGATGTGCTGGAACAGTTGATTGTCGGGCGCTGGCAACCCCTTGCCTTTTTCAGTCGTCATCTGTGACCTCCTGTGGGGATGTACAGTGCCTTCGACCGTGAGCTCCTGGCGCTTTACCTGGCGGTTCGGCAATTTTGTGGAGAGCAGGGAATTTACAGCTTTTACGGATCATAAGCCCCTCACATTTGCCTTTGTGAAGGTGTCTGATCCCTGGTACTCATGGCAGCAGCACCAATTGGCTTACGTTTCAGAGTACACGACCTGCATTCGACACATTGCGGGTAAGAATAACCGGTTTGCTGATGCATTGTTCCGGTCCACCATCAATGCCATTCACGATGTGACCTCGGGAAGTGACTGTGTGGCCCTGGCGTCTGAACAGCAGGCAGATGAGGAACTTTCACCTACCAAACCGCGATTTCCGTCCTGGTATCGGAGGATGTGCCTTTTGGTTCTGCGGGTACCACGGTCCTGTGTGATGTGTATACAGGTCAACTGAGACCCATGGCCCGCCATGGCCCGGCTGTTGGGAGCTCAGCTACATCACACCACAGCCTAATACCCGCAATCTAACGGTTTGGTCGAGCGGTTTCACCGGCATCTTAAGGCCTCCTTGAAGGCGCGGCTCACGGGTCCGGATTGGATGGACGAGTTGCCGTAGGGTTCTGTCGGGTATTTGCACTGCCCCGAAGGAGGATCTGGCTACTTCTTCTGCCAAATTGGTGTATAGTGCCCCGCTTACGGTCCCGGGGGATTTCCTGCCGGTGGCACATGGGCAGCAGGAGCCGGCCTCATCCCCGTTGGTGCGGTTACGGGAGAAGGTGGGCACGCTCTCTCCTGTTCCCACATCTCGTCATGGGATGGTTCCTTCGCACGTCCTGTCTGATCTCAAGGACCTGCGTCGGGATGCTCACCGGACGCCGCTGCAACGACCATACGAGGGTCCTTTTCGGATGCTGCAGCGTGGTGTTTCAACTTTTGTGCTGGACATGGGGGGCCGGCGAGAGACTGTATCAGTGGTTCGCTTTAAACCAGCCCATTTGGACATTGCTCAACCCGTACAGGTGGCATGCCTCGTCGACGGGGGCGTCCGCCGACCCGGTCGCTCCTGCCTTCACCTTCGACGGTTGTGTCTCCACTCTCAGGCGATGTGTGTACGAGGTCCGGCCGCCTCGTACATCTGCCTGTTTGTTTTCATTACTCCGGTTCTGGGTGGGGGGGGGGGGTCATGTGGCGCCACCTGGTGGTCAGGCCAGTTATAGATCGAACCCTCATTAGTAGAACTGGAATGGGCATGTGACTGCGTTTGGTGGGAAGATGACATCATGAGCCACGGGTGTGCCCAACTGCAACTGCAAGGACTCAAGTAGTGCTCACTCTCAGCGTGCGAGTGTCTGACTCTGTATCTGCCAATAAAGATCACTTTATTCTTAACGTGTGTCTCTCCATACCCGACATAATAAAGGACCTTTCTCATCCCAGTCATTCCCTCCTCCCCACTCCCAGAAAGTCTGGTGTAAATCTACAAATTTCTCCAATTTATTATGGTCTTGGGCAAAACTGTTCCCAAACCAAGATGTAATGCAACCGGACAGTATGATTTCTTTGGTGCATCTGTAATAGTCCAGACTTCGCAGGAATTGTCGAGTGGAGATACATCAAGGATTGAATGAGGATTTCAGTGGGAGATGAGCTGAGACAGGAACAGAATTGGCCAATGTGCAGGAGGTGGAAAGAGGAAATCTCATTGGTGATCAGGATCTGAGAGATATTCACCTCGTGATTTCAGCTTAACTGTCTGCAAAGATAACCCTAGATTCCTGCAAATGTTCTTCCATCTCAGGACCCTAAGCTTCCTTGATCGGCTCGGGAAGCTGGACATGGCAACCTCGCCACATAAATGCTGAGGGGCGGATGTTGGAGGCGACGGACGTTGCATCTGCGGTGGTCATGGGTTGCGGTGTTAGTGGAGGTGGCCGCGGGAGGCCCTACAGTGGCCAGATGAGCGAGTAGATCGAGCGCAGCCTGCACCAGCTGCATGGAGCAACAATGGAAGGAACCAATGTGCTGGAAAAAGCCAAACCCTAATACATCCATCCAATGACACGAGGACACCGGCCACAAGGTGAGAAAATCTGCTTTGGCCAAAGTCAGACTTTTCATGGGCTTGGAAGTTGTAAGATGTTGCCAGAAGGTGGCGACTCTCTGCCTGCTGTTCCAGAAGAGGGACTATTGTACTCATGTAGAGTACAAATGACTGGATAGCTTGCAGAACAACCTTTTCACTGTATTTATATTATACGTGACAATAAATAAACCAAACCCAAACATCAGTGACACACTGTTTAAAACATTGGCGAAACAGAGCAAATATCTGAAAACATTTCTCTGGCAGTGTTGCCAGTCCTCTGATAGATTTACATTAGCAGAGTTGCTCTGATATTTCAAGGTCTATCGTTCAAATTGTTTTTTAAAACTTCATAGGCTGAAGTTAACATCATACCATTATGATATTAATAGTACACTGAGAATTTTAAAATATCTTATTTTTTAATCCCAGAAAATGTTTTGTGGTAAGTGATAAAGATCAGGAAACCGGACAGTCTGCAGAACAAATAGTGGCCAGAGACATATCTGTTTCAGCATGAGATAGTCCAGGGAACAAAATACAAATGGAATTCCTTTAACACATTCCATGTCACCATAACTTACATGATCATTTCTTTTCAGGCAGAACAAAAAGTTGGAAAAATCTGCCTATTATTAGATACATTCAAATATTCCTGTTAGTCAATGAATTTTTGTGGAGAATTTATTGGTGATAAAGCATTAATGTCTTACTAACAGAAACTTTACAACTTAAACTTACGTCGTTCACTGGCATATGTAGACGTACAATATTGCAAGCACTGTGCATTTCTGGGTATGTTGTATTATTCCTGGAAGCAACAATTTATCTGTTCATCATTGCCAAAGTTTTCTAAATTATTGTAGTAAAGTTGCCTGCCATAGTTTCTGACTTTTAAATCAATGCATCACTGAGAATATAATGACCTAAAAACAAACCACATTTAAAGGGATGGTTGCCAAGACTTATTAAGAGGATTTTTTACTGGGTTATTCTCAACATTGGAATAGCAGGAGAAGCAGTCAGAAATAGCAAAGAAACCAGTTGTGGCCTGCCTAAATGATTACCGCCCTGTCGCCCTGACCCCAATAATAATGAAGTGTTTTGAATGCCTGGTGAAACCCCACATCACTGCCAGCCTCCCCTCATCGTTAGACCCCCTCCAGTTTGCCTATCGCCCCAACCGTTCTACAGAGGACGCCATCTCTACCACGCTGCACACAGTGCTCACGCATCTGGAAAAAAGTAACACATACGCCAGAATCCTGTACATTGACTTCAGCTCTGCGTTCAACACCATCATCCCACAGAGACTTGTGGAGAAACTAACCCTGCTGGGCCTCAACACCACCCTGTGTCACTGGATCTTGGACTTTCCGACAGAGAGACCGCAGTCAGTCCGTGTGGGCAAGAACACTTCAGGCTCGATCACGCTGAGCACCGGCTCACCTCAAGGCTGTGTGCTCAGCCCGCTGTTGTTCACATTGCTCACACATGACTGTGCGGCCAGATTCAGGGACAATACGATCATAAAATTCGCGGATGACACAACAGTGGTGGGACTCATCAGCGGAGATGATGAATCAATGTACAGGGAGGAAGTAAAACAATTAGTGGACTGGTGCGGCAAAAATAATCTAGAACTAAATGTGGAAAAAACAAAGGAGATGGTTGTCGACTTCAGGAGGGCGCAGCCAAAGCATGCACCCCTTAACATCAGTGGCGCCACAGTGGAGAGAGTGGAGAGCATAAAGTTCCTCGGGGTGCAAATTACGGACAGCCTCACCTGGTCCAGAAACACCACTGGGACCGTCAAAAGGGCCCATCAGCGACTGCACTTCCTGAGGAAACTAAAACAGGCCTCACTCCCCACCAACATCCTCAGGACTTTCTACAGGGGTACGGTGGAGTTTGTACTCACGTACTGTTTAAATACGTGGTACTCAACCTGCAACTGCTCGGACAGGAAGGCTCTGCAGAGGGTAGTGAGGGGAGCAGAGAAGATCATTGGCGTCACCCTACCCTCGGTACAAGAACTGTTCCTGAGCCGCTGTCGGAAAAAAGCCCAAAAAATTGCCAAGGACAAAATGCACCCCCTCCACATACACCTGGATCTCCTGCCATCAGGCAAGAGATATCGCAGCTACAAGACTGCTAAACAGCTTCCTGCCATATGCTGTGAGGCTGCTAAACAGCCACTCTGTACTCACAGTCACCTGATTCTGCGGCTTGGCACGGACACTATAATAACTGGCACTGGCCACTTCAACAACTGGCACTGGCCACTCAAACCAGCCACCCCAGACATGTCTATGATTGGTCTTACTGTATTTTAACGTTGTTTGTATCTATTTTAACTTATACTGTTCCATCAGGGACTGGATTGTTTTAGTGTTGTTATTATTATTATTATGTGTGAAATGTTTTAAACGTCATGTGCGATGCTCCGGTATTCCCTGGGAAACGTCTTTTCGTTTTGCACTGCACAACTGTTGCTTGCAAGATGACAATAAAGGAATTGAATTGAATTGAATTGAATTGAAAATCATGGTCCTAAAATTCCTGGTCTGGGAACAATGTAAATCTATTATGGCTTTATAAGCAAGAGATTTCCGATGAAGTTAGTTTAGTTTAGAGATACGACACAGAAACAGGGCCTTCGGCTCACCGAGTCCGCGCCGACCAGTGATTCCCATACACTAGCACTATCCTCCACGCTGGGGGGCAATTTACAACTGTTTACCAAAGCCAAATTAACCTATAAACCTATACATCTTTGGAGTGTGGGAGGAAACTGGAGCACCTAGGGAACTCCCACGCTGTCACGGGGAGAACGTGCAAACTCCGTATTGACAGCACCTGCAGTCAGGATCGGACCCAGGTCTCTGCTTAATGGCACCATCTTGAACGGCATAGGATTTCAGAAGGTCTACACGTAAGGAACTGCAGTTGCGGGTTTACATAAAAAGACAGAAAGTCATTTGGAGGCTAGGACTCCTTGCCAGAATGTGCTAATCTTCCCATCAAACACTTGTTGCTAATATCAGGCACATTTAATCACTTGCAAACTGAAACTTGTTGATGCAACTCTGAATGAATTCCATTCTTTCCAACTTTCCAACTGACTCCGAGAATGTGCCTCATTAATTAAAAGGAGTGACTTGCCAAACTCAATTAGTCTTGAGAGAATACTCAGACAGCCAACCCCGATTATCTTCATTGCTCTTGGTATTGAGAGTAAAGGGAGTTCCTGGAAACAAATGTGAGAGTTGCACAATGGATTGCCCAGTGGGCGTCTCACTTTGTATCACACTCGTGCTGAGGCTGGTGAAGGTGGTAGAGTAGCAGGGAGCATGGATTTGTCTGGCGGGATGACAGGAAAGCTGGAGCATGCCAGCTTGCTGCGTCTGGCAGGATGTACAGATCACAACTCAAAGTACTGGAGGAACTCAGTGTGTCAAACAACATCTGTGGAGGAAATGCTCAGCCACTGTTCCGGTTCGAGTTCGAAACGTCCTGACCTGGAACATCGCCTGTCCATTTCCTCCACAGATGCTGCCTGACCCGCTGAATTCCTCCAGCACTTTGCATCGTACTTAAGATTCCAGCATCTGCTTGTGTTAGGATCTACAGATCTCCCAAGAGTTTTATCAGAGAGCTTTGTTTGAGTGATGAGGCATTGCAGTCGTTCGGTCCATCCCCACAGTTTATGTACTATGGCTGTATAAGGGAGCACTATCAATTCTTCAGTCAGTGACATACCTGCAAAAACTCATGCTGATCGGCAATGAAGCAAGCCAGAATGTTCTCATTCCGTTTTCTGAGAAACGATGCAGAAATTGGTCCGATTTGCATCTGCTTTTCATCTACACATGCTGTGTGAAAGCTGTTGAATCCACTAAGGCAAAGGAGAGCGCAAAAATCATTAGAATTAGTGCCATTTACAAATTGGCCCAGGCTCTTTTAAACCTTGTACAGGTTTGCACATCTAATGTTATCATCCTGGTGTACAACTCCCTTTTAATACCATGAATTGGGCTTTTGAGTGTAATTTATCACTTGAAAGAAAGTGTATTGGTTCCTTTCCTTTATTAGAACATAGAACATAGGGCAGTGCAGCACAGGAACAGGCCCTTCGGCCCACCATATCTGTACCGAACATGTGCCATTCTCAACTAATCCCATCTGCTTGCAGATGACCCATATCCCCCTATTCACTGCCTGCCCGAGGAAATAATTTCCCTTTAGTTATTTATGCCTCCATTAGAAGGAATGAATAAACAGAAGCCGTTTCTCTGAGAACCTTACAGGAACACTTCAGTGAACATACTTTACAATCCCTTGATTCATGATACAACAATCTGTCAATTCCAATTGAAGGATTACAGAGGGGACATTGTGAACCAGACAACCAGGGCAAAAACAGCAAAAGGATGATTGTATTTTCCCTCAGTGATCAGCTAAACACGTTGCATGAGGAAGTTGTTGAGGCAGGTACAATAGCAACATTTAAAAGACATTTCAGCAAGTACATGGATATGAAACGTTTGGAGGGATACGGGCCAAATGCAAGCAAATGGAACAAGCTTAGATGGAGCATCTTGGTTGTCATGCATGAGTTGGACTGTAGGCCCTGTTTCCATGCTGTATGACGCCAAGCCCTGAAAATACTTACTGATCAGGCAGCATCTAGAATGATGTTACAGAGTTGGGCGAAAATATTTCAAATTGATTAGTACTGGGAAAGATTAGAAATAGAAAGCCTTTAAAATGCAAAGGATTTGGCAAAAGGAGGAGAAAATGAATGCCTTCTCCAGTGGCCATACCTGCAATGGACTCAGTTCTATGAGGCCTTGGGTTTAAGAGGAGAATGGCATCAGAGAATGGGCAAAGTTCACCAATCTGCTAGAGTTAGATTTAGCTCTTAGGGCTAAAGGAATCAAGGGATATGGGGAAAAAGCAGGAACGGGGTTTTAGATGATCAACCATGATCATATTGAATGGCGGTGCTGGCTCAAAGGGCCAAATGGCCTACTCCTGCACCTATTTTTCTATGTTTTTTCTATGTTTCTATGACTCACCAGTTCAGCGCCAAAAGGTCTGATTATTTTCTCTGTGCTACCATTTTGCTAGGACTTGTGCAATGCGTGCACCTCTTTCCCTTCATCACTAAGGTACCACCATAAAATGTTGAGAAGCTTGATGATGGAACTAACCCCCTAAGCCTCTTCCTCCCAATCTTTCCCTTACTATCATCCTTAAAACCTATCCCACTTAGATAACTTTATGCAATTCAGCACCAGAATTGGTTCAGTGGTCCTTTAACATTGATTCACGTGAAATGAAGTGATTTGGAATGTTCTTTTGACAACATAAATTATTATGGGTCGCATAGTCTGGTAAAAACGCACGTATTACAGTCCAGTGAAAGCAAAACATGACAGAGGGATGATCTTGTAGAGGTGTAAATAATCATGAGATGAATAAATTGGGTGAATCTTTCTAAGGGTAGGGGAATCAAGAACTGGAGGTTTAAGGTGAGAAGGGAAAGATTTAAAGGAACCTGAAGGGAAACCTTTTCACACAGAGGGTAGTGGATATAAGGAACAAGCTGTCATGGGGTAATTGAGGTAGGTACAATAACAGCATTTAAAAAACATTTGGGCATGTACATGGATGGAAAAGGTTTAGAGGGATATGGACCATACGCAGGCAAATGGGATTAGCTTAGATAGGGTGTCTTGGTCGGCTTGGG
This sequence comes from Malacoraja senta, assembly GCA_038087875.1. Lineage (NCBI taxonomy): Eukaryota > Metazoa > Chordata > Chondrichthyes > Rajiformes > Rajidae > Malacoraja > Malacoraja senta. The sequence goes on from JAXLNO010003780.1 coordinate 40,378, forward strand.
TGAGTTGGGCTAGAAGACCTGTGCTGTATGATTCCATGACTCTCTTGTCAGGGGATGTCATATGAGTTATATAGATTTTGCAAATAATTGTCTATAACATAAAGAAGAGAGCTTGATTGCTTCTGATCGAACTCTCAGAGGTTAGTACATCCTCTGAGATGCAGGAACAATGTTCCCAATGTTGGGGGAGTCCAGAACCAGGTGCCACAGTCCAAGAATAAAGGCCATTTAAAACTGAGATGAGAAAAAACTTTTTCACCCAGAGAGTTGTAAATTTGTGGAATTCTCTGCCACAGAAGGCATTAGAGGCCAATTCACTGGATGAACTTAAAAGAGTTAGATAGAGCTCTAGGGGGCTAGTGGAATCAAGGGATATGGGGAGATGGCAGGCATGGGTTACTGATGGTGGATGATCAGCCATGATCACAATGAATGGCGGTGCTGGCTCGAAGGGCTGAATGGCCTCCTCCTGCACCTATTTTCGATGTTACTATCCTCTTTGACCACATCTACGTCAACCGACTGATTCTTTTAGATCCCAATCAACTTCATGGTTTCTTGTTAAACCTACTATCACCCAGAGAGGAGTACAATTAGTTGTCGATAACGTGATGAAATAAACTGAATCTTAATTTGAGTGATGGTGCCCTCTTCTGGTGAGTGTTTCAATCTCCAGTGGAACGAAGGTTTAGTATAATTTACAGATGTGGCATGGACACAGATCTCTCAGCCCATTGATCATTTGTTCATACTCGTTCTACATTATCCTACTTTTGTATTTACTCCCTACACACTAGGGGCAATTTTAGAGGTCAATAAAGGGGCTGTCCCACTGCGGCGACCTAATTGGCGAGTTTAGAAGAGTTTAGGAGAGTTTGAAAAAGTGTCATGTTGAAGACCTCCTTCGACCTCCTTCGACTATGTTGAAGACTAGCTTCGACTAGCTTCGTGAAAATTGGACTCCGAATAGTGGAGAGTGAAGACGACCTCCTTCGATCTCCTTCGACCTCCCTTCGACTATGTTGAAGACTATCTACGACTACCTTCGACTACCTTCGATTACCTTCGACTACCCTCGATTACCTACGAATATCATACCGACCTACTGCGACTTACCTCGACTAAACCTACGAGTAAAAAAAAATATTGCTTTTTCCCATAGCGACCTTTTTTTACTCGCGGGCATTTTTCAGCATGTTGAAAAATACGCCGCGACCTAGCTGAGGCCTTAAGTACGCGGGGACTACTCTTGAGCATGAAGGAGAGTTACAAAGACCTCCTAGTACCTCGTGTCGACCATGCTGCGAGTATGAGTCGAGGGCAAACTCTTCTGAACTCGCAGATTAGGTCGCCTCAGTGGGACAGCCCCTTTAACCTGCTAAGATTTGGTTTGCATGTTTATTTTATGTGATAATATCTAAAATTATGCATTCTCATGAAGGGAGAATTTAGATTTAACTGGGGATAATGCCAAGTACTCTGGATATATGCATATATTTACATAAAGTTGATAAGGAAGACTAGTTTAGTTTAGTTTAGTTTAGTTTATTGTCATGTATACTGAGGCACAGTGAAAAGCTTTTTTTGTGGCCTGCTATCCTATCAGCAAAAAGACTAAACATTATTACATTCAAGCCGTCCACAGTGTAAGATAAAGGATAAATGGAATTACGTTAGGTTTAGTTCTGTGTTCATTACAGACAACAGTCCACATGGTGCTGTTGGAGGTTCCTTCTGATTATTTCCATCTTCTCAGGATATGTTATTTTTTATTTGTGCTCAAATATCTCACAATGATCTCCAAATCCTCTCAAAAAATAACTTTTACATTTTTATTTTTCGGGAATTAATCTAGTCAATGTTCCTAGATTTGTCTTGATCATCTTTTGATAGTCTCGATTGTGTATGGAAACAAAAATATATGTTTAAAAATCAATATTTAGCAATAAAATATATATGGTATGCTGATATATTTTGATATATTTGGGATCTTGATCAGCTGGGCAAGTGGGTTGAGAAATTCAAACACTTTGTTCTCACGGCCCTCTGAGAGAAATGTTAGACCCAGACCCTTTGTGAGAAAAGGAATAACCTCAGCTCTGTCCTAAAAGGATGACCTTTACTTTTAGACTCTTCTAGATTCTTTCCATGGAAGGAAAATCTTCTCAATATCCTTCCTGTCACAACTCCACAGGTTCCCAAATTTCAATCAAAACTCCTCTCACTCTTCAATGGTTCAATGGTACTTTTATGGTCACATGTGCGAAGTGCAAACACACAGTGAGACAATCAGTCCAGTAGAGTATTGCCATATGTAAGCACATCCCCAATTAGCAAGTGTACAGAAATAGTCTACACATCCCGCATGCAAGAGGCACCATTTTCAAAGTCCAGTCTGTGCTCTAGTTGTTATGAGTGTTGCCCGGTCCAGGCAAGCTCCAGGCTGCTGCAGATCTCCAGCCGTTTCCTTCCTTCGAAATGCCATTGGATACAAAGGTGTGGACAAAATGGGCCACGTGGATCGGATGCGTCCTGAAGTAGCATGGAGGGGCAAGCAGCGGTGGAGGACAGCGACAACATTGATTGGCCAAGCTGACCCTTGCACCTCCAACCAATAGTCCCCGCCAGGACAATGGGTCTTTATGGCCTAGTTAAGGCTAACATTTTAAACAACTTTGAAGGATGCAAGAGGACACCGAAAACATGGTGACTCTCGTGTGCTGTCTCGGTGTAATCTACAAATCCTTCACTCTTGTACTTAAGGATGATTGTGCCTATGTAAAGTAAGATTATTACTGAACTGTATGCAAAAAAAATTACTGTACCTGGGTACATGTGGCATAAAAATATCATTGAATCATTGAACAAAGGACCTGTTTCTGTGGTGTACAGCTCTATGACTCTGTGACTCTCCGAGTGAGTGAGAGGCACCAATTGGGCGGGTCGCTTGCTTTAGGCTGGAGAAAGAACATCCAGGTCCAAGCCTGCTGAAACTTCCTGAAAAAGGCCTTCGCAAAGTATTAGCTCAGGAGGCTGTCTCTGATTTATTCCAATGTTAGCAACCTTCCTTAAATCATGACGGGTAGACACTGCCATCACATGTATTGACCTCACCACCATCGAAGGGATCTACAGGAGGCACTGCCTCAAAAAGACAATTAATATCATCAAAGACTCACACTACCCTGGCCACACTCTGATTTCACTACTACCATCGGGTAGAAGGTACAGGAGCCTGAAATCCGTGACCTCCAGGTTCAAGAACAGCTTCTTTCCATCAACCATCAGGCTCTTGAACACTGCACAATACTAACCACAATCCTGCCTCAGCAATGATCTGCTATGGGCTTGGTTTTGGTTGCTCAACAGACTTAGCTTAAAAAAAAATAATGATCTGGTTAATTAATATTACTGATATTTTTGGTGCAATTGATTATCTGTTTGTTTATTTGTTGCGTTATGGTCTTACTGTGCCTGTAAAGCTGCAGCAAGTAAGAATGTCATTGTTCCTTTCCCAGTGCATATGACAATTAAACATCCTTGATTCCTGACTGCTGTTGAGAGTTTTCAGTCATGTGACTGATATTTTCTGGACATAAGGCCACAGTTAACAAGGTTAGTTTCAGTTGAGCAGCTGAAAGCTGTTAGCATCCCGGGGTGATTGCTCCTAGCTTGTGTATAAGAGGAAGGCAGACACTAGCAGAGCAGCTTATAGGAGAGAGAGGCAAAGAGTTGAGGCTTTGGCTTGAGATACTTTATTGAGGAGGCCAAGCAGGGGGTAATGGTGAGATAAGGTATGGTCTATGTATAAAAAATAAATAAATAAATCTTCCCTAGTCTGTTGGAGTAAAGGTGGCAGTTAGTGCAGTTGTATGCACTTTCTGCAGGATGTGGGAAGATAGAGAGACTTCCAATGTCTGTGAGGACTACAGTTGTGGGGTGTGTGTCGAGCTGCAGCTCCTTACGGACTGAGTCTGGGAACTGGAGCAGCGGCTTTGTGACCTCGGGATCATCTGGGAGACTGAGGAAGACATGGAGGTTGCAGTGAGGTAGACATGTCTAGGGTGTAGGTGCAAAGTAGATGGGTGACCACCTGGAAAGGGAGTGCAAGAATCCCCTGAGGTGGTTCCTCTCAAAACAGGTATTCTCCATTGGATACTGGGGGAGGGGAGGGGAGGGTAAAATGACTTGTCAGGGCAGAGCAGCTATAGCAGTCAGTTCTGTTGCATTGGGATTGGCTTTGAGCACAGTGGGGAAGAGAGATGTCAGCCATAATGATATGAGTCTTGTTAAAGGAACAGGCAGGAGATTCTCTGGTAGCAAAATGAGACTACAGGATAGTGTGTTGCCTTGTTGGTGCAATGACCAGGATGTCTTGGAGCAGCTGCAGAATATTTTCTAGACGGAGGGTGAGCAACTGGACGTCATTGTGCATATTGTCACAAATTGCATAGGAAAAGGCATGAGATCCTGCAGAGTGCATATAGACAGTTGGGCAAAAGGTTAAAAAGCAGGACCCCCATAGTAGTAATCTCCTAGAGCCAAGTACTAATGAAGGTAACAACAGGAAGATCTCTTAAATCTCTGCTTGTAAAATACCCAAAGATTTGGGCTCCAGCTGTTTGTGGCAATGAATTCTGCAGATTCACCAAATTTCTCATCTCCTTTCTAAAGGTATGCCTTTTTATTCTAAGGCTGTGTCTTCTAGACTCTCCCATTAATGGAAACATCCTCTCCACATTCACCCCTGGCATTTCATTATCCAGTAGGTTTCAATTAGATCACCCCTTCCCCCCCTCCACCCCCACCATCCTTCTAAACTTCAGTGAGTAGAGGCCCAGTGCTGTCAAACGCTGATCGTACATTAACCAATTCATCCCTCGGATCATTCTCATAAACCTCTTCTGAACCCTCTCCAATGCCAGAACATGCCTCTGCAGATATGGGGCCCAAAATGGTCACAATACACCAAATGCAGTCTGTCCGGTGCCCTATAAAGCCTCAACATTACATCTCCACTTTTATATTCCTTTTGAAATGAATGCTAGCATTGCATTTGCCTTCTTTGCTACTGATTTAACCTGCAACTTAACCGTTTGGGAATCTTGCACCTGAGCTCCCAAATTCCAATGCACCTCGTATTTCTGAATCCTCTCCCCATTTAGAAAATAGTCTATGCATTTGTTCCTGCTACCATCATGCATGACTGTATACTTCACTACACTGTATTCCATCTGCCACTTCTTTCACTTTCTCAACCTGTCCAAATCCCTCTTCAGACTCCCTGCTTCCTCTACACTATCTGCCCCTCCACCTATCTTTGTATCTTCCACAAACTTGGCTACAAAACCATGAATTCCATCATCCAAATCAGAATGTGGAACACCATGAGTCACTGGAAACCAACCAGAAAAAGCTCCCTTTATTTTCACACTTTGCCTTCTGTCATTCAGCCAGTCTTCTATTCCTGTCATTAGTGCCAAGGGATTACTTGTCTTAATGACTACAGGCCTGTTGCACTGACCTCTGTAGTCATGAAGACACTCGAAAGGCTTGTGCTGGCCAAGCTGAAAAGTATCACAAACCCCCTGCTGGATCCTCTGCAGTTTGCATATCGGGCCAATAGATCTGTGGATGATGCAGTCAACCTGGGCATGCACTTCATCCTACAGCACCTAGACTGCCAGGGGACCTATGCGAGGATCCTGTTTGTTGATTTTAGCTCTGCATTCAACACCATTGTGCCAGAGCTACTACACTCTAAATTTTCCAAGTTGACTGTGCCTGAACCCCTCTGTCGGTGGATCACCAGCTTCCTGACAGACAGGAAGCAGCATGTGAGGCTGGGAAAACACATCTCGGACCCGCAAACGCTCAGCATAGGAGCACCGCAAGGCTGCGTACTCTCTCCTCTCCTCTACTCTCTCTACACCAACGACTGCACCTCCACAGACACCTCTGTCAAGCTTCTCAAGTTTGCGGACGACACAACCCTGATTGGACTGATCCAGGATGGGGAGGAATCTGCCTACAGATAGGAAGTGTCACAGCTGGCATCCTGGTGCCGTTGCAACAACCTAGAGCTCAATGCTCTTAAGACAGTGGAATTGATTGTAGACTTTAGGAGAGCTCCCCCTCCCCTCAACCCACTCACCATCAACAACACCACAGTCACATCTGTGGAGTCTTTTAAGTTCCTGGGAACCATCATCTCCAAGGACCTTAAGTGGGGGACTACCATCGACTCCACAGTCAAAAAGGCACAACAGAGGATGTACTTTCTACGGCAGCTGAGGAAGCACAATCTGCCACAGGTAATGATGGTCCAATTCTACATGGCCATCGTAGAGTCTGTTCTCACCTTCTCCATCATGGTCTGGTTTGGCTCAGCCACCAAGCACGACACCTGGAGGCTGCAGCGAATCGTCCGATCAGCAGAGAAGGTTATTGGCTGCAACCTTCCCTCCATTGATGAACTGTACACTGCAAGGGCCAGGAAGCGAGCGGGCAAGATCATCTCTGACCCCTCTCACCCTGGCCACAAACTCTTTGAATCACTTCCCTCTGGAAGGTGACTCTGGACCGTCAAAGCTGCCACAGCCAGACATAAAAACAGATTTTATCCACGAGTAGTTGCTCTACTCAACAGCCAAAAATCTGTAGCCTCCCTTTGATCTGATATTTTGTTGGTTCACATGCTTGATCAATGGTGCTTTATCATTAATGTTTTATTATTAATTTTTTGTGTTTTCTGAGTCATTCGTAACTGTCACTGTATGTCATGTTGTTACTTGTGGGCAGAGCACCAAGGCAAATTCCTTGTATGTGAATACTTGGCCAATAAACTTACTTGCTTACTTAGATGGGGTGGAAATTGATCAGGATAGTTTCCTCGGGCAATATGTAGAGGGCTCTACATGGAGTGAGCAAAGCTTGACATTGGGAAGGGCAACTGATTGAAATGTCCCCGGGTGAGCCTTTTGGGACCAGCACCACAGTTCTATTAGCTTTAAAATAATTATGGATAAGTACAGGGCAGGCTCACAAATTAAAGTTCTGACTTGGGGCAAAGCCAACGTTGATGGTGTTAGGAACTTGCTAAAGTTGACTGGAGTGGGTTGTTTGCAAGCAAAAGGACATTTTAAGAGTGCCTTTAGAGTCTGTGCCGACCAGCGACACCCCATATACTAGCACTATCTAGGTATGTTACAAAACAAACCTTCAGCGGCGCTGCAGTTCTGTCACTGCCCGTGTGCGCGACTTTGGCGCCTTTGAGAGGGGGGCGGGTTTAAAATGCGATATTTCGGCAGCCTATTCAAATCGATGTCTGTCAGGTAAATTAGCTGCTAAAGAAAAATTGCTTCTACTGCCATTTTATTAAGTTTATTAAAATTAGCGCTGGATAATTAAATTGTTGGAGTAAAATTAAAATCATCTTCAAATGCCGTAAACGCCGACAACGGGGACAGATTTCACGCACAGGACAAGGCAAGGTATGCCGTTTATTTTTTCATATAAACTTGCTTCTTAGGATGCCCTTAATCAAAATTTCTCGTTGCGAAAATGTGACTATGTAAATATACCAACCGGCAGTATTTTTCCTGCCGATATTGGGGTTTAAATTCACTGCAACCACAACGTTCCAAACCAGCGCGTTCCACAAAAACCCACTCGCAAGATGATTTAAATGCCCATTAATTTACAGGAATTAAACACTAAATTCCTTCCATTTGGCCTATAAATTCATGACAATGAGATTTAAAAATAATGTTATATTGTGAATTCTTGTGCGAATGTTATTTGGACACTTAGGCTTTTTAAAAATGTTAACCTTTTCTTAAGAAATGGATAGATGTTTAGATCTAGTAATTGAATTTTGTAATTAGCTACAATTGGGTAACTAACTAATTATATGCTTTAATTTCAGGTCATCCAAGTAAGATTGTTTCATATTTGGTTCCGAATGCTTCAATCTATAATAACTGAAAATTTCATTAAGTTCTCTTAATTTTTAAGAAAGTTATGGGCTTTTGACTGTCCTTGATCACAGCTTTTGTGTTAAGTCAATGGAAAAGCAATAGGGAACAAGATGCTAATTTCCGAGTATGAAAATGGCCATAACTTTTTTAATACTGAAGATATGAAAGTGAATTAGGTGTCAAATTAAACTTCTTTTTATGTTTTATCTGATGGGATAAATGGCAGACTTGATTTTTAAAATCTCAACATTTTGTAACATTGCTACACTATCTTACGCACTAGGGACAATTTACAACTTTACTCTAAACCTACAAACCCTCTGGTCTCTGGAGTGTGGGAGGAAACCGGAACAGCCAGAGAAACCCCACGCGGTCTCGGGGAGAACGTGCAAACTCCGTACAGACAACAGTGGTAGTCGGGATCGAACCCGGGTCGCTGGCGCTGTAAGGCAGCAATTCTATCACTGTGTTGCCCCCTGGTGGCGAGAGTTCAAGCTATGCATGTTCTTGTTAGTGAAGGGGGGGGGGGGGGGAGAAGGGATAAGGAGGGGTAGTTAGATGGGGGGAGGGGTTGAACGAGGTGGAGTGGGGAGGGAGAGCTGGGAATTCGGAGTGGAGTGGGGAGAGAGTGGAGAGAAGTTTGTCTTATTGATCCTTGCTGGAGCTCCCTTCCCCAGTTGAATATATATATGTTTGAACCCTGCCTGATGTTCTATCTCTAGTGCTCCTGATATAAGCGGCCGTTGCAACCCCCCGGCACGGTCCGATATGGCGAATGTTGAAAATTGCACAATAAATGAGCTCTTCTTGGAAGCAAATCGCACCCAAGTGCGGGCGTTGTGAAGCCGAATTTCTAGCCCAAGGTATCTGCCTTATTTTCTGAATGTACAGTCTCTTTTGTCCCATTTAAAACTGAAGAACGTAGCGCTCTAGTTTTGTTCCTTGACATTGTTAAGGGGATCAGTCAAATATAAAACTATTCCGGAACACTCTCATTCTCCGATTGAAGTTTTTTTTTTCAAAGTACCGGAAGTTTTATGTTTTGGCTGAGATATTTCCTACATACAAAAGAGTGCTGACATCCTTTGACGTTCTACGAAACCTTTTCTAGGCAGCGAGGTTTTTTCTAGGCAGCACACGAATGCTGGCGGTAACAAGACCGAATTGCACACCAGTCCCTTTGAATGTTGCAGGTTCAATGCGGGCAACCCGTTGCAAACGCTCTTTGCACAAAGGAACCTTCCTGTGTCCCTTTCATCTTATGTTCATGAATGGAACTGGAGATTAAAAAAAACTGTAAGGCATTTTTTTTTCTCTCCCTGAGAAATTCCCGCTGAGCTTTAACGAAAGAACTAAGCCAACGCTGATTGTATCTCGGTAGAAAAGCAATGGAAATTGATTTTTTTGCGATCTCATTTGCCAGCACGACAATTCTGGGCAAGGCAATATCTGACCACTTCACCATGAATGACTCTCTCATCTTCCGTAATCACATCACTCTTGCATAGGATTTCGTTATTTTTAGCTACAAGAGGACCTATAATACTAGACCGCGCTATCCTTTGAAATTTACCGCAGTGTAAGGGGCAGAGTGAATCAAACTGAAACTGAACATATAAGAAATGTTGTTAAAGAAGGAACTGCAGATGCTGGAAAATCGAAGGTACACAAAAATGCTGGAGAAACTCAGCGGGTGCAGCAGCATCTATGGAGCGAAGGAAATAGGTAACGTTTCGGGCCGAAACGTTACCTATTTCCTTCGCTCCATAGATGCTGCTGCACCCGCTGAGTTTCTCCAGCATTTTTGTGTATATAAGAAATGTTGTAGTGTATCAAACATCTTTGCGTCTGATAACCAAACTCGGAATGTGAACGGACGTGGAATGTAGCATGATTATTCCGAAACAATGCTAACAATGGTTTTTTGAACCTCAAATCTGCTCTAGCCATTCACCACAAGAAGTTGGAACTTAAAAGGTTTCCATTCTGTAAGTAAATTTGTGGTGCACTGAACACAAGGCCGGGTTGTACTTTCATCACTAACATGTCGGGATTGGATGAGAAAGTGGGATAACATGGAACAAGTATGAACGTGTGACCAATGGTCAGTGTGGACTCGGTGGGCTGAAGGGCGTGTTTCCATGCTGTATCTCTAAACTAGCTCAGCAAAGAGAATACGTTGAGGGAGTCTTTTTGAAGACAGTATTCAAAATAAGATACTCCAATCGGCAAATTATGGAAAGCGGTAGAAACGGTCCTGATTTCTAACTTCGTGACATGCACAAAACTGAGAGGGTCCACCGCATGGTTCTTTGAAATATTCGCCGCCTGCTTCCTGCAGCTGTTTGTCTTCAATGCACCCTGAGGCGAGGCACTACTTAACATTAAAGTGCAGCAGTTTCAAAGTAAAAGCCGACTCGAATCGTCGTAAATGTTCAAAATTCTAAAACAAACCCTCAAATTTTTCCACGCTGTACTTAATGATGTTGTTTTTCCCGGGCTTTGGGGACAGGGCTCTTTCAAAGAACTCGCATCTGAAGGATGGGCAGCAAGCAAGGTCTCTTGTCCAAGGATTTGGTTTCGATAAACTTCCTCAATCCTTTTGGTGATCTTCACTTTTGGTTGGTCCTGGATCAACCATATCGAAGCAATGGCTAATAAAGCACACCAACACCTTTACTTCCTTAGTAGGCTTGGGTAGTTCAGCATGTCCCCAACAATTCTCAACAAAGATAGACACAAAATGCTGGAGTAACTCGGCTGGTCAGGCAGCATCTCTGGAGAAAAGGAATGGAACCCTTCTTCAGACTGAAAGATAGAGATGGGGTGGAGGGTACTGGAGGTGAGAAAAGGCCAAAGCAAATGGGGGCCGGCAACAAATTACCTCAGGAACGGTGGTGTACATAATGGCCCATTGTTAGCTGAGGAAGATGTGCTAACAAGAGGGATGCAAACAGTGGAACTAGTTGGGTGACAAGGATGAGGGAGTAAGGGAATGCAGGGGCTACTTAAAACTAGAGAAATCAACGTTCATACCGCTGGGTTGTAAGGTGTCCAAGTGAAATATGGAGACAGTCAGGGAGTCATGGGGAGAAGGCAGGAGAATGGGGTTACGAGGCAGAGATAGATCAGCCATGATTGAATGGGCTGAATGGCCTAATTCTTCTCCTATCACTGATGACCTTATGCTGTTTCTCCAATTTGCGTGTGGCCTCGCTCTGACAGTGGAGGAGGCCCAGGACAGGAAGGTCAATATGGGAATGATAAGGGGAGCTAAAATGTTTGGCAACCGGGAGATCATGTAGGCCTGTGTGGACTGAGCATAAGTGTTCAGCAAAATGATTGCCAAGTCAACGTTTGGTTTGGCCACTCTATAGGAGCCCGCACCAGTTAAAGTAGATGAGGTTGGAAGAGGTGCAAGTGAACCAGTGCCTCACCAGAAAGGGCTGTCAGGGGCCCTGGATGGAGTTGAGGGAGCAGATACAAGGACAGGTGTTGTATCTCTTGTGGTTGCAGGGGAAAATCCCCGGGGAGGATCGGTTTGTGAGGGAAGGGATGAGGGAACCAGGTAGTGTTGCAGAGGGAACAGTCTCCATGGAAAACAAAAGGGTGGAGATGGGAAGATGTGGGATTCCGTTGGAGGTGATGAAAATGTGTTGGGTGTGATGGCTGATGGGGTGAAGGGTAAGGACTAGGGGGACTCTCCCTGTTATGACTTGGGTGGGAGGGGGAGCAAGAGCGGAACTATGGGATACAGAGGAGAGACGTGTGAGGGCTTCATCGTAGAAGGGGGGGGACCCCTATTCCCTAAACAATGAGGAGATCTCAGATATCCTAGTATAGAATAGTTCATCTTGGGAACAGATACGATTGGGGACAGAAGAATTGGGAGTAGGGGATAGAGTCTTTGTAAGAGGTAGGGCGGGAAGAAGTATAGCCCAGATATCCATGGGAGTCATGAATAACTCTCACTAACTTCTACAGATGTGCTGTAGAAAGCATTTTTATCATGATGCATCACAGCTCCATCCAAGACCATGAAACATCAGAGAGTTGTGGACGTAGGACAGACAATCAGGCAAACCAACCTTCCTTATCTCCCATCAGGCAAGAGGTACAGAAGGGTGAAAACGCATACCTCCAGATTCAGAGACAGTTTCTTCTCAGTTGTTATCAGGCAATTGAATTGTTCTCTCATCAGCTAGAGTGCGGTCTAAGCCTCTTATTTATCCTCACAGGAGACCTTTGACTATCTTTAAGCAGACTTTATCAGACTTTATCTTACACTATATGTTGTATCCTTTATCTGTACACTGGACGGCTTGATTGTAATCATGTGAAGTCTGTTACCCACCCATGTTCTCCACAAATGCCTGACCTGCTGAGTTACTCCAGCACTTTGTGCCCTTTACTATTTTGTGCATTCAGAGCCGTTCACTCTGTTCAGAAGATGGGATCCGTTTCAGAGCTATGTAATGCTATGACTTGGTGTGGCGTGACTTGTCTTCAGTAGTCTTCCATTTTGTTTCAATTCATCTCTCCCTTCACCTGGTCATTCAATGCAGATAAAACGGGTTGCGGCCCAGAGAATATTGGCTTTGTCAAAATGTAGGAACCACAATACTTTAATATTTCTGAATATTTTTTCATGACTTTGAAGCATCCTTTCTAAGGAGCTTTATCCAGGCTGGTTTAAATTCTTTGAGCTGATCTTTGCCACCGTGCTGGCCTAAAGGCTTCAATACTTCACCTAAACATGTTTTCTGTTTCCTATTCTTCAGGATTTTAGGCTCAACATATTCAAATATATTTCCTTCCTCACAATAGCATAATCTGTTTAAGAATCTTCAGTAGATTTAAGAAAATTCGGTATGTCGCCGAATGTTTTATGTGTCATTCCTAACTATCACCGTATGTCATGTTGTCACTTGTGGGCAGAGCACCAAGGCAAATTCCTTGTATGTGAATACTTGGCCAATAAACTTATTCAATCATTCATTCATACTCTATCGGACCTAAGCATGTACTGCAGAGAGCATACTGACCGGTTGCTTTACAGCCTGGTTCAGCAACTCAAACGCCCAGGAGTTTACAGAGAGGGATAGACACTGCCCAATCCATCACACATCCTGACCTCCTCACCATCGAAGAGATCTACAGGAAGCCCAAGTCATCAAAGACCCATACCACCTTGGTCGATAAGATAAGATAAAACTTTATTCATCACCAGAGGAAAATTGTCCGACAGTCACAACACACAAGTTGTACAAAAACTTGAAATTAAAAGTGTAACCAAAAAGAAAAAGACAAGCAACTGTTGGCTGGCTACCATGTGCACAGCGCCTTCACTGGAACAAATGAACAAACAAACAAACACAGACTTATACCCTGGGTGGAGGATTCTAAACTAGAGTGCCCCTCTCCCACACCGGGTCCCCCTTTCTTCTCCCACCATCCCTCACAGCGGTCCCCCCACGCCGGGTCCCCATTGTTCCTCACGGTGGTCCTCCCAGGCCGGGTCCCCATTGTCTTCCCCTCCCCCCCCCTCACGCTCATCGACCGCGAGGCTCCACTGCCACCGAGGCTCCCGTTGCCGCCGCCTCAGAGGCAATCGCTGTCGCCACCAAGGATCCCACCGCCGCCATCTCTGAGGCTCCTTTGGCCCAGACAGTCGGTCATGCACTCATCTCGCCACTACCATTGTTCCAGGTTCAAGAGCAGCTTATACAAAGGAAGCATCAGATTCTTGAACACTTCACAACTCTAAACTCAGCAACTGTGATCTTCTATGGACTGTGCCTTTTGCTGCACTATGGATTTCGGTATTACACTATTATGGTCACCTAGTATTACAGAGTATTCATTCATTTTATTTTTGATTATAGTATATTTGTGTGTTTACAGGCTTGTTAAGCAGCAGCATGCAGGAATCTCATTGTTCTCTTGCCAGCATACACAACAATTAAACATTCTTGAATCGGTGTTAATGCATTGACCATTTAAGCACACTTCAGTTGAAATGATTCTATTTTCACATATTACATTTAGTAACATAACTGCAATAGAGGTCAATAGTTCATTGTTCATGCTGGCTTTAATACTGTGAGAGTTTGCGTCTTTTCTCCCTCCAAGAAGATATTACACTTCACTCTAGATTTCGACACTGGATGTCAAGTCAAGTCAAGTCACATTTATTTATATAGCACATTTAAAAAACAACTCTCGTTGGCCAAAGTGCTTTATATTTGTTATAAGAATAGCACAACAAAACAAACTACATACATATATACATGTAGCCCTCATTCAGAGGACGTCAGGAAAGGCTTGGGAGTATAGATAAGTCTTTAGTCTTGACTTAAAAGAGTCGATGGAGGGGGCCGTTCTGATGGGAAAGGGGATGCTGTTCCACAGTCTAGGGGCTGCAACCGCAAAGGCGCGGTAGCCCCTGAGCTTATGCCTAGACCGTGGGATATTCAGCAACCCCAAGTCGGATGATCTGAGGGGCCTGGAGGTGGAGTGGTGGGTGAGAAGACTTTTTATGTAGGTGGGGGCAAGCCCATTGAGGGCTTTGTAGACATGGAGGAGGATCTTGAAGTTTATACGGAACCGCACAGGGAGCCAGTGGAGAGAGGCCAGGATCGGGGTGATGTGGTCCCTTTTTCGGGTGCCCGTCAGGAGTCTCGCTGCGGCGTTTTGGACCAGTTGCAGGCGGGACAGGGAAGATTGACTGATGCCAGTGTAAAGGGAGTTGCAGTAATCTAGGCGGGAGGAGATGAATGTCTGGATGATCTTTTCGAGGTCATCAAACTGGAGGAATTGTTTTATTTTAGCTATCGTCCGAAGCTGAAAGAAGCTAGCTTTTACCACGGCATCGACTTGTTTGTCAAATTTCAGTGCTGAGTCAAATATCACGCCAAGGTTTTTGACGTGAGGTTTGAGTAGTGGGGTAAGGCTTCCAAGGCTGCCTGCTATCATTTTGATTGAGTCCGAGGGGCCGAGAAGGATGACCTCAGACTTACTCTCGTTTAGTTGGAGGAAGTTCTGGGCCATCCAACACTTTATATCCTCGAGGCAGTGGGTAAGGTTAAACAGATTTGATTGGTTTTTGGGCTTCAGGGGGAGATAGAGTTGTGTATCGTCTGCGTAGCAATGGAAGGAAATGCCGTGCCTTTCAATGACTTGGCCTAAGGGGAGCATATACAGGGATAAGAGAATGGGGCTAAGGATGGAACCTTGTGGAACCCCACAGCAGAGATTAGCTGGGGAGGAGAATGAGTTGCCTATGTTAGTCGAGAAACTCCTACCTTTGAGGTAGGAGATGAACCAGCTCAGGGCAGTGCCATCAATACCAACCCCATACCAGAGACGGTCAATTAGGATGGTATGGTCGACAGTATCAAATGCTGCGCTGAGGTCAAGAAGGAGCAGAATTGCACAGTCGCCAGAGTCAACGGTGAGCAGTAGGTCATTGTGTACCTTCAACAAGGCAGACTCTGTTCTATGGTGAGCCCTGAAACCTGATTGGAAAGTTTCCAAGATAGTGTTTTGGTGAAGGTAAGGTATAAGTTGACTTAAAATTACCTTTTCAAGGGCTTTTGAGAGGAAAGGAAATTTAGAAATGGGTCTGTAGTTGCTTGGCAAGGTGGGGTCGAGGTTAGGTTTTTTCAGGAGTGGTTGGACCACCGCATGCTTGAAGCAGGTAGGTACAGTGCCAGTGGCCAGAGAGCTGTTGAAGATGGCGAGGATGCTGGGACCAGCTGTTGTAATTACGTCCTTTAGTGCACCCCTTTGTCGACAGTTAAAACATTGTGGTGGGTGGAATCCATGGCTTCCACTAGCATTCACAATAATTTCTCTCACAGTTTCATTCTGTCGCCTTGTTATCGCTCCATGACTGCAAACAATATATCTGACATTGAATTAGAAGAAATTCTTTAGTATTCCTTAATGTCAGCTCCAAGGATAAGTTTACACCAACATCAAAATTAAAATTGGGTGGCACGGTGGCACAGCAGTAGAGTTGGTGCCTCACAGTGCCAGAGACCGGGTTTGATCCTGACTCTGTGTGGAGTTTGTCTGTTCTCCCCGTGACCGCGTAGGTTTACCCCGGGTGCTCCGGTTTCCCTCAAAACACTCCAAAGACGTACAGGTTTGTAGGTTAATTGACTATGGTAAAAATGTAAAATTGTCCCTAGTGTGTAGGATTATCGGTGAGGATTTGATGGGTACTGTATCTCTAAACTAAACTAAAATTCTATGCAATCAAAATTTCTTGATGATTAAATGACAAAGTTTCCAAGGTCTATGAAAGCATCAAAGTTATGGAGTCATAACAAACCCTGCAAAAAGATGAAAACATAAAATGCTGGAGGAACCCAACAGGTCAGGCAGGATCTGTGGAGGGAATGGACAGATGAAGTTTCAGCTTGGGACACTTCAGACTGATGGAGTAGTGCAGAGAATGCTGAAAAAGAGTGGTGGGGATGGGACAAAACCTGGTAAGTGATAGGTGAATACAAGTGAGGGGTGGAGTACGTGACAAAGGCTAGAGGTGAAAAGGAGACAAAAGGCCATCGGATAAGGAGAGTGAAATGTAAAGCAGGAGAGAGGGATTAGGGTGGAATGGGATGGGGATAGGGGAAAGACGGGGGATAAAAGGGAAATGGGAACTTGGGGATGGGAGATGATTGTGCAGAGGAGGGGAAAGGGGGGAAAGTGACTGGGATGTGGAAGATGGTGGGAGAAATACGTGCACACTGGGGTGGAGGGGGGCAGGGGAAACAGGTGGAATGTTCACACTGACAGTCTCAACGGACTCTAGTTTCTAGTTCCAAAGTTGCAGGAAATGTTTGAATAACTCCCATGTACTCCCCTATAGCATCATTTGTGCAGGCTCACGCTCCTCACCACCATTCACTTGCAGTGTGTCATTTGCTCTGTAAATAAATGTATGTCTACACATTCCTTGCATGAGCTGAAAGTTCAAGCAACTGAGCACATACACCCAGGTCACCAGAGTTACCACCCAGAGCTGGGTAATCATTGTGTCCTTGTTTTTGATGGTGTTCCTAGCACAAATACTGCGACAGGGTACTTCCTGCCACTTCAATGCCTGATTAATTTATTGGCTGCACCTTTTGTCTTGTTAAGTGTCATTAAGCATCATTGAGTCTGATTCCCACATTGCCCTCCCAGCACACGTGCATTACCAATGTTGCTTCACTGACTGCAAAGTGTAGCTTCAGTTTCTCTGCTGGTCCATGCAGAGAGCACATACCAGGTGTCCTCTGAGTCATGCTGCCCTCCCTTTTCATTGCAGAACTTTGGCCAGTGTCTGCTCCCATACCCATACTTGCTGCTTCTCCTTTAGAGTTTGCCACTACCAGGATGGCAACTTCCTCTTGGACTGCCACCATCACGGTGATTCCCATCACCGTGATCCCCATCACCGTGATCCCCATCATTGTGATCAATCACCAACACTGCGATCACCAACACTGTGATCATCAACACTGATGGCTCCTCTGGCCTGACGTGACTGTTTCTTCTATTCAGGTAAGGCCCTCTTTCTTTTGCTTCCTGAAAGGTTAAGTTGATCAGCCATGATCACAATGAATGGCGGTGCTGGCTCGAAGGGCCGAATGGCCTCCTCCTGCACCTATTTTCTATGTTTCTAAGTCAATTTGAGTTTATTGTCATGTACAACGAGTTTCGGTGCAATGAAAAACTTGCTTGCAGCTGCATCACCGACACATAGACTTAGACCAACACACAAAGACATAAATTATGCTTGAATTACACATAAATTCTGCAAGACTGAAAAGAAAAAGTCTGTACAAAGAACAAGACCTTAGTGCAAAAACACATTTAGAAAACAAATCCATGGTAGGGGTGGCACTGTGGTGCAGCGGTAGAGTTGCAGCCTTACAGAGCCAGAGACCTGGGATAGATCCTGACTACAGGTGATGTCTGTATGTAGTTTGTACGGTCTCCCCATGGTAGGTTTTCTCTGGGTGCTCCGGTTTCCTCCCACATTCCAAAGGCGTGCAATTTGTAGGTTAATTGGATTCTGTAAATTGCCCCTAGTGTGTCGGACACAATTAATGCATGGGTGATCGTTGGTCAGAACAGACTCAGTGAGCCAAAGGGCCTGTTTCCACGTTGTAATCTCTAAACTAAATTAATGTAAGAAATGGGTCAATTCAAGAACCTGATGGTTGTTTTTGAACCTGGTGGTGTGGGACTTCACACTTCTGTACCTCCTGCCCAATGGTAGCAGTAAGAAGAGGACAAGGCCCAGATGATGGGGATCTTTGATGATGGATGTCACCTTCTTGAGACAGGGACTTGTGTATATGACTTGATAGTGTATATTCTCAAAACAATTTGTAATGTAAGTGTGTTTTCTTAGTACGATTGCACATAGGGTTAGGAATATAATGAATCACTGACGCAGAGAATTGTTAAAATACATGCTTTTTTAAAATTGCACTCCCTCCAGCTAAACTGCGTAACTTCAGACGTTTACATATGTTGTATATAGACTATTATTTAATACATTCATTTTGTTTCATGGGGTTTGGTAACCCGAACGAGCAGAAAGGAAGGAGAATACAGATATTGGTAGACATTGCCAAGTTCATCACATGTATTAACCTCAAGAGTCAAGAGTCGTCAAGAGTGTTTTATTGTCATATGTCCCGGATGGGACAATGAAATTCTTACTTGCTGCAGCACAACAGAATATGTGAATATGTAAATATAGTACATAACAGGAGAAGAGAAAAAATGAAAAAGTTCAATAAATAACAAATATAGTGCAATAATAATAGTCTTTTGCAGTTCAGAGCTCAGAGCTTATTCGTTGTTGTGTTTAATAGCCTGATGGCTGTAGGGAAGAAGCTGTTTCTGAACTTTGACATTACAGTTTTCAGGCTCCTGTACCTTCTTCCTGATGGCGATGGTGAGATGTGTGTGTGGCCAGGATGGTGTGGGTCCTTGATGATTTTGGCTGCCTTTTTGAGGCAGCGACTACGATGGATCCCTTCGACGGTGGGGAGGTCAAAGCCGGTGATGAACTGTGCAGTGGTCACAACTTTTTGTAGTCTTTTTCGCTCCTGGACGTTCAAGTTGCTGAACTAAGCCACGAGGCAACCAGTCAGAATGCTCTCTACCTTGCACCTGTCCTCACCGTCGAAGGGATTTGCAGGAGAGGCTGCCTCATAAAGCAGTTGATATTATCAAAGCCCCACACCAAACTGGCCACGCTCTCATGTGGCTACTACCATCGGCAAGAAAATACAGGAGCTTGAAAACCGTGACCACCAAGTTGAAGAACAGGTTTTTTCCAGACACCATCAGGCTCTTGAACACTGCACAGCTCATGGGTGCCACAGTGGCGCAGCAGTAGATTGGTTGCCTTATAGCTCCAGAGACCTGGTTCGATCCTGACTATGGGTGCTGTCTGGGACAGTTTGTACATTCTCCCTGTGACTACATAAGTTTTGCCCATGTGCTCTGCTTTCCTCCCCACATAATGACGTACAGATTTGTACGTTAATTGGCTTCAGTAAAAATTGTAAATTGTCCCTAGTGTGTAAGTTAGTGTTGATGTAAGGGTGATTGCTGGTTGGCGCGGACTCGGTGGGCCGAAGGGCTTGTTTCTGGTCTGTATTTCTAAAGTAAAATGTAAACACTAACCTCAGCAACTGTGATCCTCCATTGACTTTGTCTTAGTTGCACTACGGACATCGGTTTTGTGTTAGTTTAGTTTCCTAGTATTATAGTTATTCATTTATTTTTTGATTATTATATGATCTGTCTTATTGTGTTTATGGCATTTTAAGCTGCAGCAAGTAAGAATTTCATGGTTGGTGTGTGTGGCAATTAGGCCCCTAATCGAGTTCAGTATCTAGCAACTTGTGTTTAACATGGAACATGTGTAAGAGGTGAGGGAGATTACCATAGTTTTAACTAGATTCCACTGGGTAGTCTGACTTTAGGAGAAGGTCAAAAGGGAAGGACATTCCGATTATCAGGATCAGTGGGGAATGCCTGGAGAGGGAAGTCTCTAGAGGCATGTACTTCTGAAGTAAATTGAGGGGAAGTGTGTGTGGCTTGTCTCTAGATTACGTAATCACCTAGTTTCTCTCTGACCAAACACTCACTCCTAGCCTATGGTGGGGGAGGGGGGGAGAGAGAAAAAAACAGCAATGGGACTTGGAATTTGGAATATCAGAATCTTTAACTTGCAGTAGAGTGGCGCAGCGCCAGAGACCCGGGTTCGATCCTGACAACGGGTGCTGTATGTATGGGGTTTGTACGTCTCTCCCTTTGAGCGCGTGGGTTTCCTCCAGGTGCTCTGGTTTCCTCCCACAGTCCCATAGATGTACAGGTTTGTAGTTAATTGGCTTCTGTAAGTTTGTCCCTTGTGTGTAGGATGTGTTAGTATACGGGTTGATCGCTGGTCGGCGCGGACTCGGTGGGCCGAATGCCTGTTTCCACGCTGTATCTCTAAAGTCCAAAGACCCCGCCCTTCACCCACAAACCGTGGACAGTAAAAAGGACCAGATTTCATGTTTAAATTAAATGGGTTAATTAGAAATGGCAAGCATGTTGTTTCTCTGTTTGAGGTATATTACACCGGAGTCTCCCCCCCTCCCTCCCTCTCTCCCCCTCTCCCCCCTTCCCCCCCCCCTCTTCCCCCCCTCCTCTTCCCCCCCTCCTCTTCCCCCCCTCCTCTCCCCCCCCTCCTCTTCCCCCCCTCCTCTTCCCCCCCCTCCTCTTCCCCCCCCCTCCTCTTCCCCCCCCCTCCTCTTCCCCCCCCCTCCTCTTCCCCCCCCCTCCTCTTCCCCCCCCTCCTCTTCCCCCCCCCTCCTCTTCCCACCCCCCCTCCTCCTTCCCCCCCCCTCCTCTTCCCCCCCCCTCCTCTTCCCCCCCCTCCTCTTCCCCCCCCCTCCTCTTCCCCCCCCCTCCTCTTCCCCCCCCCTCCTCTTCCCCCCCCCTCCTCTTCCCCCCCCCTCCTCTTCCCCCCCCCTCTCTCCCCCTCGAGCAAATGCTATCAATTGACCGACTGCTGACCCTGGATTGTTAAAACAGTTGTCATCACAGCACAATCTGAATACATACACGCGATGACCAGAAGCGTTTGGAGGCTGATTTGCACGATAATCTTGCAATCTCCTGGACTAATCTCCCCGAGAACACCACTTTCCTCAGTACTATATCTCCACGCGAAATGAGCATGAAATTCCACTCGTTCCAATCAGTCTCCCCATCATCTGCACTGGAACTAAATATCACCCTCCTATTACACCCCGCTCCCTCCACAATGATTTCATGCCCATATTTGCAACGAAATGCGTCGCGTTCCCCTCTCTCCAGTTCCTGGCTATTTGGAAGGAAATAATACGATGGGAAAGTTGAGCAGCGACATGGTTTATAATAGGAAGCAGATGTGAACACATGGGAGTGTGTAAGCCGGCACGTCCATCACTGCAGTCAGCAGCCAATGCGAGGGTAGGGAGTGCCCTTGTCTGGGGGGTTATTGGCTGCAAGGGTCTGCGGCAGCTCCGGGGTTAAAATTCCTCTGCAAACCCAGATATAAAACCAGGAGCTCGGCTCCTCAACGTTACTTCTATCTGCCCTCCCTCGCCCCGGGAACGGTTGTAATTGGTCCCCACTATGCAGAGGAAGGGGTTGCTTCTCTGCCTCCTGTTGCACTGGACCTGCCTGGTCTCCGCACTCCAGAGGAACGACCTTTTCCCCTTTGGACCGCACACTGGAGACGTTGCCCTGCAGGAAGGCGACGATGTAACCTCTGAGGCTATCCAGCTCCGAAGACCACTTGCTTTTTACGATGCACAGTTCAACAGTCTCTACGTAAGTTGCGAGCGTGTCCCGGTTCAGTATTTGCGCCCAGGAGATATCGAGGACCTCGCCCCAAATGGTCGTGGTGTCTGTTTGCAGAGGCGGGATTGCCCTCGAGCATTTTGCCTTGCTTGGAGTTTGCAAGGCAGTTAAACACAGAACGGTTCCAGCAGCGGATGGTTCTTTGCAATGGGGGAA
Organism: Malacoraja senta; assembly: GCA_038087875.1. Classification (NCBI taxonomy): domain Eukaryota; kingdom Metazoa; phylum Chordata; class Chondrichthyes; order Rajiformes; family Rajidae; genus Malacoraja; species Malacoraja senta. Next base: position 62,424 of record JAXLNO010003780.1, read on the forward strand.
TGTTGAAATGAAATTGGATCTTGTAATGAATATGTGTTTTGTCTGCCCATTGGAAAAATTCGGTCAATGTTCAGGGCTGCAATGCAAATGGAAATAGTTTGTAGTTCGCCCAGCCGTATCGGTTCGGGAAGCAGATGCTGTGCAGAGGGTTTGCACTGTGTGTTGACAAGCGTTTTGAAATTTCTTCCTCCCCCACAGGTAGGAACGAACGGCATCATCTCCCTCCAGGAATTGCCCAGAGAGAGCCAGTACGTGGACGATGGGTTCCCTATCGATTTCCCGGTGATAGCCCCCTACCTGTCGGACATCGACACCAGCCAGGGCCGGGGCCGCATCTACTACCGGGAAGACCATTCCCCCGACACCTTGGAGCGCGTCGGCTGGGAGCTCCGCAAAGCCTTTCCCGGGAAAGGAATCAACCCGGGGCATTCCTTCATCGCCACTTGGGAGAACGTGGCACCTTACGAGGAAATTACGCGCTCCAACCCCTCTTCCAACAGGGTAGGCAATTCCAAGCGGTTGGCATTTCTCGCTGGGATGTACCATTGGCAGCTGCTCTGTTGTGTTTCCACAAAATTGATGATCTAACTCTTGGCTACTACTGCAAGCCACCTCAATACTGGCGCTCTATTGCCATTTTGGGAATTTGAAGCACTTTGGTAAATAAGAATTTGCAAGGCAAGATTTTCTGGTTTGCAATGTCCATTTCATCTAAAAAATGGGGATGGGTAGGATTAAAAGAGAGATTCCATGTATGGAGACTTCACCCCCCCCCCCTTCCACCCATATCTTCCCATACCCCCCTCCCCTCCCCTTCCACCCACATCTTCCCTTCCACCCATATCTTCCCCTTCCCTTCCACCCATATCTTCCCCCTCCCCTCCATTGTTCACTGCTTTCCTTATCTGACACCCGTTTCATCTCCAGGCTTTATCACTTCTACATCCAACTGTCAACCACCCCTCCCCCTCCCCGTGTCACTAGTCTACCTTTCATTTAAACCAGCATCTGCAGTTCTTTCCGACACATTTTGTCCCACCTCACCTCTTTTCCAGTTTTCTTTCCCCCACTCCATCAGACTGAGGAAGGGTCCCCACCCAATACGTCACCTGCCCATTCCCTCCACAGATGCTGCCCGACCTGCTGAGTTCTTTCAGCAGTGTGTGCTTGGGTCAAGATTCCCTATCTCACAATATTTGAGGCAAAATTAAGTACACAAAAAAAAGAGCTGAGTGTTCGAACATGCCACATAATATTCAAGAACTGATTTTAGATACTCACTTCTAACTAAGAATCATTTTGGTCATGGAAATTATGCTCTAAGTTAAAAATACTTAATTTTAGTTTTATTTAACTATTTAACTATGATGTAAATAAATGGAACTATGTTTCTCTTTTTCCAGTTCAACACCTTTCAGGCAGTGTTGGTTTTCGATGAGTCAGATGCCTATGCAATTTTTCTGTATCCAGAGGACGGGTTGAATTTCTTTGGGACCCGTCCAAAGGACTCGTACAATGTTCAGTTTGAGTTACCTGCTCGAGTAGGATTCAGTAGAGGAGAAACTGAGTTCACCCGGTGGAGAGGAGAAGGTTCCTCCTATAGTGTCACCACCAATGAGCAATCGGTGAAGAATCTCTATCAGTGAGTAGACTTTGTTTATCTGATGTTTTGGGGTGGACATTTTCAATCCCTTTGTCCCTCTTTATACTGTGTTCCTTTTTATGACCAAGGTTTTAGGCTCCTGCTGAGATTTATTGGAAATTTTTACTTGAGGCTGTTAATCCCTGGGAATCTGAGGAAGATTTGTTTCCACTCCAGTTCTGAGGTGGTTGCGCCCATTGGGTAGGAGGGTGTACAATGGGCCAGAAGGTGCCCTCCTTCCATTGTTTCCACCGCTACCCAGTTACACCCAACAGATGGACTTCAGATGTTTGGTGAGACTGCACTTGGAGTACTGTGTGCAAATCTGGTCACCCAGCCATAGAAAGGATATTATTAACTTGGAAAGAGTGTAGAAGAGACTGACCAGGATGTTACCTGGGCTCTTGGGTTAGAATTGTAGGGAGAGGTTGAATAGACGTGAACATTTCTTTTCCTTTGGAGTGTAGGAGGCTGAAAAGTGCCCTTATTGAAGTGTACAAGATAATGAGGGGCATGGAAAGAGAGAACACTGTTTCTTCCAGGGAATAAGATTCTAAAACTAGAGGACGTTGGCTTAAAGTGGGAGTGAAGATGTTTAAGAGGGACCTCGGGCAACTCTTTCACTCAGAAGGTAGTCCATATCTGGAATGAGCTGCCAAAAGAAGCTATAGAAGTGGATACAATTACGACTTTTAAAAGACATTTGGGCAGGAAGGATTTGGAGCGATCTGGCAAATGGTTGAGCCCAGTATGCCAATTTGGTGGGCATGAACAAGGTGGGTGAAAGGGCCTGTTTTCATGCTGTACAGCTCCTACTCACAATACAATCCTTGAAGCTCTATCTCCATGTTGAGGAGTCATGAACCAGGGAATCCCTTAAGTCAGTCAGTGAGGTTGTTGCTTTTATGTTTCATTGCTTGTAGAATGTCCTCAAATTGCTTTTTTCTGCTTTAAAACTAATAATTAAACTGACAAATGTCATGTCGCAACTGAATATTATACTGAGACTGAGCTCGTTATTCTCTGACTACGATAGGATGGGCAATTCGGGTTCTCCAGGAATATGGATTTTTCATATTGGTGGAGCTGCCTCCTTCAACAATATAATGCAAGCAGATATCAGAGGGCAACCTTCAGCAGAAGACACTGTGGTCACACTGGATAGTGCCTTAAGTGGTCCAGCTATCCCATATGCACGGGAACCTGATTACACTGCAAATGAAGATTACAAATACTATTATGAAGGTGAAGATTTTGGATATGCATCCTCCATTTCCACTCCACCTCCTGGGAGAGATGGTGGCATTCCAGATGACCCACCATATCCGGATGCGGGCATTATTTCATCCTATCCTGCAGGCTATCCGGAGACGGGTATCATGTCATCCTATCCTGAATCTGGTGTTTTGTCATCGTACCCAGAAAGAGATCCTGAGGTTGGGACTGGGGTGAGGTACCCTGACGGATACTCGGAGGTTGAGTCCTTGCCTGGAAATCCACAGCCAGTGACACAAGACAGACACGTTGTCAGTGTGGAAGAAGATGAGGAGCTCGGTATTGGCGGTAAGTGGATCTCAAATGCATAACATCTTGTGATTTAGAAGGCCATTCAGTCTATCAAATCTATGCTGGGTTCCAGACCAGGGCAGCACTGTGGCACAGTGGATAGAGCCGGTGCCTCGCAGCACCAGAAACCTGGGTCCAATCCTGATCTCGGGTGCTGTCTACGTGGAGTTTGCACGTTCTTTGACCACGCGGATTTCCTTCGGTACTCTGGTTTCCTCCCACATCCCAAAGATGAGTGGGCTTGTAGGTTAAATTAGCCTCTCTAAATTGCCCCTAGTGTGTAGGGAGTGGATGAGAAAGTGGGATAAAGTTGAAGTAGCATGAACAGGTGATCAACAATTGGTGGGGACTCAGTGGGACGAAAAACCTGTTTCTATGCTGAGTCTCTAGGCTAAATTAAAAAAACAATCCCATCCCCTCATCCATTTCCCACTGGCCTATTTATTTGCACAGGCCATTATCACCTCTTTGTTTCTGGGGGCAATTGACTTTAACTAACCCAACAGCCAAAATGAGTTTAGGCTGCAGGACATGCCAATGCAGTCATGGGGCACATGCAAACTCCAAGTAGGTTTCAGTTGGGTCACTGCAACTGAGAAGGCTGTACTACCTGCAGCAATATGCCGTTACCCCAGTAAAAGTCTGAGTGACATTTAATTAATATAATGTAGAGGATCAAATGTTAATTAAGATCATTGTTTACTTTTGACAGTCTCTTACTCAAATTGTAGAATTTGTGGAAAAAATGAAAATGGTTTGTGGGAACACTGGGTTGGATTTGAAAACTTTATCTTCAGTTTTTCAGAGTCCTTGTGATGCTGGGTTTGCAAATCCAGCAGAAAAGACTCATTCTGATAGTCTAGTTGAGTTTATTATCATATGCACAAATACAGTGAGATACAAGTACAATAAAAATCTTGCTGGCAGGCCCAAAGACTCAAATACATGAACATAAATTATACGTACATTCTGCAAGACTAAAATAAAAAGTGTGTATATAAACAAGAAAGTGAAACTAATCCAGAGTAATGCAAGAGGCTCTTAAAGATAGTGGAGTCAGCGGATATGGTGAGAAGGCAGGAACGGGATACTGATTGGGGATGATCAGCCATGATCACATTGAATGGTCGAACGGCCGAATGGCCTCCTCCTGCACCTATTGTCTATTGTGGTTATTTGTGTTCCATTGTTGAGGTAATATTAGGATTGTGTCGATTGGTTTAAGAACCTGATGGTTCAAGGAGTGTCGCTGTTCCTAAGCATGGTGGTTTGGAACTTTAGACTTCTTTACCTCCAATATGTGGTACCTGTGATTCATAATAGCTTAGTTTAGAAATGCATCGGGAAATAGGCCCTTTGGCCCACTGAGTACGCACTGGCTATCAATCATATATTCCACTTTCCCATCCACTCCCAACACACTAAGTGTAATTTAGAAGCCAATTAACATGCAGACATGCACGACTTTGGGATATAGGAGGGAATCCATGTCTTCAGAGGGAGAACATGCAAACTCCAAAGAACACCTGAGGTTAGGATTGAACTTGGGTTACTGGCATTGTGAGGCAGCAGCTCTACCAGCTGGGCCACGGTTGATTTAAAAAAAAAAAAAAGTGACACTTTGCTGTAATTTGCATTCTGATACCATTCCTTGTCTTTCAGTGTTCACATACAATACGGACACAAGAGAAACGTGCGCCAGAAGCCGACAGCAATGTTCCCAGCATGGCTATTGTGCTGATTACTCCAGTGGACTCTGCTGCCATTGCCATCCTGGTTACTACGGCAATGGAAGGCAATGTCTACCAGAAGGTGGGCTAAAAATATTAGTCTAAGTGTGTAAGAAGGAACTGCAGATGCTGGTTTAAATTGAAGAGAGACACAAAATGCTGGAGTAACTCAGCGGGACAGGCAGCATGTCTGAAGAATGGTCTATCTTCAGTCTGAAGAAGGGCCTCGACCCGAACGTCACCCATTCCTTCTCACCAGAGATGCTGCTTGTTCTGCTGAATTACTCCAGAGTTTTGTGGTCTATATTAGTCTCTAAAGTCAATAACATTTTTTTTAAAATCAATATTAAATCTGCTTTTAAAAGCTATTTTTTTTAACAATTGGACGCACATTTATATAATTGTTTCATTTTTACCTTTTGCAGGTGTTACTCAGCGTGTAAACGGAAAAGTAAATGGAAAACTAATGGTGGGATCCAGTCGTGTGCCTGTGGAGTTTAAGAATGCTGATCTGCATGCATATGTAGTTGTAAATGATGGGAGAGCCTTTACAGCAATTAGCCAAATTCCTGAGTCCGTGGGTTGGGCGATGCAATCGCTGTCTGTAATTGGAGATCTCTTCGGATGGCTGTTTGCTGTGCAGCAGCCTGGCTTCGCCAACGGCTTCAGCATCGCAGGTGAGTAGAGTCCACAAGTGGAATTTGTCATACCTGGGAAATTAGAAAATTATTGAGAGAAATCATTACCTCCTGATACCTAGTTAGTTTAGAGATACAGCGTGGCAAACGGGACCGTTGGCCTACTGAACCCACACTGACCATCGATTACACTAGTTCTATGTTATCCCACTTTCTCATCCACTACCCTGCACACCAGGAGCAATTTAGAGGCCAATAAACCTACAAACCCATATGTCTGGTATGTGGGTGGAACCCATGCGGTCACATGCACACAGTTTGCACCCAAGGGCGGGATGGAACTCGGGCCACTGGCGCTGTGAGGCAGCCTCTCTACCAGCCACACCACTGTGTGGCCTCTAATGTTCTTAAAGTCCACTGCTAACTGAGCAAAATGCCCCATGAAGTTTAAGTACGGTACTGACAATCATGAGTCTAATTAATAATATTTTGGACATTTAAATCGGTTCCTAGAGATTTAGCCACAAGGAATTGCAGAAGCTGGAATCTTGAGCAGAACACAAAGTGCTGGAATAACACGATGGGACTGGCAGCATCTGTGGAGGGAAATGGACAGATGATGTTTCGAGTCAGGGAAAGGGCCCCAACCCAAAACATTGCCTATCCATTTCCTTGATGGATGTTTCCCAACCTGCTGAGTTGCCCCATACTTAGATGCATCTTCACGTACACTATTTTAAAAAAAAGGTTGGGGCCAGTGGGCCTCATGTCAGAGGTAGGGAAGCTATTGGCAAGTATTCTTCAGGATAGGATTTGTTAATTTGGAAGGGAATGGGTGAATTATGGACAGTCAGCATGGCTTTGCATGCAGGAGATCATGTCTTACAAATTAGATTTCTTTGAGGTGGTGACAAAGGTGATCGAGGGTAGGAAGATGGACGTTGATAATCTGGCTGGAGGTCTATGACCAGTGGAGTTCCATGGGTATCAGTGTTGGGACCTCTTCTTTGTGATATATATTTACAACTTTGATGTAAAAGAGGATGGGTTTGGCTAGTAAGTGGGCAGACATACAAAGATTGCTGGAGTTGCAGAAGTGAGGAGGGCTATCAAGGTATACAGATAGGTACAAATCAGCTATAGAAATAGATGGAGAAATGGCAGATGAAGTTTAATTTAAACAAGTGTGATGTTTTGCACTTTAGGAAGGCTAATGTCTCGGATATGTATGCAGTTAATGGCACGACCTTCAACAGCCGTGATGGAGTCCAAATCTGTAACTCACCGAAAGTAGCATCATCAGTAGATAGTGGTAAAGAAAAGCATATGGGATGCTTGCCTTAATTGGTTGGGGCATTGATTGGAAGAGTCAAGAAGTCATATTGTAGGACTTTGAGGCTACATTTGGAGTATAGTGTGCAATACTGGAAGGATGTGGAGGCTGTGGAGAGGGTGCAGAAGTTTACAAGAATCTTGCCTAGAAGGTATTATTTATTAGAGGTTGGGCAAGCTTGGACGATTTTCCCATGTGTGTCACAAGTTGAGCAGAGACAAGATGGTATGCAAAATTATGAGGGGTAAAAAATGAGGTAGACGATCAGAACCTTTTGTGTAGGGTGGCAATGTGGCAAGTGCTAGAGAGCATGGCTTTCAGGTGAGTGGGGAAAAGCTTAAACTGATGTGCAGGGCAAGTTTTTTAAAGAGTGGTGGGTGCTACCTTTGGGGAGTGGGGTGGGGTGGTTATAGTAGAGCCAGATACTACAGTAGCATTTGTAATGTTTGATAGTCATATGGATATACAGGAAATAGAGGGATGTGGATCATGTGCAGTTCAAAGAGATTAACTTGGTGTCGTTCAGCATGGACATTGTGGGCTCAACATCCATCTCTACAACGTCCACTGTCCAACTCTCATCAATCACAATCATCACTTCTCAAGGGTCTGTTACTATGCTGTACTTGTCTCCGTTCTAAGGATGGTTGTCATGCCCTCTCCTTATAGCTACTACTTTAGGTCCAGGTTCTGGTAAACCTCTTCCGCCCTCTCATGTCTCCATATTCTTCCCACAATGGGGAAACCAGAACTGTGCACAATCCTTTCAATGAGACCATGTCAAATCTTGTTCATAATTGAACTCTCCACATTCTCGTGGCTTTGTAAATAAGGGCACCACATGATACAATTGTAGTGTAGCTTGACTTTTGTGTTAAAGTTTCCTTTGTGAAGGCAAGATTTGGAGTGTTAAGCTGTCTTTCTTGGGCAGATGTTGACTACCTGTTGGCACTTTGTCTAAATTTTAAGCAATTATTTTGCTTCCAATTATTTGTTTGTAGACGGATGACTATAATAGTGCCCTTATCAATTTTTGCTTTTCTGACTACATGTTTGGTACTACAAAATGAGACCAAGAGTAGAAATGAGAGGAGGCCAGGCTTTGGGGGAGAGTGTGTGTGTGTGGGGGAGGAGAGTGGGGATTCATGTTATAGGAGCAGAATTAAACCATTCGGCCCATGTCAGGATATGCCACAGATACTGCAGATTATGGAATCTTGCACAAAAATACCAAAGTGCTGGAGGAACTCTGTGGGTCAGACTGCATTGGTGGTGGGAATGGATAGATGATATTTCGGGTCATAACCCTTCAGACTAATTGTCAGCCGTGGGTCTTGGTGATTTTGGAGGGCATAACTTAACATAAACTTCAGAAATTGCTACGAACGCAGCTGTGTTATTATTAGCAAAATGCAATTACGCAGTGATTGTGCATCCTTTGCCAAGACGTGAGTGGTGTTGGGGCATGGTGTGTAATATCATGGGCCGCGTGGAGCACCTTGGTGTTGTACACCTGCAGGATGTACCTCGTGAGGCGTAGACTGTGACAGCGGAGTTGATTGTTGGACAAAGCCCATTGTCTACGGTTCCTTGCTCCTGCCTGTTAGTCTGTTACATCTGCTGAAACGCTCTGGTGCTCGTGAGCTTTCTTCAGCCATGTGGAATGAAGAGTTATTGGAAATAAATAAGGTTCTCGATTACCACTGGCAGATGGAAAGGTCACAACTGGATCTGCTGTGAACTTATTAATTGGGGAATTGGAATCTGATACCAAGTAAAGGACTTTCAGCCCACTTCTTTCATGCTGACTGATGCCTATTTACACATCCCATTCACTCTGTGGGTTGTAGGTATGTGGAACAGGCTGCCAGAGGAGGAAATTAAGGAGTAGTACAATAACATTTAAGACACGGGCAGGTACCTTGATTGGAAAGGTTTAGAGAGATGGGCCAAATGCAGGCAAATGGGACTAGAATAAATGAGGAATCTTGATTGACATTGCCAAGTGTAGAAGGACTGTTGACCTGTTGTATGACTATTTGCCTCCATTGGGATTTTCCTAACTTACTTGTCCATATGTTTCTTTAACATTATATTTGTATCAACTAATTAGAAATAACCTCTGTGTGGATAAACCCCTCAGATCTCTAATTCCTCTCCTTGAGTTGTGCCCTCGAGTTCTAAACTTGCCTGCTCTGAGGAAAAGACTGACAGTTTATTATATCTGTGCACCTTGTAATTTTATAAACAAAGGACACTCTGGGAAGCTAGAGAAGAAATTGCAAGACCACTAGCTGAGATATATGAATCATCGTTAGACACAAGTGAGATGCCGGTAGTTTGGTGGGTGGTTAATGTGCCTCTATTTACAAAGGGCTGCAAGAAAAAGCCTGGGAACTATAGACAAATGAGCCTATAATTTATGGTAGGCAAGTTACTGGAGTGGGATAAGATATACATATATTTAGACAGATGGAGATGGTCATCAGTGTTTCTCATGTGGGAGGTCGTGTCTCATGAATTTGAGTTATTTTGAAGAAGTAGCCAAAAAGCTTGATGAGGGCAAGGCTGTAGGTCTTGTCTATATGGATTACAGCAAGTCTTTTGATATAGATCTGCATGGTATGCTGCTCTGGAAGGTTACACCGCATGGCATCCAGCAAGATTGTAACTGGATACAGAATTGGCTCCATGGTAGGAAACAGGGTGGTGTTGAAAATGTTGTTTTTCGGAGTAGATGCCTGCGAATAGTGGTTTTTGCCTCACCAATTGGTGCTGTTTGTCATCCATATCAACAATTTGGATGAGAATATCCAAAGCATGATTAGTAAGTTTGCAGATGACACTAAAATAAGTGGCACAGTGAAAATGGTTATCATGGGTTGGTGGGATCTTAAACAGTTGGGCAAGCGGGACAAGAAATGGTTAATGGAGTTCAATTTGGAAAAGTATAAGATGTTGCATTTTGGGAAATCAAACCAGTGCAGGACATTCACGGTGAACGAGCGGGCCCTGGAGTGTTGTAGAGCGGAGAGATGAGTGGAAGTACATAGTTGCTTGAAAGTTACGTGGTTGGGAGATGAAGAAGGCATTTGGTATGCAGGCCTTCAGCAGCCAGGGAATTGAGTGTAGAAGTTGGGACGTTATGGTAATGTTGTTCAGTGAGACTGCCTTTGGAGTGCTGCAGTTGGTTTTGGTCACACTGCTGTAGAAAAGATGCCATTATGCTGGAACAGATGCTGAGTGGATTTGTGAGTATGTTACCAGGACTTGAGGGGCTTGAGTAATAGGAAGAGGTCAGGCAGGCTAGGATTTTAATCCTTTGAGTGCAGAAGGCTGAGGTGTAAATAATCATGAGGGGAATAGATGAGGTGAATTCCACCCATCCCTCCTCGGGTAAGGGAATCAAGAACTGAAGGACATAGGTTTAAGGTGAGAGTGGAAAGATTTAATAGGAACCCGAGGGACATTTTTCTCATAAGGTGGTGGCTATATGGAGTGAGCTGCCAGGTGGAGATGGGTACAATAACATTTAAGACATTTGGACAAGTACATGGATAGGAAAGGTTTAAAGGGATATGGGCCAAACCTGGGCAAATGGGGCTATCTTGGATGGTCTTTGATGGCATGGATGAGTTGGGCTGAAGGGTGTGTATTTGTGCTGTATGACTCTGACTAATAACTGAGTCTCTGACTAATAACCTTGTCTGGTCACCACTTGGGTTCCTACATTCCAGTGAGTCAAAGACCAGTTCACACAATCTCTCCTTATTACTACTGCCCTCCAGTCCTGGCAATGTTGATGGTCTTCTTTAATGTCTGTTTTTGCATGTAAATAATTGCCATCTGGTTTGTATGTGATCTCACAATTTTTGGCATTGAGCAAAAAGGTCTCTAACAAATGTCATATCACAGTATTGGTCAATTTCATTGTGTAACCTATTTTTTGTGCAATATCCTCCAGGTGCCAAATTTATTCGTAGTATCGACATCACGTTTTATCCAGGCAATGAGCAGCTAAATATAATGCAAATTGCTCGGGGTTTGGATGCACACAATTATCTCAGTGTAACTACAGAGATTGAGGGAGAGTTGCCTGACATTTCTGCGGGAGCTACAATCCAGATCGAACCATACGAAGAACTTCTCTACCGCTCCACTTCTGGTATGTCAACTGCGTTTAATCTCAAGTGCACAGTCATGTGTTTTTATCTCTTTGAATTTCCAATTATTTTAGTGACAATTTCAATTTGCAGGTCCTCTGGCACCGCAGTGGCTTAGCTGGTAGAGCCGATGCCTCACAACGCAAGAGACCCGGGTTTGATGCTGAGCTCTGGTGCTGTGTAAACTTCTTGCTTTCTCCCTGTGACTGCATGGGTTTCCTCTGGGTGCTCAGGTTTTTGTCCACATCCCAAAGAGGTGTGGATAATTGGCCTCTGTAAATTGCTCCCAGTGTGGAGAGTGGATGCGAAAGTGGGATAACAGAACTAGTATGAAAGAGTGATGGACGGTTGGTGTGGGCCGAATGGTCTGTTTCCATGCTGTATCTTTCAATCAATTTTCAATTCATGTCCTCCAATTTCTTCATAGTTTAGTTTTGAGGTACAGTATAGAAACAGGCCCTTTGGCCAACTGAGTCTGCGCCGACAACTATCGCATTGGGCATTAGTAAAATCCTACACTCTAGGGATAATTTACAGAAGCCAATTAACCAACCAACCTGTATGTCTTTGGAAAGTGGGAGGAAACCAGAGCACTCTGAGAAATCCCGTACTGTCACAGGGACAACGTACAAACAGTTTAAGAATAAGGGGTAAGTCATTTAGAACGGAGACGAGGAACCACTTTTTCTCACAGAGAGTTGTGAGTCTGTGGAATTCTCCGCCTCAGAGGGCGGTGGAGGCAGGTTCTCTGGATGCTTTCCAAGAGAGAGCTAGATAGGGCTCTTAGATAGTGGAGTCAGGGGATATGGGGAGAAGGCAGGAACTGATTGGGGATGATCAGCCATGATCACATTGCATGCGGTGCTGGCTCGAAAGGCTGAATGGCCTACTCCTGCACCTATTGTCTATAACTCCGTACACAGTACCTGTAGTCAGGATCTCTAGCGCTGTAAGGCAGCAACTCTACCGCAGTGCCACTGTACTGTCCTGTTGGTTCAAATGTTCTTGTGTGCAATTGTTTTTACATAGCCTTGATGTTAATTTAGAAGATAAAAAATAAAAAATAAATAAAAATGTTGTACAATTTTCCTTAGTCTGAACACTGGCGTACTGCATTGCACTGTAGTTCTTGGGTCTCTTTGTCTTATTTATTTGTAGTAATAAATATTGAGCTTGCACTCTTTTTTTCAACTTCCCTGTGCAGCAGTCACCTCCACAGCCAACCGGGATTATTCTGTTGAAGCTGGAAATGGTGAGAAGCAAACACTTCGTTATCAATTGAGACAGAACATCACCTACTATGATTGTGAGCATGCGCCAAAGACCATTCCAGATGCCCAACAACTTAATGCAGACCATATTTTTGTTCTCTATGATCGGAATGAACAAGTGATCAGATATGCAACAATCAACCGGATTGGACCTGCCAGAGGTGAGTGACTATCTAAGTTAGAATCTGTGTCTGCATTCTTTCATTATCTCCTCGGGGGAAGGAATAAGATGTTGCAATTTGTGTGGAGTTGGGATGCTTGCTTTATTTAAGTCTGGCCTTTTTCATTCACTTTGAACAAATGAATTTGAAAAATATTTGCTTGCACCTGTTGAGTTAAAGCATTGTTCACTTGGTCATTTTAAGGTATTCCTTCACAGTTGTAACACAAGCTGAATGACTATTTGCAAACTATCTGACCCATAGCTGCGGATTGTTTCTGCATGCATAGGAAGTATTTGCTCATGTGTAAACCAATAAATGGACATTCTTGGAGGCAGTGGGCAAGAAGAGAATTTGAATAATGACCCAACACCAAGGTCACTGGAAGGGGTGAGAAAGTGACTCGAGACGTCAAATCTTAACAAAGCTCCTTTCACTCTGAACCAGTGAGTAAGTTGGTTCTTGACCCAAAGTCAGCAACGCAAATTCAATGCTTGAGATAATGTCCTTTGAGTAAAACAGATCACAAACAAGCTAAATTTAAAAACTCATGTTTCTCCTTGTAATATTGTATACTGATCAGTTTTTTTGCGACAGTACAGCTTAACAGCACTTCTTTTATATTAGAAAAAAACAGATTTTTTCATTTAAAAACTTACAGAAAGATTAGTTTTAATAAAACCCCTCTTAATTAGGCAATCAGGCCCTCAAACAGCTTAAGCAGACAATCCACCATAGACACCAACAATAAAGAGCGATTATGTGTCTTTGAGTCTTTGTTTACAAAAAAGCCCTAGTATTGATGCAAGTTGGGTTTCATTATTGCAAACAGTTTACACTGATTTCCAACAGTGGGATTTGCTATTGGTAACATTTTCTTTCTAATAAACAAATATATGACTAAGAATCTATTTCCGTGTAATGTACAACAATGTTGAGCTGGAATCAGTTTTCCCTGCAATGATCAGTTTCAGTAGGTAATGTACTATTATCAGTCAATTTTCCATCACGGAAGAGAATAAAGAAAGAAATCTCTAATAGACTTCTAGCAAATGTCCACCTCTTAAGTATCTTCACTTGTTCCTGATGATCAGACTCGAATTAAAAAAAAGCAAAAAAGACAGGCCTTGATTTATAGCTCTGTTATTATCAATAATTGTCAATGCAGGGTATAAATATACAGGGTACATCCTGCTAAATCGGAATTGGTTCCCCTCTCGCTTTAAACCTATGTCATTACGTCCTAGTTCTTTATTCCCCTGACCCTGGCACAAAGAATCTGTGCAATCACCTTATCTATTCCCCTCACAATGTTATACACTTCTATAAGGTCAGCCTTCTGCAATCTATGGAATGAAGTCAGTATGGCCAAACTCTCGTACCAAATCTTTTCTCTTACCCAATCTTTCCTCTCTTACCATATGCCCTCTGCTTCTTTATTTTCTGCTTTTTAAAGTGATGTTATATAGCAAGTCATTCACATGGCTGGACAAACAAAAAGTAAAATAGAATTGAATATCTCTTTTGGGGGCAGTTTAAGAGTTTAGTCAAGTTCTAAAACCTCGCAAACTATTTTAAAAATATGTTTAGGAGTGATTCTATAGTTGAGTACCTTTTGTAGCTGACATCAAGAGTGGAGGTATGTCATCATATGTTCATCAGACATAGGTCTGAAGAAGGGTCTCGACCTGAAACATCGCCTATTCCTTCTCTCCATAGATGCTGCCTCACATGTAGATATGTTTTTTTTTTATGGGGTGGGTGGGTTGCAATGTGACTTAAAATTTGATATACACACACGCTGGATGAACCAGTGAGTCAGCCAGTGTGGGAGAGAAGAGAATGGGAATTAAATGCAAGGAAGAGACATTGATGATGTGTATTAGAGATGGTTTTCGGATCAGAATGTGGAGGTGACCAGTGCGGTGTTTGAAAGGGTTAATTGTTAATGGGCCTTTAGGGTTCAGTAGCATTGTATTACAATTGAAGTGATTTCTGGTTCAATCTGAATCTGAGCTCGTAAATCTTAAAGCCAACTACAAGGCTGTGGGAAATCAGATTAAAAGGTATGGAAACAATGGCTATTGCTTGCATGGTCTATAAAATCCTGTTTTGGCTACGTCACTTTGTTTTTTAACTGGCTATCGACAGAGGTTGGGCACGTTATTGGATCAGAAGATCTCTATTGCGTGCCCCCCCCCCCCCCAAAAAAATGTTCAGCCAGAGTACTGAGAGAATTCTGACTTCAGTGAAGAAAGAGTAAAGGGCCTGTCCCACTTGCGTGTCCTTGGCACGCAAATTATGCGACCTCGTGGTCGCGTTGAGCCTCGATGGTCCCGCGAAGGTCGGGCGCGATTTCATGCGTATGCACAGCCGTCTGGAATGCGTGACGTCATTTGAAGATGGACACAAAGCTGGAGTAACTCAGCGGGTCGAGACTCTTCAGTCTGAAAAGAAGGGTCTTGACCCGAAACGTCACCCATTGCTTCTCTCCAGAGATGCTGCCGATCCCGCTGATTTACTCCTGCATTTTGTGTCTATCTACAATTTTCTTGGCCCCGCTCTGGGAGTAGAAGTGGGGGCGGATCCGGATCGCAACGGCCGTAAGTCCCAGGCCGAGTTCGGCGATCGTTTTCCTGCTTCTGCTGCTGTTGAAGGTGAGACGTTGCGTCGCGCCAGGGTCTTGGGCCTGTCCCACTTTGGCCGTCAGTTCCGTGACAGGCCGTTGGCGCGCGAAGATTTAGTTCACTACAAAAATTTCGGAGTCCCGCGCGATGTCGCGCACAACTACATACCCCTCCGCGCTTCTAAGTGGGACCGGCCCCGCGCGGCCATACGATGCCCGTGCGCCTCAATGCGACCATGAGGTCGCGTAATTTGCGTGCCAAGGACACGTAAGTGGGACAGGCCCATTAGGCACTGAGAGGAAACGTGGGAGCAAGTAATAAAATAAAAAGATTAACTAAAGTTAAATGTTTTCTTTGTTGTAATGTGGCTGCCTTTTAGCATAAAGTGGAGGTTGCATGGAGAGGATAAGAAAATGGATGACAAATTTAAATATTTTGACTGGTTTCATAGAAAATATATAGAGCTTTCAGAACTGATGGAAGACAACATCCCAAATAAATGGAGAGGGCAAAGAAATTGGCAAAAATTAAATACTCTTAATATTTGAGAAATTAATGGGACCAAAAAGGTGACTGAATCTGTAGAACCATACTATTGAACCATTGGGTTTTGAAATGGAGAAAAATACATTACAATTTTTCTACTGCTTTGCCCATTCTTGCAATTTTGCCCTCTATATTCACAAGTTATAGGAGTAGAATTCGGCCCATCGAGTCTACTCTGCCATTCAATCATGGCTAATCTCTGCCTCCTAATCCCTTTTTCCTGCCTTCTCCCCATAACCATTAACACCGTTCTAATCTATAATTTGTCCATCACAGCCTTAAAAATATCCACTGACGGCCTCCACAGCCCTCTGTGGCAATGAGTTCTACATATTAACTATCCTCTGACTAAAGAAGTTCCTCCTCACCTCATTTTTAAAAGAATGCCCTTTAATTCTGAGGCTATGACCTCTGGTCCTAGACTCTCCCACCAGCGGAAACATCCTTTCCACATCCACTCTATCTATGCCTTTCATTATTCTGTAAGTTTCAATGAGGTCCCCCCTCAATCTTCTAAACTCCAGCGAGTAGAGGCCCAGTGCTGTCAAGAACTCATCTGCTACAAATCTCCAAATATAAGCCCTCTTCTTGCTGCCTACTATATATGGAGGCAATGCATGCATCTATTGCCAAGCTGAAAACTAGAGCAAGCTGGAGGAACTCGACAGGTCAGGCCGCACCTGTGGAGGAATTGACATGACATTTTGAGAGGGGAACCTTCTTCGGACTGATGGCATAAAGAGTGGGAAAAGTTCCATGGAGGGATAAGAAAATGGCGCAGATATTTAAACATTTGTTGACTGCTTCTATAGCAATCCCTTCCTCAGTCTGAAGGGTCCCAGCCCAAAATGTCATCAGTCCATTCCCTCCACAGACGATGCCTGACCCATTGACTTCCTCCAGCACTTTGGACCAAAAATCAATGGTGAATTTGAATGGGCAGAATGTGGCAGACGGAACAAGATTTGGAAAATTAGGTCATGTGGTCAGAAAAATAGTGGGGAAAAGGGGGAGAGATTGAATGTATTTGATGTTTAATGCGTGTCCCTATCCATGAATTGACATACAGGCAGATCAAACAGCAAAGAAGGCAAACTGCATGTTGGCTTTTAATGCAAGAACACTTGTGATACCATCTTACTGCAATACAGGGCCCTCCTGAGATTGTTGGATTGGAATGTATGCACTAGATTATATCTATACTTAAGATATACTTGCAGCTTAGGGAATGCAGTGAAAGGTCACCAGGGTGATTGCTGAAATGTAGAGATACGGCATGAAAATGGGTCTTTCAGGCCATTGTGACCATGCCAACCATCGATACAGTGCAGATTTGTATGTAATCGGCTTCAGTAAAGATTGTAAATTGTCCCTAGTGTGTAGGATAGTGCTAGTGTATGGGGATTGTTGGTCAGGGTGGGCCGAAGGGCCTGTTTCCATGCTATGTCTCTAAACTAAACCATTAAGCACCCATTTGCGTTAATTCCATAATTGCCTGCTCCCCAGATTCTACCACTTACCTGAACATTAACTGGTCCCTGTAAACTGTCCCTAATTCACTGATCCACACAACTTTTGGGATGTGGAAGGAGACACCTGGAAGACGCTAAAGTCAAAGGAACATGAATATAGCCTAGTTTGCACGGGGGGGGGGGCACGGCATCAAACCTTGGACGGGTCTCAAGCTATGCAGCTCTGCCACTGTACTATAATTAGCAATGTTACAACATTTTGAGATTTTAAAAATAAAGTCTGCAATTTATCCCATCAGATAAAGCATAAACAGAAGTTTAATTTGACACCTAATTCATTTTCATATCTTCAGTATTAAAGAAGTTTTGGCCATTTTCATACTCGGAAATTAGCATCTTGTTCCCTATTGCTTTTCCATTGACTTAACACAAAAGCTGTGATCGAGGACAGTTAAAAGCCCATAACGTTCTTAAGAATTAAGATAACTGAAAGAAATTTTCAGTTATTATAGATTGAAGCATTCTGAAACAAATATGAAACAATCTTACTTAGAAGACATGAAAGTAAAGCATATAATTAGTTAGTTACCTAATTGTAGCTAATTACAAAATTCAATTACTAGATCTAAACATCTATCAATTTCTTAAGAATAGATTAACATTTTTAAATAGCCTAAGTGTCCAAATAACATTCACACAATAATTCACAATATAACATAATTTTTAAATCTAATTTTCATGAATTTACAGGCCAAATGGAAGGAATTGAATGTTTAATACCTGTAAATTAATGGGCATTTAAATCATCTTGTGAGTGAGGATTTCTGGAACGCAATCTTTTGGAACGTTTATTTGCGGTGAATTTAACCCCGTATTGGCATGAAAAATACTGTGTTAATTCGGGGAATAAAATCACCGTGTCGCATGAAAAAATGTGAGTGAAAGGCTTCTTAAGAAGCACTTTTATACATTTAAAGAAACCACTTTCATTTACCTGTCCCGTGTGTGAAATCCGTCCCCGTTATCGGCGTTGACGCTTCAGGAGCTGATTTTAAAATTACTCCAGCGCTGACATTGACGATTTAATAAATATAAAAAATTCACAAAACGCCACTAGGAACGATTTGTCAGCCAACGCTTGTACTCCAACTAAATATAATTCAGGACAAGGGAGGAGAAACCGTGTTTTAACCCCGCCCCCCCCTTAAAGGCGCCAAAATCGCGTACACGGCCAGTGGCAGAATTACAGCGCGACTGAAGGTAAGTTTTGTAACATACCTACTATAATGTTTGACAATGTTTATTAAAAAAAAAAGCCAAAATGCCTACTATTTTGAATGAATGAGGAAAGTAGACTACTTTGGAACTGGTTCATTCCCTCCCACCCTTACTTCTACCCCCTCCCCCCCGCCCCCTGTTTTTGAAGTGTCCTAGAGCTGAAATGTTGGCACTTCCCACAGATGATGCCTGTCCTACTGAGTGTTTCCAGCAACTTTTAGTTTGATTGCATCCCATAGTTGCTCGTTCTTGGATTGTGATATGATTTCTGGAATTGTATAGAGCTTATTCATATTCACTGATGTTTATTTTTCCTCTTTCCTGCGTAGTTAACTCCAGGCCTGACTCTGTGAATCCATGTGAGGATGGAAGCCATAGCTGTGATCCCAAGGCCCAGTGTTATGCACTGAATGACCATGAACACATCTGTACGTGTGTACCAGGCTATGAAGGCGATGGCAAGGTTTGCACAGGTACACGAGGAAAAAATGAAATATTTGTATTCCTTTGTACATCTTTTAATCTTTCTAACAATTCTTAGAAAGATTAAAATCTTCCTTCTTTCTAACAATTCTTAGCCAACCCCAATGCTTTTTAGTGACGGTATATGCCAACACTCTAGTCAAACTACATTTTGAATTTAAATTTTTTTAATATTACAAAAATTATTAATGTTAATAAAAAACACACAATTAAATTAGACTGTCAGTCCTAAACTGCTTAAAGGATGACAATCCTCCATTGACTCAAACAGCAAGGAAGTATATGTGTACTGGCACTACTTAGTCTACAAAATAGCACTGACCAACACTAAAAAACATACTTTTGCAATTTCGACCCTTGGATACGATGCGGAATAAAATTGATTTTATGAAGGAGGACTTTTTACAAGAAGTTGGTCCCACAGATTTCGCTTAAATATTTAGTGAAAATAACTAATTCGGAATGAATAGGGAACTGAATTGGTGCCTGAAGTTGTTTTGCAGTAACATGGCAATATTTTGTATATTAGTATAGTATTTTAATGACCACACAGCCAAGCTGGTGGAATTTTGGGTTGTCAGCAGCGATACAATAATAAGAACACACAACCACAATAAAGAAAATGTAACACAAACATCCACCACAGCATTCAACACTGTGGTGGAAGGCACAAAAATTTGGCCAATCCTCCTCCATTTCCCCTCCGTGAACAGGACCAGAGTCCAGAGTCAGTCCAGGATCGGCTCTTCCTCACCAGAGACCGCGGCTTTAAGTTGTTGTAGGCCGCAGGCCGGCTGTCGAGATTTAAAGTCTCCGCCGCAGCCAGAAGCACCGTAGACTGCAGGGCCGGCGGTCGAAGCTCCCCTGCAGGGGTGTTGGTAAGTCCATGCCGGCCCCGCGGTAGAAGTTGGCCGCGGGCCGGCAGTGATGGCTTCTTCTTCTTCCCCCGGGTCCCCCACGATATTCAACCTCATTTTGCATTTGTTGGATTATACAGTGGAAAAATGTGCTATCCAGGCAAATCATTCCATACAATGCAACAATCAAACTATAAATGAGTACAATGGGTAGTGAAAAAGAGAAAGGAAGGGATGTTAAAAAATAGTGTAAAAGCTAGAGTGCCGAGTTAAAAAAAAAAAAAAAAAGATATTCAGGAGAGCAACGATGTAGCGTGGAAGATCAGAAATACATCCTTGGTTTATGAGATGTCTGTTTGGTAGTGTGATAACAGCAGGGAAGAAGCTGTTCTTGAATCTGGTGGTATGTTTGTTCAAGATGTTGTACCTTCTGCTTAATAGAAGAGAAGAGGGCATGATCAGGGTTTAAGTGCTCCTTGACTGTTATTTGCTTTCCCGGGCCATGAAGTGCAGATGGAGTTAATGGAAAGGCTGGATTGCATGATGGCAGTAACTGAGTTTCTTGAATTTGTTTACTCGAGTTGTTGCCAAAGTTATGATGCATCCTGATGGGATGCTTTCTACAGTGCCTAGAGCATAGTACAGTACAGGACCAGCCTCTGAAAGTGCTTCATGATGGTGGATGTCGGAGTCATTGTGTTTAAGCAAGTGGGAAGCTCAGATTGGAATAGGAAGAGGTTAGGGATGTCCACAAGTACTCCTGCCAATTTATCTGTGCAATTCCTGAGGATGCAGCTGGGGACTCCATCCAGGCCAGTTGCTTCTTGTAGATTTGGTCTCAGTGGGTTGATCTATGATGTCTTTGATGGTGACGATTGGTACAGGTGCACTCAATGGTCTCTGGGTGGGTGACATAATTCCACTGACTTTTGTTCAATGCTGGCGTAAAAAGCATTGAGATCATCAGGGCGGTGACTGTTGTTGCCAGCGATGTTGCCCGACTTCAATTATGCATAACGATTATGGTCTGGGGCTACTTTATGCTAAAGGAGCTTTTTTGTTGTTGTCATATGAGCCATTGAAATGAATATGTCCTTGATGTCATGGAGCTATACTGCATGAAAACAAACCCTTCAGCCCACCTTATCCATACTAACCACATTGCATACCAGGCTGGTCCCATTTGCCTGCATTTGTTCCATAGCCCTCTAAACCCTTCCTATTCATACGTCTGTGCAAATGGTGTAATTGTATATGATTCAATAGCTTACTCTGGCAGCTCATTCCAGGTACAGACTGCCCTCTGAGTGGGGAAAAAGTTACTCCTGAGATTCCTCTTGGATTTATCCCCTTGCCATAAACCTATGCCATTTAATTTCCAAGTTCCTGGCCTCCTTGATTTATTTTCTTCACGAAAAATATTTGGCCTGGATGTGAGGCCTCTGGTCCATGGAGGCCACAGGATTAACCCCATCCTTGCCAAAATTAAGGTTTGGTTTCAGCATAATGGGTGGCCTGAGTGATATTCCCTTTTAATATTTTTGGGTGAAAAGAGTTAATACTCCTTCGTGCAGTTTTTAGTCCTTGATAACCTTGAAGATATCAATGAGGGATGTTTCGAGCTTAGTTTACTGAATGCCGTTTGAAGTAGAGTTCTGCCACTTTTTGTAGGTGGCTATGATCATCTCCTAAACCGCAGTATCTGTGGCTGCAGTAATGATTATAATGTGCAGTCAATGCCTTTTTCTCTTGACATGACCGTGGGGCATGTTGGATGCAAGCCAAGGGTGTGATAAAGTGTATACTGTGGGGGGGGGGGAGGTGTTGCTTTTTCTGAGCAGGCGGTGTAATTTGAGTTTATAGAACCATTATTGTCAGCCCAATTGCAGGAACACCAAAAATTGGATTCAATAGGTGGAGCCTAAAATATAGTATTGAACCTTGGCACAAACTGCATGATTTCAATAACTTGAACAGCTTCAATTTGTGGAATGTGTGGTCCTGTGAGACTAGCTCAAAATAATTCTCCTATGCCAGTCTAGATTTGCTGAAAGTGTTTGTCTTTGGAAGATTCCTCCTCCTTGAAGTAGCCCATGGAGAAGATATTTTGATGAGTTTTCCCATCAATGATAATTAGTGCTTCAGTTCCATTCAGCTTATAGACTGCTTTACAAGTTGTGAAATGTGAACTCTGGAAGCATGCATATTAGCCATAGTCCCTCATTGCAAAGTCCCTTTGCGTTTTTACAAGTAATTTTGTGAGCGTTCTCAGTTGCTGCTTGATGTACACATCATTGTCAAACTAAAGGGCCTCTGTTTAAAATTTTTGGTGACCTCGTCAGCCTTTTAGAGGAATGGAATGCTGGCTTCATCAGAACAATACTTAGACTCCTCACCTGCTGTGTTCAAACTTCCAGCACAACTGATAATTAAGTAGATGAAAGAACTGCAGATGCTGGTTTACGCTGAAGATAGACACAAAATGCTGGAATAATTGTTGAAAAGGGTCTCAACTCAAAGTCACTTTTCTCCAGAAATGCTGCCTGAGGTGCTGTGATAATTAAGTATTCTTTCTGTGGATAATTTTAGAAACATAGGAAATGGGTGTAGGAGTAGGCTATCCGGCCTTCCGAGCCAGCACCGCCATTCAATATGATCATGGTTGATCATCCAAAATCAGTACCCCGTTCCTGCTTTTTCCCCATATCCCTTGATTCCTTTAGCCCTAAGAGCTAAATCTAACCACAAGTATTCCAGTATTATTCCATTTTCTGTTTCTCCTGCCTTCATGAAAGGTTCAAATGAAATTTATACTGAGATTTTGCTATATCGCAAGCAACTTTGTCTTGCTAATCATTAAATACTTGATTTTCTAACTTAACGTCATTTTTTTTGTGTGTATTAGACTCGCCTTGGTAATTCAAACATGACTACGATTTTAGTGGTGTAAGAGATATAACTTGGAAACAAGCATCTGGCAATCAAATGCACATTTAACTTCAACTTGCATAAATCCTACTTTCAATAATTATTATTTGCACTAACCCTTGTTCTATCACATACATGAGGGGCAATTTGTCAATAAACAATAGGTGCAGGAGTAGGTCATTCGGCCCTTCGAGCCAGCACCGCCATTCAATGTGGTCATGGCTGATCATCCCCAATCAGTACCCCGTTCCTGCCTTCTCCCCATATCCCCTGACTCCGCTATCTTTAAGAGCCCTATCTAGCTCTCTCTTGAAAGTATCCAGAGAACCGGCCTCCACCGCCCTCTGAGGCAGAGAATTCCACAGTCTCACAACTCCGTGAGAAAGTGTTTTCTCGTCTCCGTTCTAAATGGCTTACCCCTTATTCTTAAACTGTGGCCCTGGTTCTGGACTCTCCCAACATCGGGAACATGTTTCCTGCCTCTAGCGTGTCCAAACCCTTAACAATCTTATATGGTTCAATAAGATATCCTCTCATTCTTCTAAACTCCAGAGTGTACGAGCCCAGCCGCTCCATTCGCTCAGCATACGACAGTCCCGCCATCCCGGGAATTAACCTTGTAAACCTACGTTGCACTCCCTCAATAGCAAGAATGTCCTTCCTCAAATTAGGGGACCAAAACTGCACACAATACTCCAGGTGTGGTCTCACTAGGGTCCTGTACAACTGCAGAAGGACCTCTTTGCTCCTTTACTCGACTCCTCTTGTTTTAAAGGCCAATGTGCCATTCGCTTTCTTGTTATAAAGGCCAACATGTAATTTGCTTTCTCGTGGACAATTAATCTGCCAACCTCTGTCTTTGGGATATGGAAGGAAACTGTTTCCTGGAGCACCTTGAGGAAATCCAAGTGGTCATAGGGAGATTGTTCAAACTCCCTCCAGGGAGCACCTATAGTCTGGATTGAACCTGGGTCTCTGGTGCTTGAGGCAGAAGCTCTACCAGCTGCACCACTGAGCAGTGTAAGAGCAATGTAAGAACATGAGGTTATTCGTGCAAATCACGGGTGGTGGCAACTGATACCTGGACCACCTGAACTTGCTCTGTGGCATTTGGGGACTGAGGAGGCTAGTTAAGCTATCACTGTAGAACTAGCAGTCGCCACTGGGTCCAATTTGATCTACCACTCCAAGTAGGTTGTAGCTTTATATCCACTACAGACTATGCAAGACAAGACAAGAGACATTTATTGTCGCATGTACCAATTGGTACAGTGAAATTTATGGTGAAATTTGAAAGTCGTAAATGACACTGGCTAGTATCCTGCAACAAAATGTCATACTGTTGAAATATATGCTGGATATCATCATTCCTATTACGCTGGAGCTGTGCCTCTGCATTAGGGACTTTCATGTGAAGCATCTCTGAGCATCCACTGCACTCGCCTCCTCAAAGACAGTGCACTGTCACTTTTTTAAAAGAGGGATGCAACTAGAAACAAGCCCTTTGGCCCACAGTGGCACACTGATCATACTTGCCCTTTACATTGATTCTCCATTAGGATCCCCGAAAGCTGCACTAATCAAAACACTAATCTAATCCAACCTATTATTTCCATATTGTTATAAATTCCCCTCAAATTTTACCGCTCGCCTGCATACCAGGGCCAATTTTACAGAGACAAATTAAACTACATACCCCCATGTCTTTGGGGGGGGGGGGGGAGGGAAACTGGAGAAAACCAATGTAGTTACAGGAAGAACATGCAAACTCCACATAGACAGCACCCAAGGTCAGGATCGAGCCGGGTGTCTGGCACTGTGAAGCAATAGCTCTACCAGCTGTGCCATCCCCATTTAAAATAATCATTACCTGTGGGGAAGGAATATTTTGGCTGAAAAGTTAATCCCATTATCTTCATGAGAAGCTGAAGCTGACTGAGGAGTGGGAGTGTGAGGGGATGGGAAGAGCATGAGGCTGGGTTGGACAATGTTGAGGAGCTCTGTTCAGTTTAGTTTTGGTTTCATTTATTTACTGCAATGTGCACTGATATATAATGAAATGCTTGTTCTGACTGCTCTCCAGTCAAATCATTGCTATACATGAGTGCAATCTTTCAGTAGAATATTGAAATGATTGTAAGTCGATCCTTACAGCAGGCAGCGAATCATCACATTCTGGCACCATCTTGCAGCTCTCCAGTCTCAGCCAGTCGAGATGAAGCCGTGGTCAGTGGAGCTTGGGGTCTTGCCAGTCAGGATTCTGAGGCAAACATGATGCTAATCTTCCTTTGGGGTGCTTCCGTGAACTAATCACAGGCTTTCATATGAAGAAAGACTGGATAGACTCGGCTTGTACTCGCTAGAATTTAGAAGATTGAGGGGGGATCGTATAGAAACTTACAAAATTCTTAAGGGGTTGGACAGGCTAGATGCAGGAAGATTGTTCCCGATGTTGGGGAAGTCCAGAACAAGGGGTCACAGTTTAAGGATAAAGGGGAAATCTTTTAGGACTGAGATGAGGAAAACATTTTTTACACAGAGAGTGGTGAATCTCTGGAATTCTCTGCCACAGAATGTAGTTGAGGCCAGTTCATTGGCTATATTTAAGAGGGAGTTAGATGTGGCCTTTGTGGCTAAAGGGATCAGGAGGTATGGAGAGAAAGCTGGTACAGGATACTGAGTTGGATGATCAGCCATGATCATATTGAATGGCAGTGCAGGCTCAAAGGGCCGAATGGCCTACTCCTGCACTCATTTTCCTATGTTTCTATGTTTAGCCCACTATGAGGCAGCTTGACTGACATCAAGTCATGCCTTGTCATCACCCCAGTGTTTTTCTCTCGGTTCCCAAGAAATAAATCACCTCTGTTCTTTATTTATGCAGTTCCGATCTGACCGACCCATCGTGAAGATACTCTTTCTGTCATTAAAGATTCCTGCCTCCCCCTTCTTCCAGTGTTTTTTCTCCTCCTCCCCTACAACCAGTCTGAAGAAGGGTCTCAACCCGAAGTGTCACCTATCCATTTTCTCCCAAGATGCTGCCTGATTTGCCGAATTACTCCAGCACTCTGTGTCCTTTTGGTATTAACCAGCATCTGCAGTTGCTTCTTTCTATAAAGAGTCACTTGTCACTACCTTGTATAAAAGTGTGAAGTGGGGTCTGCGGTTTGGCTGATCCACAAACGTTTCAATCATCATCCCTTAATTTGTGTAGCATACCTATATTTGGAACGCCAGACGGCTAGTATTCCTCTTGAGAACATTTCAACAAGTAAAGCTGAGGCACTTTCAAATACCCTGACATTCTTCTTCAATTCATTGGAAATTTGCCAAACCAAAATATGTACATCACTGGCACCTTCCAGGCACTGATTAAAGGCTTAAAGTGGAGTCAGCCAGTTTTTGGCAACATCTGTGTTCCTGATGCAACCAACCTCCTTTCTTTTCCCCCTCCCAGCCACCAGTAACTTGAGCAATTTAACATAACATCCTAGCACAAAACAAAAGCAGCCTGGTTTTCATTAAATGTCATTTCTTCCCCCCCCCCCCCATCCTCCCCAATACGATTCATGTTTGTTCAGTTCGCACAGCTGGTCGTGATCTATAGCCACATTTGTGCATGTACATGGGAGGGCTTCTTCCCTCTCGCTATGCCCAAATTTTGCAATACCTTTGAATCAGGAGATGTCCCACTGGATTACAAAGAAGCCAATGTTGCTATTTCCATGGAGATGCAAGGAACTGAAGAGTTTGGAACTTTGACCACAAAACAAAGTGCTGGAGGAACTCGGGGGCTCACACATCAGTCGGAAGAAGGATCCTGACTGGAAATATTCTGTTCATTCCCCTCCACAGATGCTACCTGACCTACTGAGTTCCTCCAGCACTTTATTTTTCACTCAAGATTCACAATAGTTAACAGAACAAAATTGTACAGCTACAGAAATGTACATTTATCAAAACATTAGAAATAAGACAGCCTCCGAAGAATGAGGAAAGGCACAAAATGCTGGAATGATAGCATCTCTGGAGAAAATGGATAGGTGACATTTCAGTTCCTGACCCAAAATGACACCTATCTATGTTACTCAGCGAGTCACACAGCATCTCTGGAGAACATGGATAGGCAACGTTTCAGGTCGGGACCCTTCAGGCTTTCTTTACGTGTTGGTGACCAGCCCCTACTGCACATTTCAGTATCATGCCAGTAGGGTCTCAACCTGAAACATCACCTATCCATGCTCCCCAGAGATGCTGCCTGACCTGCTGAGTTATTCCTGCACTCTTTGTCCTTTCATGTTGACAGTTTTTGATTTATCGCAGACTTCCAAGGATTGTGGTGAGCGAGTAATTCAATGATTTGTCTGGGAGTTCTGATCAACTCTGAGGCAATTAGACTAACAGATCAGAATGATTCGAGCCAGTGGTGCTGGCTCGAAGGGCCGAATGGCCTCCTCCTGCACCTATTTTCTATGTTTTCTACGCTGTAAAATGGGGAAAAGCCAGGCATTACGTTTCCAGCATGCCAATTCCTTCCCCACAGCCTGACTGCACTGAACATTGTCGCGCAACCTTTGCCCTCGTTGGGTGTACCTACCCAAATAAGCCCCAAAAGAACATGCATGCAAGGCAGGGTCTGGAGAGGAAGATTACAGTTGGATGTCCTCTGTTCTATTCTCTCATGAAATTACTGAAAGTTCATTTCAGCATCCCATACATTCTGGCAACTATTTGATTTTGGACAAGGATATAAAATGGGAATGCAAATATTATATAGCATCTATAGCGTCCTCAGACAGATTTTTCCAGATACGGACTAGTGAAGTCCTAGTGGACTAGGGGTGACCGCTGAATTAAAAGGTTGCCCCTGAGGTCCATCTTAAATCTCTCCCCTTTCACCTTGAGACTTTGCCCTCTAGCTTTAGAAACCCCTACCCTGGAGAAAAAGACAGTGCACATTCACCTTATCCATCCATGCCCCTTACAATCTTGTACGCCTCAGTAAGGTCACCCCTCAGACCACTGAAACAAATATATTCAGCAGATCAAGTGTTTTTGATCTAATGAAAGGCCGTTGACCCGAAGCATTAATTTTCTTTCTGCACAACAAAATATGAAGTGAGATGTTTCATCCTATTTTGAAGGGTAACATGTGTATATGAGAAACAATAAGCCATACCAACTGGTTTGGATTTGTTTAACATTTTACAACAATTTAAACCCACAAAAGGTGGAGGTGGTGCAGAAGAGATTCACCAGGATGTTATCTGGCTTATGGCATTGGGACTTTTTTCTTTGGAGTGTAGGAGACTGAGGGGTGACCTTATTGATGTGTACAAAATCATGTAGCATAGATAAAGTGAATGCTCGCAGTCTTTTCCCCAGGATATTGTATTCTAAATGTAGTAGATGTTACAAGGTGAGAGGGGAGAGATTTAAGAGGGACCTCGGGGGCAACTTTTTCACTCAGAAGTAGTCTGTATCTGGAATGAGCTGCCAGAGAAAGCTACAGAAGTGGATACAATTACAATTTTTGTACAGATGTATGGACAGGAAGGGGTTACAGAACTATAGTCCAAATGCATGTAAAAGGGATTAGCCCAGTATTCCAACTTGGTTGGCCATGGACAAAGTGTCCAAAGGGCCTGTTTCTGTGCTGTGCAACTCTGACTATAACATAGATCTGCTTGGACCTTGGGCAAGACTGTACGGTTTCAACGTGTTAATTGTTAACTAGAAAATGTTCACTGCGAGAGATTTTTCTGCTTGGTAACAAGGCTTTCACTATTTCCTCAGATATTGACGAGTGTGCTGGTGGTAATTCCCATGGATGTGGTGCGAATACTGAATGTATCAACGTCCATGGATCCTATGGGTGTGAATGCAAGCAAGGCTATGCAGTTCCAGATGGTGGAAACACATGCATACGTAAGTATCCCAAGACAGTTTTGACCTTGTTTGAAAATGAATGAACAGCAAATATTGCGATTAATGATTTACGTGATGAATTGGGTATAATTTAGATTTATTTCAGAAAATATTTAACCAAAGTCGATCATATTTCATCTGGATCATTGAATTGCATTACATAATGTGTTTAAATACTGACTACTTCTGATAGAAGGTACAATAGATAGGACGGTACAATGGATAGGGTATAGAGGGATGTGGGCCAAACACAGGCAGGTGGAACTAGTGTAGATGGGACACGTTGGCCGATGTGGGCAAGTTGGGCCGAAGGGCCTGTTTCTATGCTGTAAGACTCTATGACTAATTGAATGTCACATTTGAAAACTGTTAAGAGACAATAGTATTGAATTGCCATATGTAGCAGCAACAGAACAATAAATTCTTACTACTGCAGTTGAATCGGCCTGTAAACGCAACAACAATCTGATACATATATAATAATGAATGATACAATAATATAATAACAGGTAACCATAATAGTGCAAAACCAAAGTCATATTGCAACCAAAGACACAGTCCTTAAAAAATAATTGTTGCAGTGATGGGTATTGTGTCATGTTCAAGAGCCTGATGGTCGCTGGGAAGAAGCTGTTTTTTAACCTGGTAGTCATGGTCTTCAGGCTTCTGTACCTCCTTCCCCATTTTAGTAGTGAGATGAGAGCATGGCCAGGATGGTGTGGGTGTTTGATAATATTGGCTGCCTTTTTGAGTTAGTCCCTCCAGAAGATCCCTTCGATGGTGGAGAGATCAGTGAGACCGGAAATGTAGTAGATGTTACAATTCTGTGTCTGCAGAAGTTTCAAGGAAGAGGCTCTCCACATTTTCTCAAAGGCAATTATGGTTGTGAATTAAATGATGGCCGTTTCAGCAAAGTACAGATTGTAAAATGTATATTTGCAAAATTTGTACCATTAGCCTTCATGGGTAGGTGATTCTTTTAATGTGACTCAATCTTTCGGTCTATCTCTCTGATTTCATAATGGAAACAAATTAACTGAAAAGAGCTTGTACTAACTTTTACCAACTGTTGAACTCTCTCTTGGGCAAGCTGTACCATACGTATGATAACTCAATAGCTTGAGGCAAGAATTGTTTGGTGCTGTGACAATGCTTGATTACATTTGTAACTCTAGGATAAAATGTTGCACCTTGGCTGTTATTACATCTCCTGTGGAGGATACATTTGAATCCTTGCCAAATAATAGTGCTCTGATATCAGTCCTCTACTTGCATTTACCGCATTTAGAAAATAAATCTGTTGGAAGTAGTTACAATCCCCTCTGGACTTAAAACATCCATCTGTCCTCCAAGGATTACAGATGACATGCAGAGTTTGGCAAACACATTTTCAGCTGTTATTATGATGCTATAGACCTGACCACAGACTTACCTCTTTGTTCTGAGCACAGCCGGCTTTCATGATCAAAGCTGCTAATGTTATTTTGTATAATAATGTTACAAGAGGAG
The DNA here is from genome assembly GCA_038087875.1 of Malacoraja senta. Classification (NCBI taxonomy): domain Eukaryota; kingdom Metazoa; phylum Chordata; class Chondrichthyes; order Rajiformes; family Rajidae; genus Malacoraja; species Malacoraja senta. The sequence continues at coordinate 92,556 of JAXLNO010003780.1, forward strand.
GCCATTTGACCCATTGCATCTCTTACAAATCTCAAAGCAATTTGGCCCGTTGAATCAATGCCAAATCTCAGAGCAATTTGGCCCATTGAATCTGTGACAATTCTCATCGCTTTCCCAACATTTCTGTTCCCCCGTTTATTTCCCTGTAACCCACACTCCCACTGCCTCACTTTTCCTCCTGCCTTCCTCTTCTATGAGGGACGATTTTCAGTAGATTGTTGGCCATTAGGTCCTGGAGGAAAGCCATGCACCTGTGGGCAAACTCTTGCCTTCCTGGCAATGGTGCAGCTTTCACACAGACAGTATCCGAGGAGGAGGATAGAAATGAGTCAGTGGAGCCAGCACGGCAGCAGCTCTAGCTACAGCATCACCACATTACTAACTATGCTGCTCCTTACTTGGTCTTTTAAATAGGAAATCAACAATGTTAGTCAAATGAACCAAGTGTGTTTAATTGTTAATTTAATTACATTGTTACCAACAATGTAACTATGAAATTCTTACCAGTTGCAGCTTTATAGGCCTTATTATTGCAATAACACAAATAAATATATATTAATCAATAATACAATAAATTAGTAATTGGAATAATAAGGAACTATTAAAGTGCAAAACCAAACTCCATAGTGTAACCAAAGACACGGTCTATAGACGATCATAGTTGCTGAGGTTAGGGTTGTGCAGTGTTCAAGAGGCTGATGGTTGCTGGGAAGAAGCTGTTCTTGAACCTGGAGGGTAATAGTTTTGAGGCGCCTCTGCCTTCTTCCCGATGATAGTAGTGAGATGAGAGCATGGCCAGGGTGGTGCGGGTTTTTGATGTTCGCTGCCTTTTGGAGGCAGGCCTCCTGTAGATTGTTTCAATGGTGGGAAGTTTAGTACCCACGATGGACCTGGCAATGCAGTAGAATTACATTAAGGACTAGACTAAGTGGGACCCGTTGGGTCCCAGCTTCACACGGGAGAGCTGGTCCCCCAAAGCAATATTCCACCTCTCCACCAATTCCAAGATTGCTGGCCAGTGTGAGGGGGGGGGGGCTTTCTGGAGTGCTAGCATGTGGGCTGAAGGGACTGGTTTCCAGAGGGCTAGTATGGACATTGTGGGCTGAATGGATTCTTGGGCTGGCAGCTCAGTCACTCAGGCTTGGCAACTCAGTAACTCAAGCCTGGCAGGCTGGAAGCTCAGAAACTACCAGAAATGCTGCCGAAAACAGGTGAGAGACTGAGAGAGAAGGGGGAGAGGGTGGACAATCAATTTTAGATATTTTCATATTTTTTTACAGTTGCAAAAGGCACACTGTTGCAAGAGGCACACATTTCAATAGCCACACAGTTGCAAAAGGCACAGTTTAAAAACACATAAAGGGCACTCACAGGTCAGTATTCTCAGTGTCCTGTAGATTTCCAGCTCAGACTGAGAGTCGTGACCCTCTCCCTCCCCCATCTTGCAGAGACTGAGCCAAGCCCACACTTCTGGGTTTTATAGTTCCTCCCCCTCCCACCGGAAGGGGCGTGGCCTTCATGGCGTGATGGACAGGAGAGAGAATCGCAACATTTTTTAAACATTAATCAGTCTTTTATTTTTTATCGATGGGAAAAATCCTCTGGCCTTGACAGCTGGACGGGGAGTAAGGTGGCCTAAAATCACAGCTGTAAGTGGACGTGTTTTTTCTAAAATCAATATACAGTGCGAACAGGAAGTGGTCAAGTTTAGACATTTAATTATTTGGATGCATTGGTGCTTGGCAGTGAACTGAAGTGAATTATAGTATATTGGCAGGACAGCTTCCAATGACATCCATGTAGGGATGTGAATTAGGGCTGCTGTGTCGAAAGTCAATATCAATGCTCCCTTTAGTTCCATTTATTAACTAATGCCTAGTGTTTGTTTCCCTGGTCCTCCATCTCTCTGCGGATTCAACCATCAAGACTTAGAGCAGAAGAGAAAGTAAACACAGTGTTGGCCACAATTTTGAGTGCTGGGTCTTCAGAGAGATGTAAAGGCTGGAGAGGTGCTTATAAGATTTACTAAAATTATTACAGAGATTAAGAAGTACAGGATGAATGGGAACAGCCAGGGCGATACACCTCAGAACAGAGAAGATTGAAAGGGAGTCAATTGGAGGTATTTAAAATTGTGATAGAGAAATCTCCTCAACGTTCAGATCTCAAAAATGGGAAACATAGATTGAAGGTGTAAGGCAAAACAACCAAAAGTGACGGGGTACGCACAATGTTAGGGTTTGTTGTGCCTTGCCATTGGGTGGTAATAAGGACAGACTCGGGTGTCGTATTCAAAAAGGAACTGTAAGTTTCTGAAAGCAAATATATTTCCAGGGCTCTGGTAAGAAGAAGCTGTGGAATCGAGTCAAATTGCAATATTAGACAAGCACAGGGATAGGAAAGGGACAGAGGGACATGAGCCCAATGGAGTGAATGGGACTTCGATGGGGCATCTTGGTTGCATTGCTGATTTGGACCGAAGGGCCTGTTTCTGTGCTGTCTGGCTCTATTAAAGGGGTAACAACACAACTCATCTGAGTGGGTTTTGGAGGTGGGTACTCTCAACATTTAAGAAGCATCCAGACGAAAACAAATTGGTCAACACAAACAAGTTGGGCCGAAGGGGCTGTTGCTCGCTGAATAGCCCCATGACTGAGAGGATGTGGAGTGAGATTAGATTGCTGCTGTAGAGAGCCAATGTGGACTCACCAGGCCAGCAGCTTCCTCCTCCTGTCCTGTATTATCCTGTGAATCTGAAAGCATCTCTCTAGGGCCTATCCCACTTGCCGTTTTTTTTTTGGCGACTGCCGGCATCATTGACTGACATATATATCGGGGTCGCCGAAAGATTTAGAACATTTCAAAATCCACCGGCAACAAAATAAATGTTGCGAACGCGCGTCAATACGTCATCATGACGCGTCACGTCGCGACTTTTTCGGTGACCTGATACGTCAGTCAATGATGCCGGCAGTCGCTGAAAAAATCGCCAAGTGGGACAGGCCCTTCTGAGTTCTGGCTGGCCATTGCGGGCCAACCTCACCAACAATTCTCCTGGTGACTCATTTGGCTCAGAAATCCTTAATGCACTTCTGGTGGAGATCAGCAAAATGATGTACAAAAGAGATTGTATAATCAATTATTTGTTGAGTATATATCTTTTCATAACAAGACTAAACATTGAATATATTAGTTTATCATATGTATTTGTACTTGCATTAGAGTAGTAAAATTCTGAGAAAGAATTAGCTTTTGACTTCACAGCCTGGCAACAGTGTGTCACTTTGTGGAAACTGTTGCTTTGTGTCATAAAACAATTAATTGGACTTTCCAAACCACATAAACATTTGTAATGTTTATGAATCGCCTTGAGAATGACTCTTGAGAATTTGAGGTTTGCTGATTGCACTGATGTTGTAAGGAAAAGAGCAAGGAATTCAAATTCTATTACGATGTTGAGTCTTACTAACTCGGAAAGAATCTTTGCACATAATGTGGCTGCGAGCTGACCTAAAGTTATGGCTAAGATTTTGAAAAATGATACACTGTGAAAGAGTTACTTTGTAAGTAAACTGCTCTTTGTGAAGCTGGCTAGAGAAATGGCAGATGGAATTTAATCCAGCCAAGCATAAATTGTTGCATTTCGGGAGGTTAAATGTAAGAGGGAATTTATACAGTAAATGGCAGGGCCTTTGACAGCATTGATGAACAGAAGGGTTTTGGGGTGCAAATCCACAGCTCTCTGACAGTGGCAACACAAGCAGATAGCGTGGTAAAGCATTCTTTGCATTCCCGATAAAAATAGTGTGAAGTCATGTTGCAGCTGTATAAAACTTTGGCGAGGCCACTAATGGAGTATCACGTGCAGTTTGTGCATCCTGCATTACAGGAAAGATGTGGAGGCTTGGCGAGGGTGCAGAAGAGGTTTCCCAGGATACTGCCTGGATTAGAGAGTATTAGCTATATGGAGAGGTTGGATAAACATGGATTGTTTTCTCTGGAGTATTGGAGGCTAAAGGGAGACCAGAGAGAATCATATAAAATATGAGAAATGTAAGGTTCATAGTCATTTCCTGGAGGTCATATATTTAAGGCAGGAGGGAGAAAGTTTGCAGGAGATTTATGAGGCATTTATTTTTTCAGAGAGAGTGGGAAGTGAAATGCGTCGTCAGGGGAGGTGACGGAAGCAGACCTGATCGTAATATTTAGGAGGCATTTAGGAGACACAAGGAACTGCAAATGGTGAGAAGTTGAGCAAAAAGCAAAGTGGTGTAGCAAATCAGTGGCATCTGTGAAGGGAATGGGGAGGTGCGCTTCAGATAGGGACCCTTTTTCAGACTGGAAGCATTCAGATAGGCATACGAACAGGCAGGAGGCGGGAGGATATAGACCATGTCCATGCAAGTGGGATTATTGGTATTCTGTTTGGCACAGTTATTGTGGGCAGAAGGACCTGTACACTCTGTTCTATGATTATAGAATCATCATTATAGTCCCTAAGGGGGTCCCAATTGGGGGGGGGGGGGGGGAAACGGACAGACAGGGACTCTTTCGTGTACTTTGTATGCAAAAACTGAGAATTTCTATATGAAGTAAAGTATCATCATCAACATCGAGTTATCAGCTGGGAATGGGCCCTCTGTCTCAACACGTCCATGCTGATCAGGCAGCCTACCAGAGCTGGCCCTATTTTACCAGTGTTTGGTCCACATCCCTCTAAATGTTTAACCATTATACCTTGACAGTATAAATAGTGGTCAGATTGATCTCTACATTAGAAGTTAACACAATTCTGTTGATTGAATAAAGAATGATTCCCTATGATCCTCATCTTCCACCCCATCAGCCCTCACATGCAACTGAAGAAGGGTCTCGACCCGAAACGTCACCCTCATCACCATCCCAGAGACCAATTTTTCTACCAAAATTGAGCTCACCCCTCGATTCCAACCAAACCTTTTTCCATTTTCCATGATGTGATTTGTGGACGGCAGGAGAACCCATCTTTGATCTATTATCCACTTCTTCCTCTTTTCATTCTTCAGTTCCCAAAATGCATTTCCAGAAGCAACAATGGTTGCTCGAAACGTCACCCATTCCTTTTATCCAAAGATATTTGGGTTTGTAGATTAAATGGCCTCTATAAATTGTCCCTAGTGTGTAGGGAGCAGATATGAAAGTGGAATAACATGGAACTGGTATGAATGGGTACAAAGCATCGATGGTCAGCATGGACTCAGACAAAGGGCCTGTTTCCATGCTGTATCAATTCAAAGCAATCAGAAGTAAGTGATTGTGTCATTGATTGTCCACGCCGTCTACATCAACCGTACATTGTCTCTATACTTAATTGTTTCTGTAAGAATTATTACTCACTTAGGCATACACCAAGTGTTTACATTTATGACATATGTTTAGTTAAAAATATATGACAATCTATGACATATTAGCAATAAACTTTAGCAGCAGAGTCATTTTGGTTGAAGCAGTTTATCAAATTGTCTAAATATCAGTTGTAAAATGCAAACATTGGATTGCAGGAGAATGCCAAGATTAGTTTAAAATTTTACTTGTCCCAGAGGATTTGGGGCGATTCCATGACCTGTCAACTCCAGCGGAATGTGTGGGCTGCAGAATCAGGACTGCAATCTCATCTCTAACCCCTGCTTTCCTTGGATTGTCCATAGGGAATGGGAAATTCCGCAATTAATCATTTTCTTGGTTGACGGTTAATTATTTACTGAAGCTAATACATTTTTATTACATTAGAAATCAAACACTTGGGTTCTAAACATCTCTCCAGAGGTTGTCTGGCCATTTCTGCTCATTTATTCCAAGTTGTATTCCAAGTCTTAACTCTACTCGGTGAGAGGTGTGAAAGTATAATTTTCCACACAGCGAAATGCTAGCTTTGACAATGAATGCCATATAATTCAAGATAACCGAAAGCAGAAATGCTGGAAGAACACAGCCAGTCAGGCAGCAGCTGCGGAAAGCAAAACAGTTAAAGCTTCAGGTTGAAGACTCTGCGGCAGAACTGAGAAAGAGAGAGAGCAAGCAAGTCTGAGTAACAGAAAAGGTTGGGTGGGCAATGGGTGGAACAAATGGAATGTCAGTAATGGGATGAAATGATAGACCATCATTGAATGGATGGTTAAGCTCCTTTGTATAATTGTGTTGTGAAGTCTGGGACACGATGAGCAGACCAGAACATATAAACTTGATATATAAAGACAGAGGAAACCGAGCTGGGAGAAGGTGCAAACTCCACATAGACAGCACTCGAGGTCAGGAATGAACTCGGGACCCTCAAACTGTGTAAGGTAGAAGCTCTCCCAGCTGTGCCACTGTTCTGCATATTTAGAAGTGATTAGGAATTCCCAGCTCATTCTGTGGCATGGTCCTTCTCTATCCATCACCAGTATACACATGCAGGACACCAAAGGGCAGAATGCACCAGGTCTCATTCTTATTAGTAGGTAAGTTGGGCAAAGAAATGGGAAATGGAATTTAATCCTGTTGAGTTTAGTTTAGAGATACAGCATGGAAACAGACCCTCCAGCCCACTGAGTCCGTGCCGGCAAGTCATCCCCACATGCTAACACTATCCTACACACAAGAAGGACCATTTACAATTTAACCTAGCCAATTAGCCTACAAACCAGTATGCCTTTGGAGTGTGGGAGGAAACCAGAGCTCCCAGAGATAACCCACGCAGGTCACGGGGAGAAGGTACAAACTCCGTACGGACAGCACCCGTAGTCAGGATGCAACCGGGTATCTGGCACTATAAGGGAGCAACTCTACCGCTGCGCCACCGTGCTGCAGGGTAAAGTGATGCATTTTGAACAATCAAGTAAGGGTTGGATGCACACAATGAATGGTAGAGCCTCTTGGAGTATTGAGGAGCTGAGGGATAAAAGTGTACAAGTCCAAAGGTCCCTGAATTGGACAGCACAGGTAGGTAGGATGGTGAAGAAGGCATTACTGATGCTAACCATCATTGACAAGGATTAGACAATAAGAACAGGGAATGTATGATATAGCTTTATGAAACATTGGTGAGAACACATCTGGAAAGTCAACTGGAGAAGATGAAAAGATTCACCAGGATGTTGTCTGGGATGGAGCGTCTCTGTGATGAGGAGAGAAGATTTGTTTTCCTTGGAGCAGAATAGGTGGAGGGGGGAGGGGGAAGGGGGGGGGGAGGTGTAATGGAACGACACGGGTGTACAGCATTATAATACTCCAAGAGACACTACCATTCATCGTGTGCATCCTACCCATACTTGATTTTCCAAAATGCATGACTTTACATTTAACGGCAGATAGTGTAGACAGTAGTAAGCTTTTCCCCACAGTAGAGGTGTTGATAACCGCAGGGTGTATATTCAAAAGAGATATAGAGGAGAACATTTTCACCCAGAGGACGATTGGAGTTTGGAATGCACTGTTTAAGCGGGTGCTGGAGATATTTGACTATCTAGACAGCCATTTGACTCGCCAAAGCAAAGCAGATTGCTGACTGAGTGCTGGCAAATGGATGTTGGCTGGTCATGTGGCTTTTGCTGTATCTACGGCCCAGCTGTTTTATGTTAATATCACACATAGTGAATAGATTTGGCAGAGGTCTGGCTTCTATTGTGATAGGGATCTCTCGGGAGGAAGCTGAGGTGGATCATCTGGTCAACAGCTCTGAGTGAACATGGTCGTAAACATTGTCTTCAACGCTATAACTGTGGCGGACATTACTCGCAATTACGTTCAACCACCAGTCTTTATTCCCCCGATCACGATGCAGCCAAAGTTTTGTTGCCTTAGAACATAGAGCGATACAGCACTGGAACAGCCCTGAACGGCCACACTGACTATCCAGAACATGATGGCAAGTTCAACTAATTTCCTCTGCCTGCACATGATCCGTATCCTTCCATTGGCAGTATATCCACATGCCTATCTAAAAGCTTCTTAATTGTCAACATCACGTTCCATGCACCCAGAATCTGTGGGTAAAAAAAAACTTGCGCTACAGATTTTCTTTAAACTTTTCCCCTTGCACCTGAAAGCAATGCCCTCTAGTCTTTGACATTTCCACCCTGGAGAAAAACAGTTTTCCCAGGGTGGAAAGGGGAAAGGAGAAAATGACTGTTCAGCCTATCTATGCCTCTCATAATTTGATATACTTCTATAAAGTTATTTTTTTCTATATAACCTCTAGCATCATAGAGAAAACAATCCAAGTTTGTCCAACTTCTCCTTATAGGTAATATCCTCTAATACAGATAACATTGTATTAAACCTCTTTGGCACCCTCTCCAAAGCCTCCATATTCTTCCTGTAATGGGCGACCGGAACAGAGTGCAATACTCCAAATGTGGGCCCAACCGAAGTCCTGCCAAGCTGCACCATGTCTTCCTGATTCTTATACTCAATGCCCCGACAATGGAGACAAGCATGCCATACACCACCTTTACCAACTTATCTGCCCCCCTCCCAACCTTTTGAGATACACAGCACATTCATCATAACCATACCACAGCTAAAAGGTTAAATTGCAAAATCCTGGCTTACATTCCACTGGATTTATAGTAGAAGATAGTTTAAGCTATTCAAAGTAATAAAGCTATTTATAGGTTACTATCATAAGCTTTTTTTTGGAGGCATCTCTCTCGACCAAGGTTAGAGGGAATCTAGACATCTGTTTTCCTTAAAATTCTATAAATGTCAGCCAGTAACAATTTTCTTGATGGAAATTTGTTGGCAAAATAATTGATGCACATTTTTAAATTTTCACTTTAGCCGTAACATGATATTTTACTCAATGGGTCAGGCAGCATCTGGAAAAAAGGAGTAGGTGACGTTTCAAGTCGAGACCCTTGTTCAGACAGAGAGTCAGGGGAGAGGGAAACTGGAGGTGCGAGGACACAAAATGCTGGAGTAACTCAGCGGGTCAGGCAGCATCTCTGGAGAAATGGACAAGTTCCTTCCCAAACACAATATTTTGAAAGTTGCATGAAGGGCAAGAATTTCAAATGCAAGCTTCAAAAGACAACACTGCTGTTTCCCTGTATAATTGCTCAATAAATGACCATTTTAACTGAGCATTTCCTTAGTAATGTGTAGTGAGTTCCCACAGTTGTGATGTTTGCATGCTTAAACAATGCAAGGAACATCCCTACACAAATGATCGCTGCTGAGTGATGGATAGTTAGTTTATTATTAGTTTAGTTTAGAGATACTGAATGGAAACGGGCTCTTTAGCCCACTGAGTCCACGCCGACCATCGATCACCCATTCACACTAGTTCTATGTTATCTCACTCTCGCATCCGCTCCCTACAGACTGGGATAATATTACTAGCGGCCATTAACGAATAAACCCGCAGTTTAGTTTAGAGTTACAGCATGAAACAGGCCCTTCGGTCTACCGAGTCCATGCTGACCATCAATCGCCCGTATTGAAGGGTTCATATATATTATGTATGTTGTCAAATACATTGCAGCTTATGTGGATCAGAAATTCTTTGGCAGCAGGAAAGGGGTGTTGAATGGGTGAAGAATTGTGGATCAAATGCATTTTTTATGTGGGCCTGATGCAGAGAGATCCATTGTATCAGGTAGCCTTGGTAAGTTGGGGAAAAAAGGACAGAAGGTTGGGGTCAAGAAGATAGACACAAAATGCTGAAGTAACTCAACGGGTCAGGCAGCATCTCTGGAGAAAAGGAATAGGTAACGATTTGGGTTTAGACACTTCCAATGAGGATATTGAGGGCCAAGGTTGCATGTAGTGGTGGAAGGCCCCTTGACGGAGATTTGAAGTGAGGAGTAAACTTTTTTCAATTTAAAGGACACCAGTGGCAGCTGGTTCCCAATGTTTTTTTCCCTTGCTTTAGGACCTGTTTAGGCAGATATCCTTTCCTCCTTACTAAAGCAGGCCAATCATTAATTGTGTATATAGTTTCCATGGGCTACAGAGATATGAGTGGGCTCCATTCCTGTACTGCATGTAGAACACACATGGAACTGCAGATGCTGTTTACAAAAAAAGACACAAAGAGCTGGAGTAACTGAACGGGTTTACACTGCAGGTCGTTGGGGTAACTATTGCGCTTGTCAAACTACATCCATGCAATAGTGCAGAGCAGTGGTGCAATGATAAGCACCAACTCTTCAAGCACTCACAGGGGTGAAAGGGACCTGAACGGATGGGTGGACAGCCATGCTTGCAGGAAGCATGTTCTGTGTGTTGCGGGGCCATGGACACTCTCTGTGGAGCCATGGAAGTCTACAGACGAGAGCGCAGTCTTTTAATGCCTGCACTTTGGGGAATCACAGAATGCAAGTAAATGCTCCAATCATCTGTGCTTTATTTGTGACATTGCGCCTCGGTACAATGTACCATCACCTCCAAAAAGTTAACAATAGATTTTCAACTATCCAGAATTGCAATTTTAAATGATCAGTTTTATTACTAAACTTTAAAAAAAATAATACTTTTAAAATAAATTTGGTGGTCAGGCTCTTAAACAGGTCTGCACAGTCATAGCAGCAGTTAGGGTGTAATTATTTGATATACAGCAGTCAATAGTGTTGCATGAACTATAGTATGGGATTATCAACACATTTTGTTTTCAAAAAGACATAACACCTATGTTTTGTCTTTTTTAGTGTATTATTTTAATTATGCTTATTTTTGTTGATTTTTTATGTTTTTTGTTACTATTTTATTAAATAAGAAGTTGATTGGTCATGAAATCTAAACCGAAAAAAGGTGATATGGAATTTGTTTTGTGATAAATGTAGCTTAAGTTGTAATTGTGTGAATTGCCACTTTTAGTCCAAACCTAATGTTTTAAAAGTTGCATGAAGGGCAAGGGTTTCAAATTCAAGTTTCATCAGACAACATTGGTGGGTTTCCCTGCAAAATGCCTCCAGAACTGTCCACTTTAGCATTTCTTGCCATTAGTTATGTGCTGTGAGTTGCCGCCATTATCACATGATGTTTGCTTGCTAAACGGATAAAGCAACACTCTTCCACCAAAGGATTGCTTTGCAATTGTTGATCAATGTAACTCAATTGTTAATTGATCTACTAAGGAGGTTGGGCAGACTTGGACTTGCAGGAAAAATGTTCCCGATGTTGGGGTTGTCCAGAACCAGGGGTCACGGTTTAAGAATAAGGGTAGGCCATTTAGGAAGGAGATGAAGAAAAACGTTTTCACTCAGAGAGTTGTGAATCTATGGAATTCTCTGCCACAGAAGGCAGCAGAGGTCAATTCACTGGATGTTTTCAAGAGAGAGATAGATATGGCTCTTAGGGCTAATGGAATCAAGGCATATGAGGAGAAAGCAGGATACTGATTTTGGATGATCACTTGATCAGCCATGATCATATTGAATGGCAGTGCTGGTTTGAAGGGCTGGATGGCCTACTCCTGCACGTATTTTCTATGTTTCTATGGATTGTTTACTATGGAGCGCAGGAGGCTGAGAGGAGACCTGATAGAAATATATAAAATTATGAGGGGCGCAGATAGGGTAGACAAGACCTTTGACCCAGTGTACAAATATCGAAGATGAGAGAGCATAACTTCAAGGTGAAGGGGTAAAGTTTACAGGAGATGTGTGCGGATAAGTTTTTTTCGTACAGAGGACGATGAATCCCAGGAACACGTTGCCATGGGTGATGGTGGAGATGGATATACTAGAGGCATTTAAGAAACATTTGTATTTGCATATGCACATGGGTATGCAGGGATATGGATTATGTGTGGGCAGAGAAGATTTAGTGCTTAGGTTAAGAGAAGCACTTTTCACTGAGCTGCTTAATAGATGACATCTTAAAAAGAGCATAATAGTAAATTTATTGTGCAAGATGCAAAGTGCTGGTGGAACCCAGCTGGCTGGCCAGTCTGAGGAAGTGTCCAGACCCAAAATGTCACAGATCCGTGTTCTCCAGGGATGCTTTCTGACCTGCTGATTAACTCCAATATTTACTCCAACGAAGAAGGGTCTTGACCCAAAACGTTGCCTATTCCTTCGGTCCATAGATGCTGCCTCACCCGCTGAGTTTCTCCAGCATTATTGTCTAACTCCAATATTTTGTGTCTTTCCTTGGTAAACTAGCATATGTAGTTCCTTGTTTCTACATTTTGGCCTGGCAGTATTTTTAGAGGGAACTAGACCAAGGGGGACCCGTTGGGTCCCGTCCCCTCACGTTGCAGGGGCAGAGAGAGGGAGAGGGGGGGAGGGGGAGGGGGTTGGAGGGAGGGGAGAGGGGAGGATGGAGAGGAGAGGAGAGGGGGAGGTGTGGGGGGAGAGGCAGGGCGGCCAACTTTGGGTGAGAGTTAGAAATTGTGAGGGAGCGCAGTGACCGAGGGGAATGGGGGGGTGGGGGGGTGTCCCCTCCTACGGTAGGGAGATTTTGCTTTTTTCAGCTTGAAATTGTGCAATGTGGTGCATACTGTAGCAAGTCTTTCAACTTGCACTTGAATGCAACATTTATGCTTAAATTTGGACTAGGTATGAATAAGGCTAAATTATATTCCTAATTACATTCCACAGTAGAGCCATGCTCTGATCAACAGGTGCAGCACATGAGAAACAGTGAGATAGGTACAGGTTTAGAAGAATATGGGCCAAATGCAGGCAGGTGGAACTAGTTTAGATCGGACATGTTGACCGGTGTGGGCAAGTTGGTCTGAATGGCCTGTTTCCGCTGTAAAACTCTATGACTCTGACATACAAACTTGCTGACAAAAAGAAAGAGAAGAAGAAAGAGAAGGTTTCCACAAAAGGATACAAATTTCTGGAGTAACTTAGTGGGTCAGGCAGCACTCTGTCTAACTGCACTGGTGACTTTACCTTGGAGTTAAGACAGGAACAAAAGATGTACAGCATGTAGAAACCAGGAACTGCAGATGCTAGTTTACAAGAAAGCACACAAAGCTCTGGAGTAACTCAGTGGGTCAGGCAGTATCCCTGGAGAACATGGATAGGTGACATTTCAGGTGTGGACCCTTCTTCAGACTGATGAAGGGTCCTGACCTGCGACATGACATATCTATGCTGCCTGACCCACTGAGTTATTCCAGAGCTTTGTGTGCTTTAAGATAAGACTTTTGGTCAGAGCAAAGTGAAAAGAACAAAGTGAAAAGAAGAGGCTGGGTGTTGAAGATGGGAGAGAAACACCCCGTACACTAGCACTAATTTTTACCGAAGCCAATTAACCTACAAACGTGCAAACCTGCACGTCTTTGGAGTGTGTGAGAAAACCGGAGCGCCTGGAGAAAGCCGATGCAGGTGACGGGGAGAACGCACATACTCCATACATATCCATACCATCCATAGTCAGGATGGAACCCGGGTCTCTGGTGCTGTAAGGCAGCAACTCTGCCGCTGCACCACAGTGGCGCCCCGTTTTTTTTTCTTTTTTCTTTTCAGGAGATAGGGAGAGTATTTCTCTGTGTTCTATGTTCCATCAGGACAACAGCAATACTAAATGCAACACACATAGCCTCTGATGTTGCGTAAGCCTGGTATTAATGCGGCAATTACTGAAGCTATTTAAGAAGGAACTGCAGATGCTGGAAAATCGAAGGTAGACAAAAGTGTTGGAGAAACTCAGCGGGTGCAGCAACATCTATGGAGCGAAGGAAATAGGCAACGTTTCGGGCCGAAACCCTTCTTCAGACTGATGTAGGGTGGTGGGGGCGGGGAGAAGAAAGGAGAAAGGAAGAGGTGGAGCCCGAGGGTTGAGGGAGAGCTGAGAAGGGGAGGAGACAGCAAGGGCTACCGGAAATTGGCGAAGTCAATGTTTATGCCGCTAGGGTGCAAACTGCCCAAGCGGAATATGAGGTGCTGCTCCTCCAATTTCCGGTGGTGCTCACTCTGGCCATGGAGGAGGCCCAGGACGGAAAGGTCGGGTCGGAATGGGAGGTGGAGTTGAAGTGCTGAGCCACTGGGAGATCAGGTTGGTTAATGCGGACCGAGCGAAGGTGTTCGGCGAAATGATCGCCAAGCCTATGCTTGGTCTCACCATGTAGATCAGCTGACATCTAGAGCAGCGGATGCAATAGATGAGGTTGGAGGAGATGCAGGTGAACCTCTGTCGCACCTCGAACGACAGCTTGGGTCCTTGAATGGAGTCGAGGGGGAGGTAAAGGGACAAGTGTTGCATCTCTTGCGGTTGCAAGGGAAAGTGCTCGGGGAGGGGGTGGTGCGGGAGGGAAGGGAAGAATTGACCAGGGAGTTACGGAGGGAGCGGTCTTTGCAGAAAGCAGACGGGGGGGGGGGGAGATGGGAAGATGTGGCGAGTGGTGGGGTCACGTTGGAGGTGGCGAAAATGACGGAGGACTATTTGTTGTATGTGACGGCTAGTGGGGTGAAAGGTGAGGACTAGGGGGACTCTGCACTTGTTACGAGTGGGGGGATGGGGAGAGAGAGCAGTGTTACGGGGTATTGAAGAGACCCTGGTGAGAGCCTCATCTATAGTAGGGGAGGGGAACCCCCATTCCCTGAAGAATGAGGAGATTTCCGATGCCCTGGTGTGGAACACCTCATCCTGGGAGCAGATGCAGCGTAGACGGAGGAATTGGGAGTAGGGGTTGGAGTCCTTACAGGAAGCAAGGTGGGAAGAAGTGTAGTCTTGATAGCCATGGGAGTCAGTGGGTTTATAGTGGATGTCGGTCAGAAGTCTATCACCTGCGATGGAGATAGTCAGGTCAAGAAATGGTAGGGAAGTGTTGGAAATGGTCCAGGTGTATTTGAGTGCCGGATGGAAGTTAGTGGTGAAGCGGATGAAGTCGGTCAGTTGTGTGTGGGTGCAGGAGGTGGCACCAAAGCAATCGTCGATGTAGCGGAGGTAGAGGTCGGGGATGGGGCCCTGGTACATATTGAACAAGGATTGTTTGACGTACCCTACAAAGAGGCAGGCGTAGCTGGGGCCCATGCGTGTGCCCATAACTACGCCTTGTATTTGGAGGAAATGGGAGGAGTCAAACGAGAAGTTATTGAGGGTAAGGACCAGCTCCGCTAGGTAGAGGAGAGTATCAGTGGATGGGTATTGGTTGGTTCTCTGGTCGAGGAAGAACCGGAGGGCTTTGAGACCTTCCTGGTGGGGGATGGAGGTGTAGGCCCCCATCCCCTCGTCCATGGTGAAGATGAGGGGATGGGGGCCTAGAGAATGGAATGCCTGGAGACGACAGAGAGTATCTGAGGTGTCTTGAACATAGGTAGGGAGTGATTTAACCAGGCAGGATAGGATTAAGTCAAGGTATGTGGAAATAAGTTCGGTGGGGCACGAAGAGGCAGAGACAATGGGTCTACCAGGACAGTCAGGTTTGTGGATTTTGGGGAGAAGGTAAAATCGGGCCGTGCGGGGCTGGGGAACGATGAGGTTGGAGGCTCGGGGGAGCAGGGAGTCGGAGTGGATGAAGTCAGTGATGGTGCTAGAGATAGTGGCCTGGTGCTCGTCCGTGGGGTCATGGTCCAGGGGTAAGTAGGAGGAGGTGTCCAAGAGTTGGCGCGTGGCCTCAGCTTCTTCATCACGTTCCTGTGGAAGGTCAAGCTTATGCATATTAATAGTGTGCGATGGGCTTAAGCCAATCAAATTGCTCGTTCTTTACAGGAAACCCGCCGACAGAAAACTATTCTCATTGGTGCGTGTGGAGGAGATCTGGAAAACTTGGCAAATTGAATTATTCTTGACTTCTCTATTTTTTTATTTTATTTTGTTAATTTTGTTTTTGAGCGTGAGAAATTCTGTGATCAGCGTGAGAGCGTGAGAATTGTGCGAAATGCGTGAGTCTCACGCTGAATGCGTGAGAGTTGGAAGCCCTGGGGAGAGGGGGGGAGGAGAGAGGGAAGGGGGAGGAGAGGGGGAGGAGAGGGGGAGGAGAGGGGGGAGTGAGAGGGTGGGTGTGGAGGGGGGTGTGGAGGGGGGTGTGGAGGGGGGGAGTGGAGGGGGGGAGTGGAGGGGGGGAGTGGAGGGGGGGGAGTGGAGGGGGGGGGAGTGGAGGGGGGGGAGTGGAGGGGGGGGAGTGGAGGGGGGGGGAGTGGAGGGGGGGGGAGTGGAGGGGGGGGGAGTGGAGGGGGGGGAGTGGAGGGGGGGGGAGTGGAGGGGGGGGGGGAGTGGAGGGGGGGGGAGTGGAGGGGGGGGGAGTGGAGGGGGGGGGAGTGGAGGGGGGGGGGAGTGGAGGGGGGGGGGGAGTGGAGGGGGGGGGGGAGTGGAGGGGGGGGGGGAGTGGAGGGGGGGGGGAGTGGAGGGGGGGGGGGAGTGGAGGGGGGGGGGGAGTGGAGGGGGGGGGGGAGTGGAGGGGGGGGGGAGTGGAGGGGGGGGGGAGTGGAGGGGGGGGGGGAGTGGAGGGGGGGGGGGGAGTGGAGGGGGGGGGGAGTGGAGGGGGGGGGAGTGGAGGGGGGGGGGGGAGTGGAGGGGGGGGGGGAGTGGAGGGGGGGGGAGTGGAGGGGGGGGGGGAGTGGAGGGGGGGGGGGAGTGGAGGGGGGGGGGGAGTGGAGGGGGGGGGGGAGTGGAGGGGGGGGGGGGGAGTGGAGGGGGGGGGGGGGGAGTGGAGGGGGGGGGGGGAGTGGAGGGGGGGGGGGGGTGTGGGGGGGGGGGGGAGTGGAGGGGGGGGGGGGGGAGTGGAGGGGGGGGGGGT
>JAXLNO010003780.1:109409-148608 GCA_038087875.1 Malacoraja senta
CAGTTTTCTGCCCTATCAGAACTATGTCCCACATCCATCTATTGTACCGAGCAAAACTTACTCTGATTGCACCCTGGATAGGAAGATTCGGAGATGTTTTAGCAACGTATTTGAGATTTTTAAAAATATCACATGTAGTGAACCTTATTAAAATGAAGCAAAGGTCTGGAACTCTTGTTGGAATGAACACCACAAAATTAGCTAAAATTGAATTTTGCTAGTCATGGGTTTACCTGGCGGTGCTGGAGTTTAGATTAGTTTAGGGTAATGAAACTACAGTTAAACAGTGCTTTTTTTGCTAAACAATAAGGTGCCGATACATATGTTAATTAAAAATTAAGCTATATTTCTCAACAATTTATTCCATTAATATACCCCCTCGTCTGTTTTGATATTGTGAACAATCAACTTTATATTTAATAAACTAAGAACTAAAAAGTATAACTAATCAACAAAATATAAATTTAAAAATCCATTTTTTTACTTTGTCGGGTGCCAGCACACCATGTTGGTGTTACCGTTATATCAAAAGCACTGGATTAAAAAAACCCACAAAGTGCTGGAGGAAAGCCGTTTGAGGGTCAGGCAGCCTCTGTGGAGGGAATGGACAGCCAATATTTTGGGATGGAACCCTTCCCCAGAAGGAATGTCCATCCCTTCCACAAATGCTGCCTGACCCACTGAGTCGCTCCGGTCCTATGTTTTGTTCAAGATTCCAGCAGCTGCAGTTCCTTGGGTCTCTGTTTTACTAGATTTAAAATATTTAATTTGGGTGTCCTATCTCCCCCACTTCAATCGGACTTGCAGCAACACACCCTGTGCAAGATCACTCTTTATACGTCACAGTTTATGTAATTTGTGCTTTTGTTTTGTATTGTTTCAAATGTAACTATAGGAGTCAGTGAGCGGCCAAAGTCTGCCTGTGAACAGCAGAGGGATCGGTTAGAAGCAGAGGTGAGGCTGCGTGGGTCTCAGCCGCTGTTGGGACACCACATCCCTCAGTGTGATGAAGAAGGGAACTTCAGGCCGATGCAATGCCAGAGCAGCACAGGCCACTGCTGGTGTGTGTACGAAAATGGGCAGGAAGTCCTAGGGAGCCGGACACCACCTGGAACAGCTCAACCACGCTGTGGGACGACAGGTCAGTCAGGGGTTTGTAAAAGCATTTGGCCACTGTGGCAGCTCAAATGGGAAGATCACAGAGCCTCCTTTTTTAAAAAAGAATGTGACCGACTTGTACTTGCAGAAAGACTTCTAAGTAATTTGTAGATATGTGGAAGCTTGATTTAGGGTCTGTGATTTCCTGTGTTTATAATCTTCCTTTCACCATTCAGTGAACCTACGCTTGCGTATAACTGGCAAAAGTCTGGTCACAACACTTGTCACAATGGCGGCATGGTGGCACAGCTGTAGAGTTGCTGCTTTACAGCGCTTGCGGCGCCGGAGACCCGGGTTTCATCCCGACTATGGGTGCTGTCTGTACGGAATTTGTACGTTCTCCTCGTGACTGTGGGTTTTCTCTGAGATCTTTGGTTTCCTCCCACGTTCTTATAGAATTTCCTCCCACGTTCTTATAGATCTTTGGTTTTCTTTGGTATAGATCTTCTGGTATAGATCTTTGGTATAGATCTTCTGAGATCTTTGGTTTCCTCCCACGTTCTTATATAATTTTTCGAGGATGTAACTAGTAGCGTGGATAGGGGAGAACCAGTGGATGTGTTATATCTGGACTTCCAGAAGGCTTTCGACAAGGTCCCACATAAGAGATTAGTATACAAACTTAAAGCACATGGCATTGGGGGTTCAGTATTGATGTGGATAGAGAACTGGCTGGCAAACAGGAAGCAAAGAGTAGGAGTAAACGGGTCCTTTTCACAATGGCAGGCAGTGACTAGTGGGGTACCGCAAGGCTCAGTGCTGGGACCCCAGCTATTTAAAATATATATTAATGAACTGGATGAGGGAATTGAAGGCAATATCTCCAAGTTTGTGGATGACACTAAGCTGGGGGGCAGTGTTAGCTGTGAGGAGGATGCTAGGAGACTGCAAGATGACTTGGATAGGCTGGGCGAGTGGGCAAATGTTTGGCAGATGCAGTATAATGTGGATAAATGTGAGGTTATCCATTTTGGTGGCAAAAACAGGAAAGCAGAATATTATCTAAATGGTGGCCGACTAGGAAAAGGGGAGATGCAGCGAGACCTGGGTGTCATGGTACACCAGTCATTGAAAGTAGGCATGCAGGTGCAGCAGGCAGTGAAGAAAGTGAATGGTATGTTAGCTTTGATAGCAAAAGGATTTGAGTATAGGAGCAGGGAGGTTCTACTGCAGTTGTACAGGGTCTTGGTGAGACCACACCTGGAGTATTGCGTACAGTTTTGGTCTCCAAATCTGAGGAAGGACATTATTGCCATAGAGGGAGTGCAGAGAAGGTTCACCAGACTGATTCCTGGGATGTCAGGACTGTCTTATGAAGAAAGACTGGATAGACTTGATTTATACTCTCTAGAATTTAGGAGATTGAGAGGGGATCTTATAGAAACTTACAAAATTCTTAAGGGGTTGGACAGGCTAGATGCAGGAAGATTGCTCCCGATGTTGGGGAAGTCCAGGACAAGGGGTCACAGCTTAAGGATAAGGGGGAAATCCTTTAAAACCAAGATGAGAAGAACTTTTTTCACACAGAGAGTGGTGAATCTCTGGAACTCTCTGCCACAGAAGGTGGTCGAGGCCAGTTCATTGGCTATATTTAAGAGGGAGTTAGATGTGGCCCTTGTGGCTAAAGGGATCAGAGGGTATGGAGAGAATGCAGGTACGGGATACTGAGTTGGATGATCAGCCATGATCATATTGAATGGCGGTGCAGGCTCGAAGGGCCGAATGGCCTACTCCTGCACCTAATTTCTATGTTTCTATGTTCCAAAGACTTTCAGGTTTGTCGGTTAATTGGCTTGGTAAAAGTGTAAATTGTCCCTAGTGTGTGTAGGATAGTGTTAATGTACAGTGATCGTTGGTTGGTGCTGACTCGGTGGGCCGAAGGGCCTGTTTCCGTGCAGTATCTCTAAACTAAACTAAATTCCAGCATCTTGATGGCCTCATCATCATTCTCGTTCGGCTTTTGTGCTTTCAATAATTTTGGAGAATCCTTTGTTGTTTTAGAGTACCAAGCCAGGGTTGAACATTTCTCTTTTCTAAGTAGTTTGCTGCATGTACTTTCTTATTGTCAACCAAAAAAATAAGAAAGTACATTGGGACCCTTCTTTTTTAATTGTCCAAAGAAGGGTCCCAACAGGAAATATCATCTGTCCATTCCCTCTGCAAATGGTGCCTACTCACGATGCCAGTATCTACTGTTTCTTGTGTCTCTAACAATATATTAATTTTGCTGTTAGAAGGGTCCCAACAGGAAATGTCATCTGTATGAAGGAACTGCAGATGCTGGTTTAAACTAAAGATTGGCACAAAATGTTGGAGTAACTCAGCGGGACAGGCAGCATCTCTGGGGAGAAGGAATGAGTGACGTTTCGGGTCGAGACCCTTCAGACTGAAGTCAGGGGGGAGGGAGATAGATAGATAAGGAAGTGTGAAGGTGTGAAAATGGGGCAAAGGGAATGGAGATAAAGGAAAATGTAGAATAGCTCATTGTTAGCTGGGAGAAGGTAACAACAAAGCAAACAGATAAAATGTAGTTAGAGAGAGTAAGACTGGTCGGAGAACTGGGAAGGGGGTGGGATGGAGAGAGAGGGAAAGCAAGTGTTACTTGAAAATGTCATCTGTCCATTCCCTCTACATATGCTGCCTGATTCATCGAGCTTGGCACAAAGACTAGACCAATTATTTGTACGCAGACAGCTTGATTATCTTTCATTCCTTACACAGTTCAATGAGCGGGTTAGTTCCTTTATGACTGTAGACCCATTTTCTGTTTGCTCCTTTCCTAAACTCCCTGATCTTAACTAATACACGAATGTTTGGTCACATTCCACTTCAAGCAAATGGATTCTCTGTCTTCATAGCAATATTTTGACATTTAAAAGACACATGGACAAATGGGAAAGGTTACAGCACAGAAAAGGGCCATTACAGCCCGTCTAGTCCATGCCGACCATGATGCCCAAAGACATCAAAGGCTAATCCCATTTGCCTGCATTAGTACCATATCACTCTACTTTCCTATCCAAGTACCTGATCATAAACCATTTAAATGTTAAAATTGTAACTGTCTCCACTATTTTCGTAGGCAGCTTGTTACAAATATTCAACACCCCCTTGGTGGAAATACTAATCCCTCAGATTGCCTTTAAATTGTTCATAGAAACATAAAAAATAGGTGCAGGAGGAGGCCATTCGGCCCATTCAATATGATCATGGCTGATCATCCAACTCAGTATCCTGAACCTGCCTTCTCTCCATACCCCCTGATCCCTTTAGCCACAAGGGCCACATCTAACTCCCTCTTAAATATAGCCAATGAACTGGCCTCAACTACTTTCTGTGGCAGAGAATTCCACAGATTCACCACTCTCTGCGTGAATTTTTTTCTTTCTTATCTCGGTCCTAAAAGACTTCCCCCTCATCTCGGTTTTAAAGGACTTCCCCCTTATCCTTAAGCTGTGACCCCTTGTCCTGGACTTCCCCAACATCGGGAACAATCTTCCTGCATCTAGCCTGTCCGAACCCTTAAAAATTTTGTAAGTTTCTATAAGATCCCCCCTCAATCTTCTAAATTCTAGCGCGTACAAGCCGAGTCTATCCAGCCTTTCTTCATATGAAAGTCCTGACATCCCAGGAATCAGTCTGGTGAACCTTCTCTGTACTCCCTCTAGGGCAAGAATGTCTTTCCTCAGATAAGGAGACCAAAACTGTACGCAATACTCCAGGTGTGGTCTCACCAAGGCCCTGTACAACTGCAGTAGAACCTCCCTGCTCCTATACTCAAATCCTTTTGCTATGAATGCTAACATACCATTTGCTTTCTTCACTGCCTGCTGCACCTGCATGCTTACTTTCAATGACTGGTGTACCATGACACCCAGGTCTCGTTGCATCTCCCCTTTTCCTAATCGGCCACCATTCAGATAATAGTCTACTTTCCTGTTCTTGCCACCAAAGTGGATAACCTCACATTTATCCACATTATACTGCATCTGCCACGCATTTGCCCACTCACCCAACCTATCCAAGTCATCTTTCAGCCTCCTAGCATCCTCCTCACAGCTAACACTGTCCCCAGCTTCGTGTCATCCGCAAACTTGGAGATGTTGCATTTAATTCCCTCGTCCAAATCATTAATATATATTGTAAATAGCTGGGGTCCCAGCACTGAGCCTTGCGGTACCCCACTAGTCACTGCCTGCCATTCTGAAAAGGACCCGTTTACTCCTACTCTTTGCTTCCTGTCTGCCAGCCAGTTCTCTATCCACATCAATACTGAACCCCCAATACCATGTGATTTAAGTTTGCATACTAATCTCTTATGTGGGACCTTGTCGAAAGCCTTCTGAAAGTCCAGATATAACACATCCACTGGTTCTCCCTTATCCACTCTACTAGTTACATCCTCGAAAATTCTATACGATTCGTCAGACATGATTTACCTTTCATAAATCTATGCTGACTTTGTCCAATGATTTCACCACTTTCCAAATGTGCTGCTATCCCATCTTTAATAACTGACTCTAGCAGTTTCCCCACTACCGATGTTAGAGTAACTGGTCTGTAATTCCCCGTTTTCTCTCTCCCTCCCTTTTTAAAAAGTAGGGTTACATTAGCTACCCTCCAATCCTCAGGAACTACTCCAGAATCTAAAGAGTTTTGAAAAATTATCACTAATGCATCCACTATTTCTGGGGCTACTTCCTTAAGCACTCAGGGATGCAGCCTATCTGGCCCTGGTGATTTATCGGACTTTAATCCATTCAATTTACCTAACACCACTTCCCGACTAACCTGGATTTCACTCAGTTCCTCCAACTCATTTGACGCCCGGTCCCCTGCTATTTCCGGCAGATTATTTATGTCTTCCTTAGTGAAGACAGAACCAAAGTAGTTATTCAATTGGTCTGCCATGTCCTTGTTCCCCATGATCAATTCACCTGTTTCTGACTGCAAGGGACCTACATTTGTTTTAACTAATCTTTTCCTCTTGACATATCTATAAAAGCTTTTGCAGTCAGTTTTTATTTTCCCTGCCAGTTTTCTATCATAATCTATGTTCCCTTTCCTAATTAAGCCTTTTGTCCTCCTCTGCTGGACTCGGAATTTCTCCGAGTCCTCTGGTAGGCTGCTTTTTCTGGCTAATTTGTATGCTCCCCTCTCAACGGTGTGTTTTAGTTCTTAATTTCCCTTTCCTGGGAAAAAGGTTTTGGCTATGCTCTGTGGCTTCTGCTGTGGTGTTCCTTTGAATGAAAGAAGCCTCCGCTCTTACTTTACACTTACCGCTATCACTGCCCAGTCAGTCAGGGTTACAATGAAGCAAAATAATCAGCTGCAGCAACATGAGGAATGGAGTTTCTAATGAAGTCACTTTTTTTCTGGAATTTGCAGAAACATCTTTGTTTCTTTCATAGCATTTGACAGTATCTGAGGGACAATTTATTTGGGCATCTCTTATCTGCTGTAACTATGAAGTGTTATACAGGAATTATACTGCAGAGGAACATTTGATCAGGTTTATGTATGTTAGCTTCATAGCCTTCTGGGCCGTGCTGGTTTCTAGAGTCATAGAACTGTTCAGCATGGACACAAAAAAAACTTACTCCACCCATCTCCTTTAAACTCCCTCTCAACTTAAAGCTATGGCCTCTAGTATTTGATTTTTTTCCATCCTGGGAAAAGGATTCCTACTTTCTACCCTATCTATGCCTCTCATAATCTTGCATAATTCTATCAGGTCTACCTGCAACCTCTGGCATTTCAGAGAAAACAATCCATGCCTGTCCAACTCATCTCCGTAGCTAATATCTCCTAATCCAGGCATCATTCTGGTAAACCGCCTCCAAAGCTTCCACACCCTTCGTGTAATGATGTGACCAGAACTGCACACAATACTCCAAATGCAGCCTAACCAATGTCCTATAAAGCTGCATCATAACTTCTTGACTCTTATACTCAATGCCCCAACCTATAATAGTAAGCACACCATTTATGTGCCTTTGCTCTCTCTACTTGTGTTGCCACTTTTGGGGAGTTATGGACTTGTCCCCAAGATCCCTCAGTACATCAATGCTGTTAAAGGTCATGCCATTAATTGTATATTTTCCTCATACATTTGACTTCCCAAAGACCAAAACATCACACTGGCTTGAACTAAACTCCATCTGTCATTTCTCCGCCCATTTCTGTGATGGTTTGACTGCCCTGACTGGGAGAATAAAGAGGGAAAAATATTGGACTTTATTGCCTTCCATCACAGTGAGGAACATGGGGAATTTGATGTGGTGGATGTTTATGTTAACTTTTATGTAGTTGTGTGCCTTGTTGTTTAAGTATAGCTGTATGGGAATTCGAATTTCACTGTATCTTAATTGGTATGTGACAATAAACTGACCTTGAAACCTTGTGGCCAGTGGCTAGAGAAAATGCAAAGATTTTGTCATGGCTACCACAACCTCCTCTCTTACCTCTCTCTATAATCTGGAATAAATCTCATAAGGTGCTGGGGATTTATCCATCTTAATATTCTTCATAAGCCCCAACATGACCTCGTCCTTAATCTCAAACCGCCCGTGCATCTTAGTATTCTTCACACTGATCTCACCGTCCTCCATGTCCTTGGTGAAAACTGATGTGAAGTACTTATTTATACCTCGCCCTATATCCCCAGACTCCAAGCATAAATTCCCTCCTTTATCCTCGAGAAGTCCTACCTTCCTGGTTATCCTGATTTTAATATAGGTATAAAATGTTTTGGGATTTTCTTTAATCCAATTTGCCAAGCCATTTTGAGGACCATTTGGGCCTTGTAATGACTCAGCTTTGTCCTGCCCCTCCTCTTCTCCAGCTTACTTTCCACCCCCCATGTCAATCCATGTTTTCCAGAGATACTGCCTGACCTGCTGGTACTGTGTATTTTTTTGTAAACTAGTATCTGCAGTTCCTTGTCTCTACTTCTTTCTTCACTTGATTTGTAGCGACTGAGCGTCCAAAGTCAGCCTGTGAGCAGCACCAGGAGAGGATGGAAGCAGAGGTGAGCCTGCGTGGGCCGCTTGTTGGATTCCACGTCCCTCAGTGTGATGAAGAAGGGAACTTCAGGCCGATGCAATGCCAGAGCAGCACAGGCCACTGCTGGTGTGTGTATGAAAATGGGCAGGAAGTCCTAGGGACCAGGACACCACCTGGAACCCCTCAACCACGCTGCGGGACGACAGGTCAGTCGGGGTTACAATGAAGCAAAATGACCAACCTTGTGGTAAACCTGAGAGATTCCGTAAGGTTTTAATTTGTTTATGGGAACCTGGAGCATGTGCAGGTTGTTCCCCAGGGAAATGGCCAACATAATTGTCTGCAGTGATCTTCGCCAGTAATGTTAATGCA
This sequence comes from Malacoraja senta, assembly GCA_038087875.1. NCBI lineage: Eukaryota > Metazoa > Chordata > Chondrichthyes > Rajiformes > Rajidae > Malacoraja > Malacoraja senta. Next base: position 117,945 of record JAXLNO010003780.1, read on the forward strand.
CCCCATGACTGCACTGGGATGGAGTGTAGGACCCAATGCATTGGAAATGTAGAAACAAGGAACTGCTGATGCTGGTTTACCAAGGAAAACACAGAATGCTGGAGTAACAGAGCAGGTCTGGCAACATAGCTGGAGAACAAGGGTAGGTGACATTTCAGTTTGGGACCCTTCTTCAGACTGAATGCAGGGTGAAATGTGAAGATGGAAGGAGGGATGCGGACATGTGGGATGGGGAAGAGAGGGATTAAAGGGAAAGAGGGAACGGTTTGATGACGAGTGTACGATAGACAGGAAATGAGCAGGAAAGGGAGAAACGTGCTGATGACAAACCAACAGAATTAACATTAAATTCTCCAAACTCAAGTAATATGTGCCGCATCCCCTCTCTTTGACCGGGTCCATCCCTACCCTTCCCCCACCCATCTCTTGCACACACAACTCTTCTTTCATCTCCAACCCCCTCACCTCCCCCCCCCCCACCAAGACATGCTGCTCCTTTCCCCTCCCCTCTTCTGTCCACAGTCTATTTCAGTGTCGAAGCAGCGGCGGGTTGGTTGATTGGTTGAGGCTATTTCAGTGTTAGAATCAAAAGGCCAAGTAGGCATTACTGATGGTTTGTCCAGTGACAAATATGGGTAGAGCTGAGAACTAAAAAGGGGATGATCACCTTGGGCGGCACGGTGACGCAGCAGTAGAGTTGTTGCCTTACAAAGCCAGAGACCTAGGTTTGATCCCGACCATTAGCATTGTCTGTACGGGGTTTGTATATTCTCCCCGTGACTCTGTGAGTTTTCCCTGGGTGCTTGGGCTTCATCCCACACTCCACAGCTTCCAGCTTTGTAGGTTACTTGGCTTCGGTAAAGATTGCAAATTGTCTCTAGTGTGCAGGATAGTGCCAGTGTATGGGATGATCGCTGGTCAGCATGGCTCAGTGGACCGAACGGCCTGTTTCTGCGCCGTATCTCTAAACTAAACATTGTTGAGAGTGTACGAAAGGCCCCCAAACAGTCAATGTGAATTAGTAGAACAAATATGGAAGGATTACATGCAGCTGCAAGATTTATAAAGTTGGCATAGTAAGGGATTTTAACTTTCCCAATATAGACTGGGACAGTCATAGTGCCAAGGATTTAGATAGCGTGGAATTTGTCATATGTGTCCATAAAAAATACCAGAGGCAATATGTTGAGGCCCTACAAAGGAGAGGGCAAAGCTTGATCTACTCTTAAGAAATTGGGATAGGCAAGTGACTGAAGTTTTCAGGAGCCTTTAGGGACCAATGACCACTGTTCTATTAGCTTGAAAATAGTTATGGATAAAGACAGAGATGGCCCACAAGTTCAAATTCTGAATTGGGGCAAGGCCAACTTTGGTATTAGACAGGAACTTGCTAAAGTTCTTTGTAGTAGGTTGTTTGCAGGCCAAAAACATGTTTGGAAAATGGGATGCTTTTAAAAGTATGATGACAAGAGTTCAGGGCATAACTGTTCCTGTTAGAGTGGAAGGCAAGGCAGGTGGGAGTAAAGAAGCTTGGATGACATTGGAAATTAAGGCTCTGGTCAGAAAAAAGTAGAAGGCATACGGCAGATATAAGCAACTGGGATCAAGTGTGTCCCTAGAGGAGTTTCAAGAACTGAAGAGCATACTTAAAAAGGAAATAAGGAAGGCAGGAGATAGCTCTGGCAGATAATATCAAGGGAAATCTTAAGAGATTTCAGCTACATTAAGGGTAAGACGGTAAATAGAGGGAGAATATGACCCTCAAAGACCAAAGTAGGCCTGGTCTAATGGTGACTAATGTACCTTACCGATTGTTGCATGGTCCATTGCTGTTTGTGGTTTATTTATATCAATAATTTGGTTCAGAATGTAGAAAGCCCGAATAGTATGTTTGCAGACAACACTAAAGTGGGTGGTATCATCGATAGCAAAGATAGTTATTAAAAATTACAACAGGGTCTTGATCAGTTGAGCAAATGGAGTTTAATGTAGATAGGTACAAGACGATTTGGGAAGTCAAACATGGGCAGGACCTTCACAGTAAAATGGCAGGGCCCTGGGGAGTGTTGTATAGCTCGGGATCTAGGAATGCAGGTACATAGCTCCTTGAAAATAGTGTCACGGGTAGATAGAGTAGTCGTTCCTTGGTAAACCAGCATCTGCAGTTCTTTGGTTCTACATCGTAGTTGGGAGGTTATGGTACAATTCCACAAGACATTGCATTTGGATTATGTGTTCAGTTTTGGTCGCTCTGCTGTAGGAAACATGTTTAGTTTAGAGATACAGCACAGAAACAGGCCCTTCGGCCCACCGAGTCCGCTACTCTCTGCACACTAGGGACAATTTACATTTATACCAAGCCAATTAACCTGCAAACATGCACGTCTTTGGAGTGTGTGAGGAAATCGAAGATCTCGGAGAAAACCCACGCGGTCATGGAGAGAACATACGAACTACGTACAGACAGCACCCGTACTCAGGATCCAACCCGGGTCTCTGGCACGGCAAGCGCTGTAGGGCAGCAACTCTACCGCTGAGCCACCATGCCAATGTAAAACTGCTGTTAACAACAGCAATGTTGTTACGCTAGATGAAGTGCAGAGACAATTTACAAGGATGTTGCCAAGATTTAAGGGCCTGAGCTCCATGGAGAGGTTGGGCAGGCTACGACTTTCTTCTGAGGAGCACAGGAGGATGTGGTGATCTTATAGAGGTGTATAAGATGCAATGAGGAATAGATAGGGTGAATGAGTAGAGGAATCAAGAACAGATGATATAGGTTTATGGTTAAATGGGAAAGGTTTAATTGGAACTTGAGGGGCAACTTTTCACTCAGAAGGTATTGGGTATAGGGAATGAGCTGCCAGAAGAGGTAGTTGAGGCAGGTACTATAACAACATTTAAAAGACATTTGTACAGTTACATGGTTAGGAAAGATTTAGAGGGATACTAGGCTAAGTGGGACCTGTTGGGTTCCAGTTCACAAGGGAGGGCTGGTCCCCCATCACAATATTCCACCTCTCCACCAATTCCAATATTGATGGCTATTGGGCGGGGGCTTTCTGGAGCGCGAGTACGGGTGTTGTGGGCTGAAAGGACTGGTTTCCAGAGGGCTAGTATGGACATTGTGGGCCGAATGAATTCTTGGACTGGCAGCTCAGTCACAAGCCTGGTGTGCTGGCAGCTCACTCACTCATGACTGGTGGGCTGGCAGTTGACTCATGGCTATTCCTTGAAATTCCATTTCAAGCAGGGTGCAAGGCCACCAAATTCAAGTGCAGTTTCCTACCACTTCAAGCTGGGTGCAAGGCCACCAAACTCAAGTGCAGTTTCATACCACTTCAAGCAGGGTGCAAGGCCACCAAATTCAAGTGCAGTTTCCTACCACTTCAAGCAGGGTGCAAGGCCACCAAACGCAAGTGCAGTTTCCTACCACTTCAAGCAGGGTGCAAGGCCACCAAATTCAAGTGCAGTTTCATGCCACTTCAAGCAGGGTGCAACATTGAACATTGAGCTGCAGTAGCGCTAAACCTCGACAGTTGGCGGCATTTAACGGTGCCGCCTGGCCTGGGGAGGCATGGCTTTTAGCGGCCTGCAGACGTGGTAAAGACATTGGTTTCGCTTTGTGAGCTTATGAGCCTGTAAGCTACTCATAAAGGAGGCCGCGTAAAGGTTGTCTTTGTCTCCTTCTTTGACCTGGACGATGACACGTTGGCCTGGCTCGCCTCAACGGAGCTGCAGGTCTGAAAGACACACGACAGAAGAAGAAGCAGGGTGCAAGGCCACCAAATTCAAGTGCAGTTTCATGCCATTTCAAGCAGGGTGCAAGGCCACCAAATTCAAGTGCAGTTTCATGCCCTTTCAAGCAGGGTGCACGGCCACCAAATTCAAATGCAGTTTCATACCATTTCAAGCAGGGTGCAAGGCCACCAAATTCCTTTTTTCTAAATTCAATATACAGTGCAAACAGGAAGTGGTCAAGATTAGACTTTTAATTATATAGATTTTCAAACCACATTTTCATTTTCGTTTTTATTTATTTTTTATTTTTTATTTTTATTAGAAGTATTGTACAGTACAGTGATCTCAAACAAACATAAAATTATACATTTCTTGTACCACTTCTTATTTTAAACTTTAATAAGAAAACGGATAGAAAGAGTTAGCAAAGATAGTAAGTGAGTGATTGAAAGATTGGCCCAGGAACACCCATAGGGACCTAAACCACAAGAAAGAGTTAAACAAAAGAGAAAAACCAAAAGAAGGAAAAAGAAAAAAAAGTAAGATAAGATAAGACAAGATAAAAGGGATGTACCTACTTCATATCTTTACTCACCCCTCACCAGGTCCTGAGACCATTTATTATCACATTTTGTTGCACCCTATATTTGTAATAAGTCGATAAATGGAGACCAAATCTTTTGGAAATGGTCTGGTTTACCTGCTAAGAGGAATCTCATATCTTCTAGGTGTAACAGTTCCGACATATTAGAAATCCACATTTTTGTCGTTGGCGTGGGAGCATTTTTCCAAAATTTCAGTATACGTTTTTTTGCCGTTATTAAGCCATAATTAAGAAAGCTCCTTTGAAACTAAGTCAGCTCCAAACTGGCTTCGATTGTTCCAAAAATGATCAGTTCTGCTCTCGGTTTCAGTTATATTTTAAAATTTTTGAGTTTTTATACGAAAAACAAAAGAATGTGCTATATTTGCTTCTTGGGTTAGACATTTATCACAGATAGAAGAGACATTTGGGTAAAATTTACTTATTTTAGCTTTTGAATAGTATAATCTATGTAAGATTTTGAATTGAATTAGAATGTGTCTTATGTGTCTCACATATAACAAGTGTTTATCCCAACTCTCTTTCGAGATTTTTATAGCTAGTTCTTGTTCCCAATCTCTTCTAATCCTATCAGATGATGGTATTTCCATATTTAGGATGGTATTATACAGGTATGATATTAAATTAGTTGATTCCGCTTTTATATTCATTGTCTCGTCTAATAAATCTGGAGACATATTTTGATATTCTTGTGTATATTTTTTCAAATAGTCACGTATTTGAAAATATTTAAAATATTGATTACTACTTAAGTTGTATTTAAGTTGTAGTTGGTGAAATGTTAAAAAACTTCCATTATCATACATATCTCCAAACGTCTTAATTCCTAATCTATCCCAGTGTATAAACGATTTATCTATCGTAGAAGGTTTAAACGAAGGATTATTCATTATAGGTGAAAGAAGCGATAGATTTCTTAATTTTAAAGTTAATTTTATTTGTTTCCAAATTCTAATTGTACTATGGATAATTGGATTTTTACTATATATTGTATTCAATTTTGTTGGTGAGAGAAGGATCGTTCCTATATTAAAAGGGGAACAATCCTCTCTCTCCATTACTATCCAATCCACCTGCTGGGCCGAGTTGTCTAACAGGTGAATCATATTTTTGACATTCGCGGCCTAGTAATAATACAAAAAATTAGGGTGATAATCTGCCAAATTCTTTAGGTTTGCACAAATGTCATCTTTGAATTCTATGGGATTTATAGTCTCATATAAAATTTGTAATATCAGCATCCAGTTAAATAAAAATTGGTAAGTATAAAGATAATAAAGTATATTAATAGTTAAAGTTAATAGTTAATAGTTAAAGTTAAAGTTATTGTTAATAGTTAAGATAATAAAGTATATTGACTGGAATAGATATAAAATTTGTGGTAAAAAAATCATTTTTATAGCATTTATTCGGCCTATTAGAGACATCGGGAGAGTTTTCCAAAATTCAATCAGTATGTTTAGTTTATTGAGTAAGGGCATATAGTTTGCATTAAATAAAGATTTATATTTTCTAGTAAATTCAATTCCCAAATATTTGAATTTTTCTGAAGCGATTTTAAAAGGGAATTTTAACAGGTGTGTTGGGTCTTGAGGTTTTATCATCATAATTTCACTTTTATTCCAATTTATTCTATACACATTTTCATTTTCAAACCACATGTTCAAACCAACCACATTTTCAAGCCAACCACAGTTTCAAACCAACCACATTTTCATTTTCAAACCTCATTTTCAAACCAACCACATTTTCATTTTCAAACCAACCACATTTTCATTTTCAAACCAACCACATTTTCATTTTCAAACTTCATATTCAAACCACATCAAGGGCACTTACAGGTCAGTAAAACCACACTGACAGTTTAGTAGACATGTGTTCAGTGTTCATTATTATTCACAGCTCAGACTGAGAGTCGTGACCTCTTGCTCCCCCATCTTGCAGAGACTGAGGCACGTCCACAATTCTGGGTTTTATAATCCCTCCCCCCTCCCACCGGAAGGGGCGTGACCTTCATGGCGTGATTGACAGGAGAGAGAATCTCAACATTTTTAAAACATTAATAAGTCTTTTATTTTTCATCGATGGGAAAAATCCTCATGCCCTGACAGCTGGAGGGGGACACTGAGTAAGATTGCCAAAAATCACAGCTGTAAGTTGGAGCGTTTTTTCTAAAATCAATATACAGTGCAAACAGGAAGTGGTCAAGTTTAGACTTTTAATTGTATAGATGAACCAAACATAGGCAGGTTGGAATAGTTTTGATGTCCTTGGTCATCAAGGGCAATTTCGGCTGAAGAGCCTGTTCCATTCTCTATGATTATCTCCTATTGCCAAGTCCGACATTCACTTTCCTCTGTTCCCTTCCATCCATATCCATCCATCCGACTTTACATTTCATCCTCCTCTCTTTATCTGACACCCTTTAGTCTGCTTTTCACATCTAGTGATTGTCACTTACCCCATCACCTCCCCCCCCCTCCCTCCACCCCCCGCATGTGTATCCACCTAACACTTGCCAGGCTTTGGCCCATCCCACCTCTCTTTTCCAATCTTCTTCCCCCCCACTCATCAGTCTTAAAAAGGGTCTCAATCTGAAATGGCATCTATTCCCTTCACAGATGCTGCCCCATCAGCTGAGTTCCTTTGTTCATTGCACACCAGTTATGATCAATAAATTCCACCTTATCCACCCTTCCTATACCTTTTATCTCCATTGCTATTTCACTGGTGTCCATATTTCCATCAAATTGTTTCATTAGCAACAAACGAAAGTCCAAAGACAATCTGTGAGCAGCACCGAGAACGGGCTGAAAGAGAATGGTTTGGGTCTCAGCCGCTGTTGGGACTCCACATCCCTCAGTGTGAAGAAGAAAGGAACTTCAGGCCGACGCAATGTCACAGCAGCACAGGCCACTGCTGGTGTGTGTACGAAAACGGGCAGGAAGTCCCAAGAGCAGAACGCTACCTGGAACCGCTCAACCACGCTGTGGGACTACAGATCAGTCAGGGTTATAATTAAACTAAATTACCAAACTTGTGCCAAAGCTGTGAAAGTTCTACTTCGTCACAATCCATTCTTTTTCTGGAATTTTCCGTTGCACCTTTGTGTGTTTGATGGAGTTTGATTATCAGAAAAACTGATGTTTTTGTGTCTCTTATCTGTTGTAACTATAATGTGCTTATTAGGGTTAAACAGTGCTGAAACAAGACCTTCGACCCACCTTGTCCATCCCACCCATTGTAGCTACCCACACAAATCCCAATTGCGTGTTAGGTCAGTAGCTTCTATGCCTTGATGTTTTAAGTACATCCCTAGATGCGGCTGAATTGTTGTAGAGTAGGTACACCACCTCCAAAGGCAGCGTATTCCAAACTCCTTCACCCTCTGTATGGAAAAATGTCCCCTTGGATCCGCTACAAACCACCCTTCTCTCACCTTTAACCTCAGGTTTTGACACCCTACCATGAGAAACTGATTTTTTCTACCTTTTCTCTCTATCCCCCTTCTAATATTATATACTTCTGTAAGGTCATTCCTCAGTCCACTCTGCTCCAAGGGAAACAAGCCCAGCGTATTCAGTCTCTCCTTAAGGCAGCATCTGTGGAGGAGATATTACATAGGAGATGCAAGGAACTGCAGATGCTCAAGTCTTGAGCAAACACAAACTGCTGGAGGAACTCAGTGGGTCAGACATTACCGTTAGAGGGAATGGATGTGACATTTCGGGTCAGAGTCCTTCTTCAGAGTCAGGATATTATACAGCTCAGTTTAAAATATTTGAACTTCTAATCAGTGATAGTTTCAAGAGCAGTGTCTTTCTTTCATTGATCAGAAGTCAGTGATCAGCCAAAGACTGCCTGTGAGCAGCAGAGGGATCGGCTAGAAGCAGAGGTGAGGCTGCGTGGGTCTCAGCCGCTGTTGGGACACCACATCCCTCAGTGTGATGAAGAAGGGAACTTCAGGCCGATGCAATGCCAGAGCAGCACAGGGCACTGCTGGTGTGTGTACGAAAACGGGCAGGAAGTCTTGGGGAGCCGGACACCACCTGGAACAGCTCAACCACGCTGTGGGACGACAGGTCAGTCAGGGTTATAATTAAACTAAATGACCAAACCTGTGCCAAACATGTGAAAGTTCTACTTCATCACAAAAAGTCATCTAGAATTTTCAGTTGCACCTTTGTGTGTTTCATGTAGTTTTATTAACAGAAGAACAGATGTTTTTGTGTCTCTTACCTGTTGTAACTATAATGTGCTTATTAGGGTTAAACAGTCCAGAAACAGGACTTTTGTCCCACCTTGTCCCTGCCAACCATTGTACCTAACCACACGAATCCCAATTGTGTATTAGGTCAGTAGCTTCTATGCCTTGGTGTTTTAAGTACATACCTAGATGCGACTGTAATGTTGTACAGTACCTGCCTCCACCTCCAAAGATAGCATATTCCAAACTGTATGGAAAACGTCCCCTTGGATCCCCTACAAATCACCCTCCTCTCACCTTCAACCTCTGGTCTTTGACACCATACCATGAGAAACAGACTTTTTTACCTACCCTCTCTATCCCCCTTCTAATTTTATATACTCCTCATCCCATTTTGCTCCAGGGGAAACAAGCCCAGCCTAGCCCAGCGCTGTTTTGGACCGGGACCCTTCTTCAGGGAGCACCCTGATTCAAAACGGTGTCTGTTTATTCCTGCCACAGATGCTGCCTGACCGGTTGAGAACCTCCAGCACTTTGTGTTATGTCCATGATTCCAGAATCTGCTGTTTCTTTTGTCATACTTCAATCCAGCCAACATCCTGGTGAATCTCCTCTGCACCACATCTGGATCCTTTGTACAGTGTGGTGTCCAGGGCTACACACAAATGTGCCAGGGATGATCCAACCAATGTTTGTGAAAGCTATGACATCTCTTAAGGTAATAAGGTCATGAATGATAGGAGTAGAATGAGGCCATTTGGCCCACCAAGTCTACATCGCCATTCAATCGTGGCTGATCTATCTCCCTCCTAACCCCATTCTCCTGCTTTCTCCTCATAACCTCTGACACACGTACTAATCAAGAATCTATCTATCTCTGCCTTAAATATTTGACTTGACTTAAAGGCTTGGCCTCCACAGCCTTCTGCGGTAAAGAACTCCACAGATTCACAGCCCACTGACTAAAGAAATGTCTTCTTATCTCTTTCCAAAAAGAACGTCCTTTAATTCTGAGGCTATGACTTCTAGTCCTAGACACACTAGTGGAAACATCCTCTCCACATCCACTCTATCCAAACCTTTCACTATTCTGTATGTTTCAATGAGGTCCCCACTCATTCTTCTAAACTCCAGCGAGTGCATGCCCAGTGCCAACAAACGCTCATCATAGGTTATCCCACTAATTCCTGGGATCATTCTTGTAGCCATGGCCATCTCAGCTGTGCCATTGCCAATGAAGACAAACTTCCCACGAGCCTTCTTGACTACTTCATCCAGCTGTGCTGCCATTTTCCGTGCTGTATGACTATTACCCTCTGATGGAAAACCTTGAACACCAATTTAAAATTTCTCTCCAATGACGTTCCCTCATGCCCTGGCACTGCACAAGGGATTTGCACATTGTATTGATAGGGTGAATATCTAAGCCAACATTTTAAAGATTATGTAAAATATCTTTAAAACTTTGGCGTAGATATTTCTCTGCAGACTAACTGTAGCCACATACAGTGAACAAGACAAGATGTCATGCAGGCGAAACAAGGAACTGCAGATGCTCAAATCTTGAGCAAATGCAAACTGCTGGAGGAACTCAGCGGGTCAGACAGCACCGTTAGAGGGAATGGATAAGTGACATTTCAGGGCGGGGCCCTTCTTTAGAGCCAAAATATTATACAGCTCAGTTTTAAATATTTGAACTACTAATGAGTGATAGTCTCAAGAGCAGTGTCTTTCTTTCATTGATCAGAAGCTAGTGATCGACCAAAGTCTGCCTGTGAGCAGCAGAGGGATCGGTTAGAAGCAGAGGTGAGGCTGCGTGGGTCTCAGCCGCAGTTGGGACACCACATCCCTCAGTGTGATGAAGAAGGGAACTTCAGGCCGACGCAATGCCACAGCAGCACAGGCCACTGCTGGTGTGTGTACGAAAATGGGCAGGAAGTCCCAGGGACCAGGGCGCCACCTGGAACAGCTCAACCACGCTGTGGGACGACAGGTCAGTTAAGATTATAATTAAATTAAATGACCACTGTTGTGGCAAATATGAGGAGTTCAAAGAGACTTTAATTATTGTAATTGTGAGTGATTGGTATTTATCAAAGCACCAGTGTGCTGCATAGAAGTTGATTAGCATGATAATGAATGATTCAGGCAACAGTTACTGTATCTCTTACGCATGCAGTATGCTTCTAACTACTGGTTAAGGTTGAACGACAGATACTGCTGGAAATGCCAGACCACAGACTACGTTCAAAAGATCTGGATCTTCCGAGTGTTTCCCCTATCTCGCTATCAGTCTGATCTATTGTAAACACTTTTGGAATACCTCTTGCATTCTTTGCATCTATAGATTGCCCCTTTCCACCGCTGTTCCGCTGATTTCTGCATTCTCATCAAAGTAATTCAACTCTTGCTCCAAGTTGCTAAATTTACAAAACTTCGATATCTCAGAAGCCCATGATTTATCAAGTCACAAAGTTGTACAGCACGGAAACGGGGCCTTCAGTCCACCTTGTCCATGGTTTCGGTTTATTATTGTCACATTGTTGGATAAAGATTTGACTCACACAAAGTGATTAGAATCCATAGTCTTTTATTAGCAACTCTGCAGAGGTAACTCAAAGAGCTTTCATCTCAGCATGCATACTACGAGGCTAACTGAGAGAGAGAGAGAGAGAGAGAGAGAGAGAGAGAGAGAGAGAACTCTCTAATAAGCCTGTGGGCAGAGCCGCAGTATGAGTGACACTAATCTACACACATGTACTGAGGTACTGTGATAAACTGTGTTTTGCATGTTAACCAAACAGATCAGACACTGCGCTTAAATGCAATCAAGTTAAGCTCAAATAAAATAGATAGAAAAAGAAGATGATGCAGAGTGCAGAATACTGTTCTCAGCATTGTAATGCCTCACTTCCAAGGACGAAATCCAATGTCCACAATGGGGTAGAGGGAAATAGGTCAATACCCTAGTTTATGGAAGGACCGTTCAGAAGTCTGAACAAGCCATTCATGAGTCTAGTGGTGCATGCTTTCAAGCTTTTGTACCTACTACCCCACGGGAGCAGGGACGATGAATGACCTGGGTGGGACGTCTTAGATTATGTTGGCTGCTTTTTCGAGGCAGCGTGAAGTGTCAATAGAGTCAATGGTGGGAAGTAGAAAGAAGGAACTTCAAATGCTGGTTTACAAAAAAAAGATTGGTGCTGGAGTGCTGAGAACTGTATTCTGCACTCTGCATTATCTTCTTTCTCTTATCTATTTTATTTGAGCTTAACTTGATTGCATTTAAGCGTAGTGTCTGATCTGTTTGGATAACACAGCTTTTCACAGTACCTGTACATGTGCATGGACGAGTTGGGCCGAAGGGCCTGTTTCCATGGAGTATGACTCATTGATTCTATTCCTGGGATAATTCCTGATCCATGTACTCCCAGTACTCTAGGGGAATTGTGTATGGAATGATTCCATTAAGTCTGCCCTATTAGGGAAATCTCACTGGTGTACAAGGGTGACTCACACCAGGAAAGGACAAGTTCAATGCTTGGAGTGACATAAAATGAAACTAAATTGGCCCATAGTACCTTTACCCTGGAGAAACAATAACTTTCTACTAAATCTTGAAGAAACAGTGAGGGGAAATGTAATATCTAGGCAACCTAGTTTACAGGAAAATAACTACCCCTGAGACAATCAATTTTGGTTCCAACATGTTTTGCACGATCTCTGTAATTCATCATCACAGTTAGAACATAGAATAGTCCATCACAGGAACAGGCCCGTTGGCCCACAATGTCCGTGCTGAACGCGATGCCAAGATAAACTAGCCTCCCCAAAGTTGCACATGATACATATCCCTCCATTCCCTGCATATCTAAAAGTCTCTTAAATGCCACCATTGTATCTGCCTCCACCACCATCTCTGGCAGCGTGTTCCAGGCACCCACCACTCTGTGTAGAAAAAAAACTTGCCCAACATGTCTCTGTTAAACGTTGCCCCTCTCGCCTTTGGGCAAGGGTTCCCAGCCTGGGGTAAATTTACCCCCAGGGGATAAATTTTGCCTACCCAGAGGGTAAATTTGTTGATTCTGAATTTGTACTTATTTTTTCTGATTGACTGTTTGGTTCTGGTCATCATTAGTAGTTCATAAATAAGTGAAATAACATTGTTATGTGCTATTAAAGTTGCCAGGGGTAAACGGGATGAAAAAGGTTGGGAATTCCTGCCTTAAAGCTATGACCTCTCATACTTGACATTTCCACCTTGGGTAAAGATCCTGACCTATGACTATCCTATTCATGCCTCTCATCATTTTATATAAAGTTAATCCATATTTCATTCCCATCTACTACATATCTACCCAACACAGATACTCTTTCCAACCTGCGGTCTAAGGCTGATTACAGACATCACCGTCACTACTCTGGGTTTTAAACAGGTCTTCTCAGTACAATGTTTTTATTGAGAGTTTTTTGCAAAGGGCTTAATTGCAGGGGGAATGAGCAGGATTTCCATTCTGGTGTGCAAGAGAAAAGATTTTGTTCGGCAATGTGTGATTGCACACAACGTTCCGATTTTATCTTGTGAGTGGGAAAACAATTTGAATGGAGAATCAACGATTTTAAGTCTCTCTCGTGCCCACTTCCAACAGCGTTGACCCTCCACCCCCATTAGATAATGTCAGTCGTCAATAATATCCATCTTCTCCCACCATCTTCTGACATAAAGAGCTTCATTGTCCCTCCCATACACACCCCTTTTAGCCACACCCCAGGCATGACTGGGATTGTATCAGCTGATGCCCCTGGCCCTGGTCTCCACAGCAGTACCTTGCAGAACTCAAACCCATTGGTGCATTGATTTTGTGTCTAATGCACAGTTGAATTTTCAGCCAACCTTGACCCCTCTGGGTGTGAAAGGAGAGGCGTTAACCTCGTCACTGCAAGAGATCAGTAAGTTTAATTGGTGATTGTTTCTGAACCATTTTGTTTCATCAGCAGCCGATGTGCTGGTAAAGTCAGCCTGTGAGCAGCACCAGGAGCGGATGGAAGCAGAGGTGAGCCTGCGTGGGCCGCTTGTTGGACTCCACGTCCCTCAGTGTGATGAGGAAGGGAACTTCAGGCCGATGCAATGCCAGAGCAGCACAGGCCACTGCTGGTGTGTGTACGAAAATGGGCAGGAAGTCCAAGGGACCCGGACAGAAGCAGGAGCTGCTCAAGCACGCTGTGGGACGACAGGTCAGTCAGGGGTATAATTGTTCAAAATCTCATTGTATCTTCAGCAAACTCGTGAATTGTAAAACATTTCCATTTTTATTTTAAAGTGAGTCTTGTTTGGACTTTGACCAATCAGTCTCATGGTAGTTTGCAGATGAAATGTGAAAACATTTATTTCTCAAATTTAGGGTGGCACAGTGGAGCAGCAGCAGGGTTGCTGCCTGACAGCACCAGAGATCAAGTTTGATCCTGACTATGGGTGTTATCTGTGCGGAGTTTGCAAGTTCCTCGTGACTGCGTGGGTTTTCTTCGGGTGCTCCAGCTTCCTCCCACATTTCAAAGACGTGCAGGTTTGTAGGTTGATTGGCTTCTGTAAATTGTCCCGAGTGTGCAGGGTAGAACTAGTGTGCTGGTGATCATGGTCAGCACGGACTCTGGGCTGAAAGGCCTTTTCCCATGCTGTATCTCTAAAGCTAAAACTGGTCTAAATATAATATCATTGTATTGTCACCAATGGTCTCAACAATCCATTCTTTATTTCCCTAATATGTCTTTGCCATTAATTTACCATTTAGTCATATTGGCAAACTTGCTAAAAGTGTTTTATTTTTCAAATAAGGAGTGAAATATATATACTTGGCCAGTGGTTCTTGCCAGAGTCACTGGACATCGACACATCTGCCACCTGCACTGACCCAGCCTAGACACAGAGGGCAGAGTCTTGTTGGAATCCAATGGCTGACTACCAATGTCCGGGTATGGTGGGCAGATCCCATCCCTATAATGCCTCAGAAAGCCTTTGACATGTTTCCTAGTTGGTCCTGAGGCTTTCCCCACCTCTCAAGGTTGCAAGTAATTTTTATAGATGTTATGGGTTACTTAATTCAGGGACATTTAAAACCTATCAAAATTAATGCATTTGTTTTAATTTTCTTATTGAGTATAAGAGTCAGAAAGTCATGATGCAGCTTTACAGGACTTTAGTTAGGCTGCTTTGGTGTATTGTGTGTAGTATTGTTCACCCCCCCCCCCCCCCCCCCCCCATTGCAGGCAGGATGTGGAGGATTTGGAAAGGGTGTAGGGAGGTTTACCTGAATGATTGAATGATGCCTGGATCATGGGGAATTAGTTAAAGTGGTAGTGCTGGCTCAAAGGACCGAATGGCCTACTCCTGCACCTATTTTCTATGTTTCTCTGGAACATCAGCGGTTGCGGGAAGACCTGATTAAAGTATATTAAATGATGTGAGGCAAAGGTAGAGTAGATGGTCACAATCTTTTTCTCAGAATGGAAAGATCAAATACTAGACAGCATAACGTTAAGGTGTGAGGGGCAAAGTTTAAAGGAGTTGTGTGGGGCACGTTTTTTAACCAGAGGGTGGTGAGGGCCTTGAGCACCCTGCCAGGGATGGTGGTGAGGGCCTTGAGCACCCTGCCAGGGATGGTGGTGAGGGCCTTGAGCACCCTGCCAGGGATGGTGGTGAGGGCCTTGAGCACCCTGCCAGGGATGGTGGTGAGGGCCTTAAGCACCCTGCCAGGGATGGTGGTGGAGGGCCTTGAGCACCCTGCCAGGGATGGTGGTGGAGGGCCTTGAGCACCCTGCCAGGGATGGTGGTGAGGGCCTTGAGCACCCTGCCAGGGATGGTGGTGAGGGCCTTGAGCACCCTGCCAGGGATGGTGGTGAGGGCCTTGAGCACCCTGCCAGGGATGGTGGTGGAGGGCCTTGAGCACCCTGCCAGGGATGGTGGTGGAGGCAGATCCAATAGTGGGGTTTAAAAGACTTCATGATAATGGATGTGTAGGGAATGGAGGGTTATGTATTATATGCAGGCAGATAAGATTTGGTCTTGGCATCATGTTCAGAACAGACATTGTGGGCTGAAGGGCCTATTCTTGTGCTGTACTGTTCTGTTCTAACATTTAACTAATCACTTAAAATAAATAATGAAGTTTAAACTAAAATAAACCATTTAAAAAATATTATTTCCTTTTCCCTTTGCCTTGTAATCCCTTTGCTCTACAAGCCAACTCTTACCAGATTCTACAAATGCATCATAGAACACATCCTATTAGGATGCATGACAGTTTGGTGGGGTGGGAGATTGCAACCTTCACATGGTCTGCCCTGTTTCGACAAATGCAATCAACCTGGCGTGCACAATCAAATAAGATCAAATAGAACAAGTTGTCCTACAACTTTAGGCTGTGCACGCCATACGCAAGAAGAAGAAGACAGTTTGGTTTTGCAACAGCTATGGCCAAGACTGCAAGAAATTGCAGAGAGTTGTGGATCACACAGACCAGACTCCCCACCATTGACTTCATCTACACTTCACGCTTCCTCCGGAAAGCAGCCCAAATAATCATGTACCTGTTTCACCCCAGCCATTCCCTCTTCTCCCCTCTCCTGTCAGGCAGTAGACACAAAAAGCTTGAAAGCACCTACCGCCAAATTCAGGAACAGATCTTTCCCTCTGTTATCAGACTACTGAACGGTCCTTCCATAAGCTAGGGTGCATCCCGATCTTCCAACCTACCTCATTGCGGACCTTGCACTTTTTCTCTGTAACTGTAACACTGCAATGCTGTAACACTATATTCTGCATTCTGGTATTTTCTCTTTGCACTACCTGTTGTAGAGCTCTTGTGCTTATGTATAGCATGATTGCACTCGTATAGTATGATTTGATTTATCTGGATAGCAGGCAAACCAAGCTTTTCTATGTATCTCGATACACATAACAATAATGTCAATACCTCAATAGGGTCTTGGGTCATAGGTGGAACATAGATTAGTACAGCACGGGAATAGGCCCTTCAGCCCACCATATCAGTGCTAAACATGATGGCAAATTGAACTAATCTCCTCGACCTGCAGCTGGGGAATCCCAACAGTACTAGAATTTTGTGCTGGACTTCTTGTGGCTCTGATGAGTGGAGTGAACAGCATCCTTTATTGCTTAAAGCAGCAGTTCTAACCTGAACTGGCAACAATAGTCAGAACGATGTGACCCAATACATGATCAGGTCAGTGTAAATCTTGAAATTTCGAAAGAGACCTGAAGAAAGATTTTTTTCTTTTGTACATATTGTTCCTGTTGGTGTTCCTGATCTGTGCAGTTTTCACCTTTTGTATTTGGATATTTTCTATCTTTCTTAGATTTATCTCATTTAATTTCCATTGTTGCAAAATCTATGACCACGTTTTATATTTTCTGTCCAAATACAACAGTGAAATATCCTACACCACTAGGTTCTTTTGAGATGGCATGGGCCAGTATGGCATATCGGCACCTCTAAAAAGGCAATCGCCATTATTATGTTTTCTGGCCACATGACATGTATATTTTTTAAAGATGCCTATCGGCACTTTTCTGTCTGCAAAATGTTCTACACAAAACAGTGACAACCAAGTAAAGTTCTCTACAATTGTACATCATGCCACCACCATAGTTCCCTGCATTAGTCTCTTCAAAGTTTAAAAAACAAATTTCCAAAACTCAGAGCTATGCCTGCAACGAACTGTATGATAATTCTCTCTGGTTAAATGACTAAATCCTGTTGAATGCAGGTGTTTCCTTGGAAGTGATTGAACTTGGGATAAAGCAAGAAGAGGCCCAAACAGATCAGCCGGTAGTCTGCTGCTCTAAACAATGTGCGTCCTGCGATTGTGTCCAGGCATTGAGGTCAGAGACTTGCCTACGGATGTTATAGTTGGAGTAGTCAAAACAATGTTATTTTTCATGGCAATTCTAGATCTGCAGATTAGGAGTGAAAGAGAGAGAGAGAGGTTGCGTCTTTGGCAATTGTTTTGCTTTGTGTCTGATGTGTTTTTAATTTTATTTATTATACTTTCAGTGCTTTCATTTTGTTTTAAATTATTTACTAATATTTAATTAGTTTTTACAAGCCCCAAGGAGGCTAATGTATTAAATGTAATGGCAGAATTAAGAGAAGGCAAGGCTCAGGCCCAGCTTTGTCATCGATCAAAGCCTGTCAGGATTTCCATGCGTCGAGCCCCAACACCAGGCAAACATGGCTGTCTCTGTTGTTCAAAGAGACGTACAGCACAGAAATGTTGGCCCAAATCATCCATGCCGATCAAGGTGCCCCTTCTAAGCTCGTCCCATGTTCCCACGTTAGGCCCATATCTCTCTAAACCTTTCCTATCAATGAATCTGTCCAAATCTTTTAAATGTCGTTATTGTATCTGCCTGAACTACCTCCTCTGGCAGATCGTTCCATATAGATTCTTCCATTAACTCTTCCATGAAGAAGGGTTTTGAACCGAAACGTTGCCTATTTCCTTCGCTCCATAGATGCTGCCTCACCCGCTGAGTTTCTCCAGCATTTTTGTCTATGTTCCATATACCCAATGTGTGAAAAAGCTGCCCCTCGGATTCCTATTAAATCGTTCCCCTCTCATCATAAATCTAGGCCCTTTAGATCTTAATTCCACTATCCCAGGTAAAAGACTGTGCATTCACTGTATCTATGCACCTTGTAATTTTGTATATCTCTATAAGATCATCCCTCAGCCTCCTGTGCTCCAAGAAGGAAAGTTCTAGTCATAATCATACTAATACTTTATTAGCCAAGTATGTTTTGCAACATTCAAGGAATTTGTTTTCCCATACAGTCATACCAATAAAGAGCAACAAGACACCCAAATAAATTTTTAACATGAAGATCCACCACAGCGACACCCCCACATTCCTCACTGTAATGGAAGGCAAAAAAAAGTTCTATCTTCTTCCCTTCTTTGTTTTCCCGCGGTCGGGGCCCTCAAACCTTCCGTTGTCGGGTTGATCTTAGCTCCCACAACCGGCGATCGAGCCCTCCACATCGGGGCGATCATGTTCCCGCATCGGGGGGGATCTCAGCTCCCCCCGCCGGGCGATCGGACCCCGGGTCGGGGCTAGTCGAACTTCATATGACATGGAGCTTCCTGACATCAGTTTTTACCCGAGACTGCGAGCTCCTCGATGTTGAAATTCGTTTGAACGTTAATCCCAGGCAAGGGATCGCAGTCTCCGATGGTAAGTCCACGGCCCCGCGGTTGGGCTCAAAGTCAGTCTCGAGCAAGGCCTCCAGCTTCATGATGTTAGGCCACAGAGCAACCGGAGATACAATCCAGAAAAAAAAATTGCATCTCCGGCAAGGTAAGAGATTGAAAAAAGTTCTCCCCGACCCCCTCTACCACCCCCCACATAAAACAAACCAGAGAACATTAACACATACTTTTAAAACACACTAAATATAACAAAAAAGGCAAAAAGACACAGACTGTTGACGAGGCTGCCATCGCTGACGGCGCCACCCGGTCTAGCCTGCCCAACCTCACCCTGTAACTCAGTCCCTCAAGCGCTGGCAACATTCTCGTAAATCTTAGCTCTTAGGGCTAAAGGAATCAAGGGATATGGGGAAAAAGCAGGAACGGGGTACTGATTTTAGATGATCAGCCATGATCATATTGAATGGCGAGGCTGGCTCGATGGGCCGAATGGCCTGCTCCTGCACCTATTTTTCTATGATCCTATGTTTCTATCTTTACTCTACCCATTCCAGCTTAATGGCACCTTTTCTATAGCAGATTGGCTAAAACTAAACATAGTACTACAAATGTGGCCTCACCAACATCTACTGCAACTGCAACATAATATCCCAACTTCTATACTCAGTACCCTGACTGATGAAGCCCTTTGGGCCTCAAGAAGGATCCCAACCAGAAATGGCACCTATCGATGTTTTCCAGGGATGCTGCCCGACCCACTGAGTTATTCCAGCATTTTGTGTCCTTAACTTGGTAAATCAGCAACAGCAGTTCCTTTTTCTGCAAACTACTTAAGGGCCTGTCCCACTTTCACGAGTTATTCACGAATTCTCCCTAGTTTTCCCCTTGATTCAAACTCGCAGAATGTTCGTAACAAGTCCGTAGGAGTTCGTAGATATATCGTAGCGGCCCGTTATGCTAGCCATAGGTACTCGTGGCATCAGGTAAGTCGGGACGTTTTTTCCAGCCCGGTTAAAAAATGTTCATGAGTAATAAAATGGTTGGGATGAAAAAAATTGCAGCTTTTTACTCATAAGGAGGGCATCGAAATAGGCGTGGGAATCCGTAGACATACTCGTAGGAGTTCGTGAACATAGTCGTGGAAGGTCGTAGGAGTTCGTAGATTACCACGATCTTGATTTTTTTTTTGAGGTCCTTTAAACTCGGCAGAGGTTTTGAATTAAGTCGTGAAAGTGGGACAGGCCCTTTACATTATCATACTCGGAACTAGATACTCATACTCTAAGATCCCTCTGGTCTATAACACACCCCAGGTTCCTACCATTTACTGAGAAGGTCCTGTCCGGATTTGTCTTCGCAAGATGTAGTGCATCGTACTTACCTAAATTAAACTTCATTAGCCATTCCTTGGCCCAGCTGCCCTGCTGATAAACCCCCCCCCCCCCCCACAGTATCTTCACTCTCTGTGATACCACCTATTTTAGTTTAATCTGCATACTTAGTGACTATGCCTTGTATGTTCACATCCGGATCATTGATTATCAATGACAGAAAACAATGGGACCAGCATTGACCACCGAGGCACACCACTAATCACAGGCCTCCAGTCTGAAAAACAATCTTCCAACACCACCATCTGCTTCCTACCGTGAAGCAAATTCTGTATCCAGTCAGCTAGCTCTCCCAGACTCTAGCCTTCCAGAGCAGTCTACTTAGCAGAACCTTTTTTTAAGGCTAAGCTGAAGTCTATGTAAACTACCTTTAGGACCCTGCTCTCATCAACCTTCCAGTTGTTTCCTGAGAAAACTCAATCAAATCCAAGAGACATAAAGCCACGATCTTGGCACGATAAAGCCATGCTGACTATCCTTAATCAGCCGGAGAAACTCAGTGGGTGAGGCAGCATCTATGGAGAGAAGGAATAGGCGACGTTTCGGGTCGAAGAAGGGTCTCGACCCGAAACGTCGCCTATTCCTTCTCTCCTTAGATGCTGCCTCACCCGCTGAGTTTCTCCAACATTTTTGTCTACCTTCAATTTTTCCAGCATCTGCAGATCTTTCTTAAACATCCTTAATCAGCACCTTCCTTTCCAAATGCATGCATATCTTATTCCCAGAATCCTCTCCAGTAACTTGCCTACCACAAATGTTAGGCTCACTGGTCTATAATTCCAAGGTTTTTCTTTACAGACCAACATTAGCCATCCTCCAGTCATCTGGCTCCTTAGCTGCAGCAAATATCCCACTTAGGGCTCTTGCAACTTTTTTTTCTAGCTTCCAATTGTGCCCTCGGATATATCTGATCATACATTTCAAGACGTGCAGCACCTCCTCTACTGTAATGTGGACACCAAGACATCCCCATTAATTTTCTTGAGTTTCCATTCCTTTCTCCATGGTAAAAGCAGAGGGGAAACAGTGCTCTCACTTAACTTTTTTTCCCTGTTGCCAGCCGGGCAACCTCGGCAGCTTTTTAGGTTGCCAAATGACAGTTTAGGTGGTCATTTAAGATGGCTTGCATGATGCATGCGATAATATGCTTGGACGAAGTCCGTAGTTACAAGTCGGAATTATGGTCAATGAAGCATTCACATATTATATCTGCTTCAAATAAAGTCACAAACTAAACATATTCACCAATCAAGACATGATATATACCACAATGACACGCAGCAAAATTACAATACAGTATCTCAACTCTTTTTACACGTTGCAATGAATGCAATTTCTATTATTTCTTTCCACTTCCAAACAAAATTCTGGTTGGATTATTCAGCGTATGATCAACCTCAGTGAGACCAAGTGCAGGCTTGGCGATTGCTTCGCACAACACCTACACTCAGTTCGCAATAACCAACCTGATCTCCCGGTGGCTCAGCACTTCAACTCCCCCTCCCATTCCGAATCCGACCTTTCTTTCCATGGCCAGAGTGAGGCCCACCGCAAATTGGAGGAACAGCACCTCATATTTTGCGTGGGTAGTTTACATTGGCTTCTCCAATTTCAGGTAGTCCTTGCCAAAGATCCTATAGCAAGCAAGATAGATCACTCGACGAAAAAGATGTAGTACGGTCATGGGCAGATGCATGGGTAATTTTCGGCTCCATTTCCGTAACCGGCTTCCGTCTCCGCACCAAAGATCCCATAGGATACTAGTGCGGAGACGGAAGCCGGTTACGGAAACATCCTCGTAAAAATAAAAGTTATTTGGGAAAAATATTCTCCTCATTTTCAGAATTATAATTTATTAACACAAACTGTTCCCCCGCAACGCTGATTACACTGCGAGTCGGGTCGGGTTACTGAAATGGATGAAAAAAGTCCCACGTTCCACTCCGTTGAGTACTACACGTCAGCCCATTGCATTTAGAAGGAGTGGTCTATCTTGCTTGCTATAGGATCTTTGGTCCTTGCTTTCTCCCTCGTTCCCCTCCCATTCCCAGCTCTCCCACAGCCTACTGTCTCCGCCTCTTCCTTTCTTTCCCCCCCCCCTCACCCCCCTCCTGACATCAGTCTGAAGAAGGGTCTCGACCCGAAACGTCGCCTATTCCTTCGCTCCATAGATGCTGCCTCACCCGCTGATTTCTCCAGCATTTTTGTCTACCCATTCACACAAGTTCTGTTATCCCACTTTCCTCACCCACTCCCTACACATTAGGGGCAATTTTACAGAGACAAGTTAACCTACAAAGCCAATGCATCTTTGGGATGTGGGAGGAAACCCACACGCTTGCAGGGAGAATGTGCAATTTCAACACAGATAGCGCCAGAGGACAGGATCAAACACAGATCTCTGGCGTGTGAGGCAGCAAGTCCACCAGCTGTGCCACTATATTTTATTTTCCAACACACAAAAAATTATATGTTGATAACTTTGGTTACTAAAAAAAAAAGAAACTATCCATTTTCAGTCTTAAATCTCTAAGTGACGCTATGTCCCCTTTACAGCTACTGTATGTTTTAATTCAGTTCAAGACTATGGGGCAGTACATTGGCCATAAAGTTGCTGCCTAAAAGTGCCAGAGACCCAGAATTGATCCTGAATATGGGTGCTGTCCATATGGAGTCTGCTCCTTTTCCCTTTGATCGCATGGGTTTTCTCCGGGTGCTCTTGTTTCCTACCACATTCCAAGGGTGTGCAGGAACCTTTTTCAGACCCATCCAAAACGTAATATTTTCCTTTTGTCCAGAGATTCAGTCTGACCTGTTGAGTTACTCCAGCTTTTGTGTCTATCTTCAGTTTAAACCAGCATCTGCAGTTCCTACCTACACACACGATACTATACGATAGAACTTTATTAATCCCAGGAGGGAAATTATGTGTGTGTGGGTATATATATTATACACACACACACACACACACATGTGTATATATATTTATATAGTTACATATTCATGTATAAATATACACTGTTTTGTTTTCTCCTTTTTTAACATTATTCACAGAGTACTATGTTTACATATTCTGTTGTGCTGCTACAAGTAAGGATTTCATTGTTCTAACTGGGACATGAGAGAATAAAACACTCTTGACTTACGTCGCTAATGTGTGGGATAGAACTAGTGTACGGGTGATCGGTGGACTCGGTGGGCTGAACACCTGTTTCCACGCTGTATCTTTAAATTAAACTAAATACACTAAAACCACAGGAAATCTAAAGAAGCGTCTCTACCCGAAACGTCACCCAATTTCTTCTATCCAGAGATGCTGGCTGCTCCATGGAGTTCCCCCGCACAATTAAAGCATGGAATAGTCTTCACCCTACCATAGGTACCCAACCAGACACAACTAAATTTAAGGTACCTCTTTTTTCCCAAGAACCCTTTTTTACTTAAGTCCAAGTCAAGAGTCAAGAGAGTTTTATTGTCATGTGTCCCAGATAGGACAATGAAATTCTTGCTTGCTGCAGCACAACAGAATATGTAAACATAATACAGAACAGGAGATAAAAGTTCAGTGTGTCTATATACCATAGACCATATATATATATACACAATAAATAAACAGATAAAGTGCAATAGGCTGTTATTTTTCAGAGTTTGGTGGTGGAGGGTCCACTCCAGTTTAAATTCCATTTGGAATATTTTTGGAGGACCAGGAAACCAAGAAGCAAGAGTTACTCCAGGGAGTGATTCTGCGTTGGTTTTCAGCCGTCGCGGCGAGGCGGCGACCGGACAGCAATGGTGGCCAGATCTCCCACAATGCAAAGGGAGGGAGAAAGTGCTTGACGCCGACCAGTTGCCGTGGCAGTGCACATGTGCAGGGCGGCACATGCGCACAACCACGACCGATGATGTGCTGGCCGTGGTTGTGCGCATGTGCAGGGGGTGGATGTGCAGGCCTTGGCAGTGCGCATGTGTAAAGCGGCCGGCTGTGCCGGCGGATGAGGAGAGAGCGGAGACACGGCGGCCCAGACACAGATGGCGGGCAGAGACGGAGAGTGACAGAGAGAGAGATAGAGAGGGGGGCCCGCCAAGAGTTGAACGATAGGTGTCCACGGTGCTTGCCAAGCCGAGCAAAATGGCATGGCTCTCGGGTTGCCCGGCGGGATTTTAGGTCGCCATTGGCACCCGGGCAACCATTAATTTCGAGCCCTGGGAAATATTAATTGAGGACCTTGCCTATCTCCTGTCGCTCCACATTTGTCTTTGAATAGTCATATGTTCTCTCTCTAATCACTTTGTTTCCACAATGTACAAAATCTCTGGATTCTTTGTAATCTTATTTGCCAAAGCTATCTCATACCCTCTTTTGCCCAAATGATATATTTCTTAAGTAATCTCCTCAATCCTTTTTCTCCTTCGGGGATACACTTTATCCCAGCTGCCTATACGTGAACCATGCCTTTTTTTATGACCAGAACCACAATATATCGTCATCCAGGATTCCCTGCTCCTACAGATCTTGCCCTACACTCTAGCAGGAACGAACAGGCCTTGAACTCTTGCTATCTTAGTTTTAAAAAAATCTCAGACTTACCAAACATCCCTTTGCCTATTCCATTTAAATCTTGCAAGCTCAAGTATATTGCCATGTGCATGGGTGCCAAATGGTGAGGTACAAGTGCAGTGCAAATCTTGCTTGTAGCAGCATCATAGACCACAAACTCAGACAAACACAGGTAAAACTATTTATACATAAATTATACATAAATTACACAAACTTCTAAAATAAAACAGACTGGACACTGATGCCTTTCTGACGTATACTCAATAAGTGCAAAATCATAATTAGAGAATGAAAATAAAACAAGTCTGTAGTAGTGTGGAAGATGGGCCACGGTGTTCCATAGTCGGTGTAGAATTAGGGGTGTTCATCAGTGATAGGAGCAGATAGGAGAAAGACAGTAGGACGGAGGAACTTGGGGCTGTCAATGGAAGTGGCTTGAGAGCAGTCAGTGTTACCGTCGAAGAACTGACAGTACTGTCGTGTATGAAGGTAGATAAATCTCCAGGGCCTGATCAGATATATCCGTGGACATTGCGGGAAACTAGAGAGGGAATTGTGGGAATTGAAAATTACGAGTCCTTAAATACAGGAGAGGTGCCGGAAGACTGGAGGGTGGCAAATGTTGTGCCTTTTTTCAAGAAGGGCTGCAGGAAAAATGCTGGGAACTGTAGGCCTGTGAGCATAACATCTGCAGTTGGAAAATTACTAGAGAGTATTCTGAGGGATAGGTTATACAGACATTTGGATGGGCAAGGGCTGATTAGGGATAGTCAGCATGGTTTTGTACGTGGGAGGTCGTGTCTCACAAATCTGATTTGTTTTTTGGGTTCGGTGTTGGGCCCGTTACTGTTTGTCATCTACATCAATGATTTGGATGAGAACAAACAGGGCACTATCCCATTGTTAGACAGGTACATGTATAAGACAGGTCTGGAGGTACATGGACCAAGAACAGGCAAGTGGGACTAGTGTAGCTGGGACATTGTTGGCCGGTGTGGACAAGTTAGGCTGAAGATCCCGTTTCCACACTGCATCACTCTATGATTCTATGACTCTAAGTCTACTCCGCCATCCAATCATGGCTGATCTATCTTTCCCTCTCAACCCCATTCTCCTGCCTTCTTCCCATAACTCTTGACACCACACTAATCAAGAATCTATCAATCTTTGCCTTAAAGATATCTATTAACTTGGTCTCCACAGCCTTCTGTGGCAATGAATTCCACAGCTCCCAACAGTTATAGGTGTGTGCACGAAAACAGGACCCTGGTTGGACCAGATCTGGAGTATTGTGTGCAGTTTTAGTCTCCTAATTTGAGGAATGACATCCTTTCTATTGAGGCAGTGCAGCGTAAGTTCACGAGGTTAATCCCCAGGTAGGACTGTCATATGAGGAAAGATTGGGAAGATTGGGCTTGTATTCACTGGAATTTAGAAGGATGAGAGGGAATCTTGTTGAAATGTATAAAATTATAAAAGGACTGGACAAGCTAGATGCAGGAAAAATGTTCCCAATGTTGGGGGAGTCCAAAACCAGGGGCCACAGTCTACGAATAAAGGGGAGGCCGTTTAAAACTGAGATGAGAAAAAACGTTTTCACCCAGAGAGTTGTGAATTTGTGGAATTCTCTGCCACAGAAGGCAGTGGAGGCCAATTCAATGGATGAATTTAAAAGAGTTAGATAGAGCTCTAGGGGCTAGCAGAATCAAGGGATATGGGGAGAAGGCAGGCATGGGTTGCTGATTGTGGATGATCAGCCATGATCACAATGAATGGCGGTGCAGGCTCGAAGGGTCAAATGACCTCCTCCTGCACCTATTTTCTATGTTTCTAACAAACATGGGTTTAAAAAGTTCAGTAAGGTGTAATTTAACAAACCTGGAAATCACTTTGAACTCTTCTCAGAGTCAGAGTCGTGCAGCATGGTAACAGGCGCCCTAGCCAAACTCCTCCCTGCCAACCAAAATGCCCCATCTAAGCTAGTCCCATTTGCCTGTGTTTGGCAAATGAAGCCCAGCAATGGTGTCTTTAGTGTTTGCGTCACATTTAAGAGCCGGGGTCTGACATCCAGACAGATATAGATAGGAAGGCTTTAGTGGGCTATGGACCAAATGCAGGCAAGTGGACTAGCCCAGTATGCCAACTTAGATGGAAACAGGGCTGAAGGAGTGTACAGATCAATTACTCTGACACTATCAATACCACAGGATCAATTTATCATCTGCAATGTGGGCAAGGGCTGATTAGGAATAGTCAGCATGGTTTTGTACGTGCGAGGTCGTGTCTCACAAATCTGATTGGGTTTTTTGAAGACGTGACCAAAAAGGTTGATGAGGGCAGAGCTGTAGATGTTGTGTACATGGATTTCAGTAAGGCATTCGACAAGGTTCCGCAAGGTAGGCTGCTCTGGAAGGTTAGATCGCATGGGATCCAAGGAGAGATAGCTGAATGGATATCAAATTGGCTCCATGGAAGGAAGCAGAGGGTGATAGTGGAAGGTTGCTTGTTGGACTGGAGGCCTGTGACTAGTGGTGTGGTTCAGGGTTTGGTGCAGGGCCCGTTACTTTGTCATCTACATCAATGATTTGGATGAGAACATACAGGGCAAGATTAGCAAGTTTGCTGATGATACAAAAGTGAGTGGTTTTGCAGAGAGTGAGGATGGTTGTGAAAGATTGAAGCAGGATCTGGATCAATTGGCTAGGTGGGCGAAGGAATGGTTGATGGAATTTAATACAGAGAAGTGTGAGGTTTTACATTTTGGGATGTCAAACAAGGGCAGGACCTACATAGTAAATGGTAGGCCTCTGGGTAGTGTTGTAGAGCAGAAGGATCTAGGAGTACATGTGCATGGTTCCTTGAAGGTCGAGTCGCATATGGATAAGGTGGTCAAAAAGGCTTTTGGCACATTGGCCTTCATCAGTCAGAGTATTGAGTATAGAAGTTGGGAGGTCATGTTGCAGTTGTATAAGACATTGGTGAGACTGCACTTAGAATATTGTGTTCAGTTTTGGGCACCATGTTAAAGGAAAAATATTGTCAAGCTTGAAAGGGTTCAGAAAACATTTACGAGGATGTTGCCAGGACTAGAGGGTGTGAGCTTATAGGGAGAGTTTGGGTAGGCTGGGTCTCTACGCCATGGAGTGCAGGAGGATGAGGGGTGATCTTATCGAGGTATACTAAATCATGAGAGGAATAGATCGGGTAGATGGACAGAGTCTCTTGCCCAGAGTAGGGGAATCGAGGACCAAAGGACATAGGTTCAAGGTGAACGGGAAAAGATTTAATAGGAATCCGAGGGGTAACGTTTTCACACAAAGGGTGGTGGGTGTATGGAACAAGCTGCCAGAGGAGGTAGTTGAGGCTGGGACTATCCCATTGTTAGACAGGTACATGGATAAGACAGGTCTGGAGGTACATGGACCAAGAACAGGCAAGTGGGACTAGCGTAGCTGGGACATTGTTGGCCGGTGTGGACAAGTTGGGCCGAAGAGCCTGTTTCCACACTGCATCACTCTATGATTCTATGACTAAGTCTACTCCGCAATCCAATCATGGCTGATCTATCCTTCCCTCTCAACCCCATTCTCCTGCCTTCTTCCCATAACTCCTGACACCACACTAATCAAGAATCTATCAATCTTTGCCTTAAAAATATCTATTGACGGTCTCCACAGCCTTCTGTGGCAATGAATTCCACAGCTCCCAACAGTTATAAGACAGTAACTGTTCCTGAACGTGGTAATGCTGGACTAACAGGCTTCTGTTCCTCTTGCCTGGTGGTGTCAGTGAGAAGAGTGCGTGATGGTGTTAGCTCCAGTCTAACACGGTCAACATTTCCCTTGCTCTCAGTTTGATCTTTAACTTGTGGGTTAGTTCTGTCCTCTTGTATAACTGTTTTGGTCAGTTTTGTTTATTATTATTGCCACGTGTACCGAGATTCAGTGCAAAGCTTTTGTCTTTGTGCTATCCAGTCAAATCATACTATACATGAATACAATCAGGTCATACACAAGTACAATAGGTAGTGCAGAGAGAAAAGTACCAGAGTGCAGAACATCGTATTATAGCATTGTTGTGTGACAGTTACAGAAGATGAAGTACAGAGTCCACGATGAGGTAGGTTGGACGATCAGGACTACACCCATTATGAGAAAATCATTCAGGAGTCTGAGAACAGCGGGGAAGAAGCTGTTCCTGAATTTGGTGGTACATAAGTTCAAGATTTTATACCTTCTGCCCAATGGGAGATGGGAGAAGAACAAATGACTGGGGTGAAAAAGGACCATGATTAGGTTGGTTGCAATTCCGAGGTAGCGTGTGGTTTTGATAATGGGGCATCTGGTCTGGTATCTTAAAACTATTGGAACTACGATCACTAGTTGTCCACTGACACCCCATTCAATTGTCCTGCTCTATTTCCCAAGAGTAGGTTAGACTTTGCCCTCTCCCCAAAGGCTGTCGTTTGAGTGAAGATTATAGAGGACCAGCATGGTAGATCTTCCACATCTGACCTGGTCAACTAAGTCCTACATAATCAGCCTGTCTGTATCTAAAGCCTTTTGTTTGATGATAGGAGGACTACAAAAGAAGCTGAATACACTATAAGAGATTGGTATTTAATTTTTTAAATCAAATCAAGTCAAGAGAGTTTATTGTCATGTGTCCCAGATAGGACAATGAAATTCTTGCTTTGCTTCAGCACAACAGAATATAGTAGGCATGAATACAGAACAGATCAGTGTGTCCATATACCATTATATAAATATATACACACATCAATAAATAAGCAGATAAAGTGCAAATAAACAGATAATAGTCTATTAATGTTCATAGATTTGTTTCAGTTGAGTTTAATAGCCTGATGGCTGTGGGGAAGCAGCTATTCCTGAACCTGCACGTTGCAGTCTTCAGGCTCCTGTACCTTCTACCTGAAGGTAGTGGGGAGATGAGTGTGTGGCCAGTATGGTGTCGGTCCTTGATGATGCTGCCAGCCTTTTTGAGGCAGCGACGGCGATAGATCCCCTCGATGGAAGGGAGGTCAGAGCCGATGATGGACTGGGCAGTGTTTACTACTTTTTGTAATCGTTTCCCCTCCTGGGCGCTCAAGTTGCCGAACCAAGCCATGATGCAACCGGTCAGCATGCTCTCTACTATGCACCTGTAGAAGTTAGAGAGAGTCCTCCTTGAAATATCGACTCTCCGTAATCTTCTCAGGAAGTAGAGGTGCTGATGCGCTTTCTTTATAATTGCATCAGTGTTCTCGGAACAGGAGAGATCTTCAGAAATATGCACGCCCAGGAATTTGAAGCTCTTGACCCTCTCCACCATCGACCCGTTGATATAAACGGGACTGTGGGTCCCCATCCTACCCCTTCCAAAGTCCACAATCAGTTACTTGGTTTTGCTGGTGTTGAGGGCCAGGATGTTGTGCTGGCACCATTTGGTCAGTCGGTCGATCTCACTTCTATACTCTGACTCGTCCCCATCAGTGTTACGTCCCACAACCGGTTCACAATCAGTCTCACTCTGTTTAATTAGAAAACAACGAGCATCCAAAGACTGCTTGTGAACAGCAACGACAGAGACTGCAAGCGATAATGAGCCTGCGTGGGCCGCTTGTTGGACTCCACATCCCTCAATGTGACGAAGAAGGGAACTTCAGGCCGATGCAATGCCACAGCAGCACAGGCCACTGCTGGTGTGTGCACGAAGACGGGCAGGAAGTGCAAGGGACTCGGACAGAACCAGGAACTGGTCAACCGCGTTGTGGGACGACAGGTCAGTCAAGGTTATAATTAAGCAAACTCAACTGTTGTCGCAAAAATTGCCTCCACAGTGATTTCTGTGTTAAAGTGATCTGGTTGAGGCTGTTGTCTCGAGGGCCTGAGGTGTAAGAAAAGGTTAGCAAGCTGGGACTTTATTCATTGGAGTGC
>JAXLNO010003780.1:148808-199782 GCA_038087875.1 Malacoraja senta
TTCGATCCAGCGCCGCCCGCCCGCGGCGGGATGCCCTCAGACTGCTCGATGTTGGTGGTCGGCGGTCACAGCACTCCGGAGCGGCGACCCGGCAAGGCATCGCCCGCTCCGTGTTGGTGTCCCAGCGCTGCGCCGCCGAAGCTGTGGTCCCCGGCAGGAAACGCCGCTCCAGCCCGATGGAAGGCCGCATGGGGAGAGCGAAGATGCGATTCGGAGGAAAACCGCATCTCCGACCAGGTAGGACTGGAGTTGAAACAGTTTCCCCACCCCCCCCCCACAGAGAAAGAATAGACCTCCAAATAAAAATAGACAAAATAATAAACAAAAAAGGGTTAGAGGACGGACTGCAGGCAGGCAGCCCGCACAACCGGCGCCCACTCCTGCACATCCGCCATCTTGAAAAGGAGAAGAGGGTGGAAGAAAAATGAAGAAAAGAAGATAGAAGCGAAAGAGTAGAAAGTAAGAGATTAAGGAGATCGTTATTTATATTCTTGACCATCCCTCACCCAATCTTGAAACAATTAGCTTTTACGATTTTGTTGCACCATATGCTTCCAAAAAATCGACAAATGGAGACCAACTCGTTAAGAATTGGTCTGATTTATCTATTAGGAGGAATCGCATTTCCTCAAGATGTGCGGTGTCCAAAATGTTGGAAATCCACATTTAAGCGTTGGTATGGGTGTATTTTTCCAAAATTTAAGTATACGTTTTTTTGCCGTTATTAACTCATAATTAAAAAAATAAATTTTGAGGAGTTCAATTTGTTCCCATCTTCCATTACTCCAAAATATAATCATTTCAGTATTAGGTTCCATTTTTATCTTGAATAATTTTGTAAATATTTCAAAAATATCACTCCAGAATTTATAAAGTTTTATGCAGGAAACAAAAGAGTGTGTTATAGTTGCATTTTGGGATAAAACATTTATCACAAATGGGGGAGGTATTTGGATAGAATTTATTCAATCTAGTTTTTGAATAATATAATCTATGTAAAATTTTAAATTGAATTAAATTATGTCTTAGATTAATCGAACATTTGTGTATATATATAT
Organism: Malacoraja senta; assembly: GCA_038087875.1. Taxonomy (NCBI): domain Eukaryota; kingdom Metazoa; phylum Chordata; class Chondrichthyes; order Rajiformes; family Rajidae; genus Malacoraja; species Malacoraja senta. The sequence goes on from JAXLNO010003780.1 coordinate 149,867, forward strand.
CAAATACTTTTCCCACGTTTCCTTCGTGATTTTTATCATTAATTCTCGTTTCCAGTCTTCTCTAAGTGCCTCTGTCGATGGTAGTTCTATATTTAAAATACTATTATATAAATATGATATTAATTTCTGTGAGTCAGCCTTAATATTCATTGCTTCTTCCAGTGGATCTAAAGTTAGTTTTGATAACTTTGTATGTATTTCTTCATGAAGTCGCAAATCTGAAGATATTTAAAATATTGGTTATTTTTCAGTTTAAATTTTAATTATAATTGTTGGAATGATAACAGATTTCCCATTTCATACATATCACCGATCCTCTTAATTCCCATTCTTTTCCCATTGATTATATGTTTTATCAATAAGAGATGGTTTAAATAAAGGATTATTCACTATTGGCATTAACAATGATAGGTTTCTTAATTGTAAAGATAATTTTATTTGTTTTCAAATTCTTATTGTATCATGTATAATTGGGTTATCCTTATATATTGTGTTGTTCAGTTTTATCGGGGAGAAGAGGATCGCTCCTATGTTACAAGGAGAAAAATCCTCTTTCTCCATTCTTATCCATTCTGTCTGTTGGGTAGAACTGTCCAACCAGTAAATTATATTCTTAATATGCACTGCCCAATAGTAATACAAAATGTTCGGAAGTGAAAGCCCCAACGTCTTTTGGTTTACACAAGTGTTTTCTTTGAATTCTGTGTGATCTATAGTCCCAAATAAAATTGGTAATATTAGTCTAGTTTAAAAAAAAAAAGTGTTTTGGTATATATAATGGTATAGATTGAAATTGGTATAATAATTGTTGTAAAAAGATCATTTTTATAGCGTTTATTCTGCCTATTAATGATAACGGAAGTGTTTTCCAGAATTTAATCAACGCGTTGAGTTTATTTAATAAAGGCATAAAAATTAGCATTAAATAATGCTTTATATTTTCTAGTAATTTGAATACCCAAATACTTACATTTTTCTGTTGTGATTTTAAAAGGGATTTTAATAGGTGTGTAGATTCTTGAGGTTTTAACGTCATGATTTCACTTTTATTCCAATTTATTCTATATCCAGAAAAAGAACCGAATTCCTCTATTAAATTTAATAAGTTTGGTATGCTCGTTTGTGAATTTGTAATGTATAAAAGTATATCGTCTGCATATAATGAAATTTCATTATTTGAGTCCCTAGTATTATATCCCTGAATATTCGGATGAATTCTTATACTTTCAGCCAGGGGCTCTATCATAAGGGGAAATAGCAGAGGTGATAAAGCACATCCCTGCCTATTGCCCCTTCATAATTGAAATTTAGGAGATAACATATTATTGGTTAATATTCTTGCTGTCGGTTTATCAAATAATAATTTTACCCATACAATAAAATTCTCTCCCATATTAAATTTTTGCAGTACTTTATATAAATACTGCCACTCTACCTGATCAAATGTTTTCTCTGCGTCCAGAGAAACAATTGATATATCTTCTTCCTCCGTTTACATTATATTAAACAGATGTCTCAAATTATTAAATGAATGTCTTTTGGGTATAAACCCCGTTTGATCTGGATTTATTAATTTACTAATGTATTTACTCAATCTTCTTGCTAAAGTCTTTGCTAAAATTTTCTGATCTGTATTTAAAAGTGATATAGCTCTATATGAGCCCGGTTCTTCTAAATCTTTATCTTTTTTTGGTATAAGCATAATAGTTGATTCAGCTAATGTTTCTGGTAATTTATTTTCTTTAAAGGCGTGAGTATATAAATTAAGTAAACGTGGATCCGTTATCTCATGAAATCTTTTATAAAATTCATTACTAAAACCATCTGGTCCAGGCGTCTTACCATTTTTCAACGATTTTATTGTTTCTCCTATTTCTTCAAGTGTAATCTGAGCTCCTAATTCCTCTTGTTCCGAAAGATCAAGTTTTGGAAGATTACAGTTATCTAAACAATTTATAATTTTACTACCTTCTATTTTAGTTTTAGATGTATATAGATTTTGATAATATTAAGCAAATCTATTGTTAATATCCTTTGGTAATGTTAGTAATTCACCTTTCTCTGATTTAATTTTAGTGATAGTATTTTCCTTTTCTTGTTTTTTCAATTGACGAGCTAAGAGTTTATGCGGCTTGTCACCAAATTCAAAATCTTCCTGTTTTGTAATTTGTAATAATCTTATTACTCTTGCCGATAAAATTCGATTAAGTTTAAATTTCAATAATATTATCTTATTATGTTTATCTGTAGTTGGATCTTTGGCATTATCTAACTCTAATTGTCTAATTTCTTGTTCTAGCATCAGTTGTTCTGTCTTATTCTTTGTATTTTGAAAGATTTGATATGAGATTATAACTCCTCTGATAAATGCCTTGAATGTTTCCCATAATAAAGAAGGTGAAATACCTGGTGTTTCATTTGTCTCCAAAAAAAATCTAATTTGTTGTTTTAAATATTTATAACCTTGTGGGTTGTTTAGGATTTGTGTGTTAAACCTCCAAAAAGATTTTTTACCCGGCATTCCCTCAAATTTCAATAGAAAAGTCAACGGGGAGTGATCGGAAACAATACTAGTGTGGTATTTAGGATTGATTGTATATGGAATTAATTTTGTATCCACTAAAAAAGAATCAATTCGTGAATACGTTTTATGTACCGATGAGTAAAACGAATATTCCCTTAAAGTTGGATTAGCAGTTCTCCATACATCTGTTATATTAGTATTTTTTATATATGTATTTAGAAGTTCACTAGTCTTAGATTTTAAATTACCCCTCCTTTGTTTTACTGATTTGTCTAAATATGGATCTAAAACGCAATTGAAGTCCCCCCCTATTATTACATTTTGATAATTAAACTCTGATATTATATCTATAATTTTATTTAAAAATTGGGGGTTGTCAAAATTCGGAGCGTAAATATTTATCATAGTCAGTGAGGTTGAATAAATTTCTCCCGAAACTATAATATACCTTCCCTCTTTATCTGAAATAGTATTCTTTTATTTAAATGGTATACCTTTCCGAATAATAATAGCCGTACCTCTAGATTTAGAAGTAAATGAAGAATAATATATTTGACCTATCCAATTTGCCTTCAATCTCATCTGTGTTTGTTGTTTCATGTGTGTTTCCTGCAAAAACATTATGTCAGAATTTAATGATTTTAATTGGGCAAAAATTTTACCCCTCTTAATTGGTTCATTGGCACCCCTTATATTCCAACTACAGAATGTAATTCCTCCATTCTTTATTTGTCTATCGTCTTGCATTATATATCAGCTTAGTGTTTTTGACTCATATGGTGCAACCAAATACCTCAGAACTCCGGGTACTGCGTGGTCGTCCTGAACTTTTAAATTTATGTTACATCTCCTTCCTGTATGATACCTTAATTTAAAAAAAAGAAAGAATGGGATGTGAAATTAATTACAAAAAAATTAAACAAATAGAAATCTTTATAGTGATTTAAAGAAAAAAAAAGTGATGTTAAGGTATCTAAGAGAAGATACCTTAAAAACGAGAAGCCACCTAAGGTGGCGAATAATTTATGCACTTCCATTGATGTTGTTGTACATTGAGCTCCATCCCCTTAACAGAGTCTCGTGAAAGGCTGCGGACCGTTTCACATATTTAAAAAAAAAAAAAAAAAATTATCAAATCAGAGCAAATGAAAACAGAAAGAATTCAGAAAAAGAGGTAAAAAATAAAACACAACGTATGTTCAGTTCTATAAGTATATATGCCTTTCCAATTTATCTAACATTAATCTAGTCTAAACTTTACCATATATATCCACCTAAAATTATTACACTATATCCCATTCTTTATCTTTAATACAGGCAGGTTCCAAGGGGTTAAACAAAGCCACGCATCTGGATCTTTTCCAAGTGTATGATGCTCCTGCCTCCTTCACACACAATATTAGTTTGTTAGTATTATTATGAACATTTTAGTTAATTACTATATTAGTATAGTATATATCATCAATATTAGTTCATTTCCCTTAAACTATTTTAAATTTATTTAATCAAATTTATGTACACTCCCATTATCTCCTTCCCCGCTCCATGGGTTATTCATATTTGCAGCTTACATTAACAGATAATTAGTATTATTAAATTTGTTAGATTAATTGATTATTTATTATTAAAATATAGTAATTAAAGATTTTCTTAAATCAACAGATTTTTATATTCCAGTCAGTAATGTCTCATTCCAAGTCCCTTATTAATTCCCTCATTAATTCTGTATCTTCAACGTCCTTTTGTTTATCTTTAAGTTTTCCATTCAAGGTGAAACATGGACTGTACTCTCGAAAACACATTCCAGACAGATAAGCATATCTGGTAACTGTCTGGAAAAGTTCCGCCATCTTAATTAGAGCAAAACCTTGTATTAAAAAGTTTAATCTTCATCCTTTTCGTCATCTTCACCCTCTGTTTTCTTTACGATATCCTGTGCGTTCTTAAAAGCCTTTTCGGGGTCCGTGAATGAGCGTTCAGTGTCCTTATAAGTAATCTTAATTTTTGCTGGATAGACCACCCCATATCTCACTTGGGGTATTCCTTTCAAAATATTTCTTGTCTGTGTGAACAAGATCCTTTTTTGGACGATTTCAGGGGGATAATCACGGAAGAATCTAATATTATCCCCAAAATATGTAAGATTCTCCCCGTGGATAATCTTATTCAATATATTTTCCAATGAAGAAATGTCGAGGAATTTCACAATTATCTGTCTTGGGGCAGCACTTATCCCTTTTGGAAAGCGTCCAACCCGGTGAGCGACATCTATTCTTGGGTATTCCAGCAGTTTTAAAACATCTTTAAGTAAGTCGGCAACGAAAGTACGTGTATGAGATCCACACCCCTCTCGTCCTTCCTTTACTCCAACAATTCTTAAATTCTGCCTTCTCGATCTCGCCTCCAAGTCCAAGCATTTATCAGTCATTCTCACGAGTTGCTCCCCCTCAAATTTTTGTGCTTTTTGCAGACTCGATATTTCCAAAGCCATCTCTTTCATTACAGTCTCCATGTCTTCCATCAGCTTATCAGACTTTTTCATGTTCTCATACATCTTATTAAATTTCTTATTATAGTCTTTTTCCATTTTGACACATTCTCCCATTAATTTTTTATCAAGCTCCTTATACTGCTTCTTCAGCTCCTTTAACTCACCACAAGCAGAATCAATTTTATTAGAAAGATTACTCTCCATACTCTCCATTTTCTCCCATGTAGTATTCATTGTAGTATTCATGTCTGCTACCATTTGCTTCATCTCCTTCTCCTTTATATCTCCTTTTGCAGCCATTTCAGAAACAGATCCTTGGAAGTTAAACTCTTCTTCTAAGCTTTCTGCTGTCGTTTGCAGAGTTTCCAAAGCTTCTTGAAGCCGGAGACTGATAGTAGCTTTCTTAGGTGCTCGTGAGCGTTTCCCTTTGCTCATTTAAAACTCCCGTTAAACTCCCGATTTTTCGCGTCGATTTCTGATGATGTCACTTACGCGACGCCAGACCGCTCCGGTGAGTTTTTTAAAATCGGTCCTGTCTCTCAAAACGGCTTTTTCACGATTTTAACGGGAGAGGAGCTCAAGGCTGCGCCCTTACAGCTCCATGGCGCCACCGGAAGTCTGAAAGAAGGGTCTTGACCCATTCCTTCTCTCCAGAGATGCTGCCGGTCTCGCTGAGTTACTCCTGCATTTTGTGTCTATCTTCAATTTTCTTGGCCCCGCTCCGGGAGTAGGAGTGGGGGCGGATCCGGACCGCAACGGCCGTGAGCCCCAGGCCAAGCTCGGCAATCGTTTGCCTGCTTCTGCTGATGTTGGAGGTGAGACGTTGCGTCGCGCCAGGGTCTTGGGCCTGTCCCACTTTGACCGTCAGTTACGCGACAGGCCGGTGGCGCGCGAAGATTTCGTTCACTACAAAATTTCGGAGCGCCGCACGAGACCACGCACAACTCCATACCCCTCCGCGCTTCTCAGTGGGACCGGCCACACGATGCCCGTGCGCCTCAACGCGACGACGAGGTCGCGGAATTTGCGTGCCAAGGACGCAATGTAAGTGGGACAGGGCCTTTACGCTTGCAAAGTGCTTCTAACTACTGGTTAAAGTTGAACGACAGATACTTGTCTACATCTACATTGAAAAGATCTGGTTCTTCTGACGGTTTCCCCTATCCTATCTGCGATCTATTGTAAACTCTTTTGGAATACCTCTTGCATTCTTTGCGTCTATAGAGTGCTCTTTTCCACGGCTGTTCCACCGACTTGCACATTTTCATCAAAATAATTCACCTCTTACTCAAAGTTTCAAGCATTGCAAAATTATATATTCCTTTAGCCCACAGGTCAGAAATGTATCTGTGGGCAGTGAATGGTGTAGCAAAACATGTCAGAATTGTCAAATGGAACATTTAGATCTTAAAGAATGAAACTTCCTCAATATAAATTGTTCTTCTTATTCCACTGGTCCCGTTTCTGTATTTCTCTTGTTTCTAATTGAATATTTTCTGTATTTCTTATATTTTTTCTCTGGCAATGAACCCGTGACTTAAAATCATTGATTTTCAATTCAAATTGTCTTCCCAGTCACAAGATAAGAACAGAATGTACTGTGCAATCACATTGTCAAACAAATTCCTTTCACTCACACACCAGGATGGAAATGTTGCCACATCCCCTTCACAATGAACACTCAATAAAAAAACATTGTACCGAGAAGACTTTTTTAAAATCTAAAGTAGTGGCAGTGATGCTTGTAATCAAATGTAGACCACGGGTTGAAAATATAATATTTGTTGTGTAGCATTACTGGGTAGCACAATTACAAATATTGTGTGAAATTGTCATGTGAGAGGAGCAGAGTAAGACCATTGGGCCATCGTCTACTCCGCCATTCAATCATTACTGATCTATCTCTCCTAATCCCATTCTCCTGCCTTCTATCCATAACCCCTGACACCCATACTAATCAAGAATCTATCTATCTATCTCTGCCTTAAATATATCCATTAACTTGGCCTGCAGAGCCTTCTGTGGCAAAGAATTCCACAGATTCACCACTATCTGTCTAATTCCTCTTCATCTCCTTTCTAAAGAAATGTCCTGTAATTTCAAGGTTATCTATACATAACAAAAACTCTGATCTTGTTATCTTCCGGTTTGGCGGTCTTTCTATTTGCACAAAAAACGGTTCGTGATAGCGCTGTGATTTTTCACCAGTTCACTCACCGTTCTCCTGTGCTGCAAGTGCGCCAAGTTTTGTTCCGATCGGTTGAATGTTATAAAAGTTAGCGAGGTTAAAATTCTTAAAAACCGCGCATGCGCAGATCGATCTCTTCTCCTGCCAGTCAGCACCGCGTGGATTAGTCTCTTCCCCTGTCACTCCCCGGGACGGTCCGCCCCTTCCTGCGCCATCACGTCTTTACTGGAGCTGAGGATGGCCGACGGAGGCTTCCAACCGGACCCAAGCAGCCCAGCCCTGCCCTGCCCCAAGCAGCCCCGCCCCACCCCAAGCAGCAGCCCAGCGCAGCCCAGTGTGCGAGACCCAGCCCGGAGTCGGAGATGTCGCCAAATGGAAAGCGGAGACTCTGATCCCAGCGGAAGAGAACCCCATCGCATCGCCAATTCCAGCCATTACCCCGTCTGATCCCCCTCGCTGGCTCCTCCCCCCCCTCCGTGATGCCCCCCTCTCCCCCATGGCTCTTCCCCTGTCTTTTCTCCAAGCTCACTCCCCCCCGCCCACACACCCCTCTCCCCCCACAACACCCCCCCCTCCCACACACCCCACCCCCTCCCACCCACATACACACCTCCCCCCCCACCCCACACCCCCCTGCCACACAACCCCCTCTCCCACAGCCCCCTCCCCCTACACCACCCTCTCCCCCCCCCCTACACCTCACCGACCACACACACCCCTCCTCCCATCCCTCCCCTCCTCCCCTCCACTCCTCCCCTCCCACACATGAAGAGGGGGAATGAGTGCTGGGGATGAGGGGAAATTGGCCGCGCCTGCGCAGTTAGGGGCTAAGGGTGAGTGGTGGAATATTGCGTTGGGGAATGGGTTGCGTTGGGGGACCAGGCCTCCCGTGTGACTGGGACCCAACGGGTCCCACTTAGTCTAGTGAACTCTAGTCCTAGACTCTCCCACTAGTGGAAAAAGCCTCTCCACATCCACTCTATCCAAACTCTTCTCTATTTGGTAAGTTTCAATGAGGTTCCCCCGCATCCTTCTTAACTCCAGCGAGTACAGGTCCTGTTCCAAGGGTGTGCTCTGCAGAATATGTGCAATATATGAACTAAGATGTTCGGGGTCTTTTGCTGCATTCATTTAATACACCTCTGAAGTTGCATTAGAAATAGTAACCAACTTTGGCCTCTGTGGTTATACAAGAAAGTTTCATTAATCGCTTTGAGAGATTTCAACTTTTTTTGGTGATTGTTTCCAAACCATTTTGTTTCATTAGCAGCTTATGAGCAGCCAAAGTCAGCCTGTGAGCAGCACAAGGAGCGGATGGAAGCAGAGGTGAGCCTGCGTGGGCCAATTGTTGGACTCCACATCCCTCAGTGTGACGAAGAAGGGAACTTCAGGCCGATGCAATGCCAGAGCAGCCCAGGCTACTGCTGGTGTGTGTACGAAAATGGGCAGGAAGTCCCAGGAACCAGGGTACCACCTGGAACCGCTCAACCGCGTTGTGGGATGACAGGTCAGTATTTCAGGGTAGATTTTCAATACTGTGGGGGGAAAAAGGAAAAGTTCAAATATTTGTTCATTGTAAAATCTAACTAAAAATTTGGTGAAGCACCTTAGCATTTTCCATAAAAGTATGACCACGCTTGGAGTACTGGGAACAGTTCTGGTTGCCCAGCTATAAGATGGAAGTCATTAATTTGGAAAGGATGCAGAATAGATTCACCTGGATGTTCCCTGGGCTTGCAGGCTTGAGCTATAGGCAGTGACGGAAATCGCTATCAAAATATGGAGGGGACCAGGGGACAGGGGGGACACAATTTATTGGCGGCCGCGCGCGCATGCGCACACTCACAGACACACGCGAGACTTCAAAGGCTTCTGCCGTGGGCCCTGTGAACGGTAATTACAGCTCAATCCAGCGCTAAATGCAGCTGAACTCTGCCTGTCTCGCAGGGTTAACCTACAGCCCTGCCTGGACTGACGGAATACCAGTCCGGAGACGTGGAGCTAGCGCTGCTTCTCCGCACTGGCTGTAAGCCTGGGCCATATTTCCCGTAAGTCCAGGCAGGGTTGTAGGTTAACCCGGCAGGACAGGCAGAGTTTGGCTGGGTTTAGCGCTGCTTCTCTGCGCTGGCTGTAAGCCTGGGCCATATTTCCCTTAAGTCCAGGCAGGGTTGCAGGTTAACCCGGCGGGACAGGCAGAGTTTGGCTGGGTTTAGCGCTGCTTCTCTGTGCTGGCTGTGGGCCTGGTGGCACCGCTCCCGTCTGACTCCCAACGTCTCTGGCCACCCCCGGGCGTGGGGGGGGGGGGGCACTCGGGTGGAGACGGGGATGGTCCAGTGGCGGTTCGGCAACGATTGCTACGCCGGAAAGTCAGCCGGGATCGATCCTTGCTGCGGATGAGGCACAGGTTTGTCCAGGGCTGCCGTTGTGACCCTATGACCTGGGAAAGTCTCCCTCTTCCAATCACCGCGCACTCTCCTCAGTCCCACCCCCCTACTTTCGCCTCTGACCGACACCTCCCTCCTCCAATCATCGCGCTGAATCATCATGTCCCGCCCCCATTGCCTGCTGAACGATGTCTCTCTCGTCCAATCGGCGCCCTCGATCTACAGTCCCACCCCCCACTGTCTGGCAGAAAGCGGAGATTTCACCGGGTTTTAAAATCCGGATTACAAAAAATGGGAGGGGAATCGTCCCCCACCTCTCAAAACAGAGGTGGGACAGGTCCCTCCTGGCCCCCCCAGGATTTCCGTCATTGGCTATATAGAAAGGATGGGACTTTTTTCTTTGGAACGTAGGAAGCTGAGGAGTTACCGTATTGAGGTGTATAGATTGTGCATGATATGGTTAAAGTAAATGTTCACAGTCTTTTTCCTTGGGTAGAAGATTCTAAAACAAGTGGGCATAGGCTTGAGAGGAGTAAGATTTAAGAGGGAGCTCGGGGCATCTTGTCACTCAGAGGGTCGTCCATATCTGGAATGTCCTGCCAGTGGAAGTAATACAAGTGGACACAATTAAGATTTTTAGAAGACATTTAGACAGAAATATGGATAGGAAGTTTTTAGCGGCCTATGGGCCAAATGCAGGCAAATAGGACGAGCCCAATATACCAACTCGGTTAGCAGGGACAAGATGGGCCAAAGGGCCTGATTCCATGTTCTACTGCTCCATGACTATGATTATATAAGCTGATTATCATGGAAGCAATTGGTTTTGGCATATAATATCACTTTTAATTACAAACGGCCTACTAGAAGTAGTTGGTCTTGAACTGAAGGTAATCTTGGTTTAAAATAACTCCTTTAACTACCTTAACTCTGGTGCTTTCTTGATTATATCTCTATCCAACCTCCTTCCCATCTCTCAAAGGTTACTTTTACTGCCAAACTTAATATCCATATCCATATCCACATGTGGTTTCCTTGGTTTCTTTGTGTTCTGAATTAAATTGAACATTAACTCAAAGTTTCTGCTTTGTAAATGTTTTTGTTTTTCCACAATAATTCATAAACAGACGCAACCAGCAGATGCTCAGTGGAAGGGATAAAAATTGAGAAACGATGATAAGACCAATAAGTTATTTTTGTTTAAATTCCTTCCGTTTAAATATTCCATTCTTCATTTCCCTCCTTGCCAATTGAATCATCAAATGTCAAATGTTTCAAATGTGTTTTTTTCATTCATGTTTTTGCTGCCCTAATAATTCCTCAAGTCTTTACGGTAATTTAAAAAAATCGTAAATGATCTAGGATTGTGTCCGGAATGCCCATCAGTTGAAAACAGAATATGTGATGTCTACAGGGTTATTCCGGGGAATCAGATGGATTGAATCGATAAATTAGTAGATTACAAGGATTGCATTGGGAGGGGGGGTCACCTTGAGCCTACAAGTGTATATAGAAAGAGCATTACAAGGGCTAATTTTAGTGATTGTTTTTAGCTTTGAATCATTTCATAACTAGTTTATTTTCTTACATTTCAGAAAGCAATGAACGACCTAAAATTACGTGTGAAGAGCAACGACAGAGATTGCAAATGGAGATGTGGGCATATGGATCTGAACCATTGGTGGGACACCACATCCCTCAGTGTGACGAAGAAGGGAACTTCAGGCCGATGCAATGCCACAGCAGCACAGGCCACTGCTGGTGTGTGCACGAAGACGGACAGGAAGTCCCAGACACCAGGACACCACCTGGAACAGATCAACCGCACTGTGACTTGCCAGGTTAGTCAATACTCCATTCAACCAATGCATTGTGTATTTTAGAAAAACAGAAGATGTTGTGGTATTATTTTATGAGGATGTTGCCAGGACTTGAGGGGATGAGAAGTTGAGCAGGCTAGAAATATGTTCCTTGGAGTGCAAGAGGCTGAGGGGTTATGTATAGAGGTGTATAAAATCATGAGGGGAATAGATAAGATGAATGCCAGGGTAGGGTCATAGGTTTAAGGTGAGAGGGGAAGGTTGAATAGGAACCCGAGGAGCAACGTTTCCGTACAGAGGGTGGTGGTATATGGAATACGCTGCCAGAGGATGTTGTTGTAGTAGGTCCAATAACAACATTTAAAAGACACTTGGAAAGATGCATGGATGGGAAAGGTTTAGAGCAAGGGTTCCCAACCTGGGGTAAATATACCCCAGGGGGTAAATTTCGCCTACCCAGGGCGTAAATTTGTTGATTCTGGATTTGTACATATTTTTTCTCATTGACTGACTGTTTGGTTCTGGTCTGTTCATCATTAGTTGTTCATAAAAAAGTGAAATCACATCGTCGTGCTATTAAAGTTGCCAGGGGTAAATGGGACGAAAAAAGGCATAGAGGCCGAACACAGGCAAATGGGACTAGCTTAGATGGGGCATTTTGGTTGGCAGGGAGGAGTTGGGTAGGGCGCCTGTTACCTTGCTGCACGACTCTGACTCTGAGAAAAGTTCAAAGTGATTTCCAGGTTTGTTAAATTACACCTCACTGAACTTTTTAAAACCATGTGTGTTTGAGGGAAGCTGTTCAGCGAAACTATTCATTTGTACTCTTGTGGCTATGAAGTGCCTGTCCCTGTCATTGAATTTGAGTTGTAACATTCTTAACTTTTCTGCCTCCAAATGTCCAGTTCCCATTAGTTATTTTGCTAATCTACTCAGTGTCTCATTTTGTCGATCAGCTGAGAATACTTCTCATATACTGATCCACCGCTGTTTGTCTTTCTTGTTATCAATGAAGTAGGTATTTACTAAGAATGTCAACCTTGGAAAGTGTTCAAGCTCTTGAAAACTGATTCCGTCCTTGAACGCTACATAGCACTAACCACAGCAACTATGATCTTCCATAGACTGTGTCTTACGTTTCACTAGGGACTTTGGTTTTACACTGGAATGGTTACCTGGTATTACTGATTATTATTTACTATCTGTGTGTGATTGGATTTATGGGCCTGTTAAGCTGCAGCAAGTAAGAATGTCATTATTCTGTCACTGTTACATATAATGATTAAAAACTCTTGATTCTTTGACTTAACTTTTATGTTGCATCAGTGGGCACACTGAGTAATGGATAAAACATGTTTAAAAATGTCATCAGAAAATGAGACCAACTTTTTTTTCGTGAGTTCCATGATATTAACCTTATTGAATATTACCTTCCTTGCATTATTCTTATTCTTTAATCCATTTGTGTAAAAACGAATTACAATTCAAACTTGTTCTAATCACATTATAATATGTAAATGTCCTTCATAAATCGCATTTCACTAAACAAGATACAGTTATGAAGCAGGATAAACATCTGCAGGGTTCTGTTGCTGTAACAGTCCCTACAAGTATTTCTCAAAGTTAAATTAATCTGCGAACACATCCTAAATATGAACTTTATTAACTGTTGAAAACATGAACACTGTTTCATACATTTGTATATCTAATCATGAAAGAATACCAATCAATTGGAGATAATGTGTTAAGTATCTGACTCAAGTTGTATTGCGTTTTGAAGTCAATGCTTTCGGACTGTTCAGAGTCCATGCACAGTGTGCTCGAGATGTAACACAACTGATCCAACAGACCTGCAAATCTTTGTAATACTTTCAAAGCCAGTTTATTTATTCGTTGATCCGTAGTCAACAGATCCCTCAAATCAGCCCAACAGTGTACCAAAAACAGATGGAAATGGAGGTGAGCCCATTTGGATCTCAACTTCTATTGGACTCTATGTATCTCAAATTAGTTAAAAACTGGCAGATCTTGGTGGCAAAGTGGTAGAGTTACTGCCTTACAGTGCCAGAGACCCGGGTTCAAGCCTGACTAAGGAGTACAGAGTTTGTATGTCACGGTGTCCTCCCACACTACAAAGAACTATAGGTTAATTTGAAGATTAATTGCCTTCTGTAAATTGCCCCTAGTGTGTAGGATAGAATTAGTGCACGGGTGATATCTGGTTGGTGCGGACTCATGCACCATGTATCTTTAAAACTACAACTAAAAAACTCATTCCGTAATACTTCCTCAAAATATCTCCAAAGTGTCATTTGGTGGAAAATAAATTGCAGATATAATGTTAAATATTTTCAGAAGCCATGTTGCAGTTGCAGTTGCAGGTACTAAACTTTGATGAGAATAAGTAATGATACAATTTGGATCAAACTAAATGGATTTGTCAAGAATATCAGATGAATAGTCATGTAATAGCATGTTATGCTTAGGCGAGTTACCTTGCCCTTCCCTAATAAATGGACAGATGACAATTTATGTAGAGTGAGACATCAAGAGTGTTTCCTTGTCATATGTACCGGCAACGGAACAATTAAATGATTAGTTGCAGCATTATAACTGCCCCCTGAATGCAATAACATGCAGATGAATGTATAATAATCAATTACACAATAAATTAATAACCGTAATATGAGGTGATCATAATAGTGCAAAACTAGTCCATTGAACAACCAAAGAAACAGTCCATAGATCAAAGTTGCTGAGGTTAGTGTTTTGTAGTTTGCAAGAGTTGGGAAGACGTTGTTCTTGAACGAAGAGTTCACGGTTTTCAGGCTCCTGTACCTGCTTCCTGATGGGTGGAGAGAGATGAGAGTGTGCTCAGGGTGGTGTGGGTCCTTGATGAAGCTGGCTGCCTTTTTGAGTCAGGGTCTCCTATAGATCAAAGATAGAAACAAAAAGCTGTAGTAACTCAACGGGTCAGACAGCATCTCTGGAGCAAAGGAACAGGTGACGTTTCAGGTTGAGACCCTTCTTCAGACACATCTTCTATAGATCATTTTGATAGTGGGGAGGTTAGGCTGTGATGCGACCAGTCAGTCTGCTTTATTAATCAATCTTATTTTGAATGATCAGCAACCAATGAACGTCCCCAGACTGATTGTGAGGAGCAGCGAGAGAGACTGCAAGCAGAGATGAGCCGGCATGAATCTCAGCGACTGGGACTCCACATCCCTCAGTGTGATGAAGAAGGGAGGTTCAGGACTATCCAATGTCACGGCAGCACAGGCCACTGCTGGTGTGTGAACGAAATTGGGCATGAGATTCCAGGAACCAGGACCCCACCAGGAACTGGTCAAATACGCTGTGGGTCAGCAGGTCAGTCAGTACTTTCATAGTCAAAGAGTGATACAGTGTGGAAACAGGCCATTCGGCCCAACTTGCCCGCACCGGCCATCATGACCCAGCTACACTAGTCCCACCTGCCTGCGCTTGGTCCATATCCCTCTAAACCTTTCTTATCCATGTACATGTCTAACTGTTTCTTGAACGTTGGGATAGTCCCAGCCTCAACTACCTCTTCTGGCAGCTTGTTCCATACACCCACCACCCTTTGTGTGAAAAAGTTACCCCTCAGATTCCTATTAATTCTTTTCCCCTTCACCTTGAACCTATGACCTCTGGTCCTCGATTCCCCTACTCTGGGCAAGAGATTCTATGCATCTACCCAAGCTATTCCTCACATGATTTTATACACCTCTATACTCCTCATCCTCCTGCACTCCAAGGAATAGAGACCCAGCCTACTCAACCTCTCCCTACAGCTCACACCCTCTTCTCCTGGCAACACCCTCGTAAAGGTTTAATTCAGCAAAATATTTCATTGGTTGTTAGTGGTAGATGTATGGTAGAGTGTAGTATGTCAGTTGTAATGACCTCCCAACATCTGGTTTAGTTTAGTGCGGACACAGGCCCTTCAGCCCACCGAGTCCACGCTGACAAGTGATCCCTGTACACTAACACTATCCTACTCACCAGGGACAACTTACAATCTTTACTGAAGCCAATTAACCTACAAACCTGTACGTCTTTGGAGTGTGGGAGGAAACTGGAGCACCCGGGGAAAACCCACGCGGTCATGGGGAAAACGTACAAACTCTGTACAGACAGCACCCGTAGTCAGGATCGAACCCGGGTCTCTGGCGCTGTAAGGCAGCAACTCTACCGCTGCGCCACTGTGCCGCCCTTGGTTCCATTCATGACTTTTTTAAATCATGAGGGGAATAGATAGGGTGAATGCAGAGACTTTTCCCCAGGATAGGGGAATCAGGAACTAGAGTGCATAGGTTTAAGGTAGAGGGGAAAAATTCAGTAGAAACCTGAAGGCTAACTTTTTCACACAGATGGAACGAGCTGTCATAGATTGTAGTTGAGGCAGGTCCAATTAAACTATTTAAAAGACACCGACAGGTTTTTGGATAGGAAGGATATTGGCCAGATTCAGGCTAATGGGAATAGCTTAGGGTGGGCATCATGGTCGGCATGGACAATTTGGGCTGAAGGACCTGTTTCTGTGCTGTATGACTCCCACCTATTTCACAATGTTTGGGAAATTATACTGATCTCTTTTCTCCACTGCTGTTTCTCTGTCTTCTTTGAACTTTTTTTATGTGAAATCACAACTTGTTCCGAACTTGTATGTTAATTTATCCCTTGTAAATTCCATTTAAATAAAACCTACACAGGCTCAATCAACAAAACAAAATCCTTCCCACTTGTACTGTAGCAGGAACATTTCTGTTAGTGATTGCTGCCACTCTTGTTCCATAAATGTTTCCAGCCACTTTCCTACCTCAGCAACAATGATCTACTATGAAGTTGGTTTTGGTTGCACCTCGGACTTAGGGTTTACACTAGTATTCCGCATAATCAACTAGTATTTCTCATATTCAACTCTGATATCATGCTTAGTATACCAGTAGAATCTAGGATTCTATCGTGCCAGGAGTTACAAGTATTATTTCTTGTTTGCGTGGGGTGCAAAATAATGAGTGACAATGAACTTACAATAGTAGATGTGAGCCTTCAGACATTTTGGATGATTTGCTGACATTGGTATGATTCTGTAGTGAACCAAACTGAATGATTTTTACATAAATGTTTCTAGCCAGTTTATTACCTCAGCAACTATGATCCAGTCAAAGGTTATGGGGAGAAGACAGGAGAATGGGGTTAGGAGGGAGATCAGCCATGATTGAATGGCGGAGTAGACTTGATGGGCCGAGTGGCCGAATTCTGCTCCTATCACATGATCTTATGATGATCTGCTATGGACTTGATTTTGTTTGCACCTTGAATTTAGGTTTTGCACTAGTATTGTTGATTTTTAATTCATTGTATTGTATAATATCTGTGTTATTGCGTTTACGGGCCAACTTGCGTAAACTGCAGCCAGTAAGCATTTCATTGTTCTGTTGTCAGCCTATATATGATGATTAAGCACTCTTGATTGCGTCCTTTCTTTCCTCATTAGAACAAATTGAACAGCCAAAGAATGCCTGTGCTCGACACCATGAGCAAGTGCAAAGGGAATTGAGCGCACATGGATCTGATCCTCCCATTGGGGTCTACGTTCCCCAGTGTGATGAAGAAGGGAACTACCAGGAAATGCAATGCCACAGCAGCACAGGTCACTGCTGGTGTGTGGACGAAGAGGGGCAGGAAGTTCCTGGGACCAGGAGAGGTCCTGGCACCGGTCAACTACGCTGTGGGCAGACGGGTCAGTCAGAGTTAGAATTAATTCAATGATGTTACGTAACCGGTGCTTTCATTGCAACGTCATATTGGTGCATCTAATGGGTTAAAAACTAAATTTTCAAAACTTTAGAATTTTTATTATAACAAATATTTTAATATTAAAGCTGAGTATAGAAGATGGGACATTATGTGAGTTGAACAAAGCGTTGGTGAGGCCGCATTTGGAGTATTGTGTTCAGTTTCGGTCATGAAGATTTATGATGATGTTGCCAGGACTTGAGGAACAGAAGCAAAAGTTTAAATTTTGTGATTTTGGAAGAATAAAAAAATTCAGAGAGGGGCAAAGATTCTTTACATAGAGAGTGGTGGGTGCCATGGAATGTGCTGCCAGAGCCAGTAGTGGAGGCAAACACAAAAATGGCATTTAGGAGGCTTTTAGATGGGCACAGGGATATGCAGGGAATAGAGGGATATGGATCACGGCAGGAAGAGGTGATTAGTTTAACAGCATCGTGATCAGCACAGACATTGTGGGCCAAAGGGCCGGTTCCTCATCTGTACTTTTTTATGTTCTGTGTAATATTTAACAGACACTTGGACCAGTAAATGGATAGGAAAGGTTTAGAGGGATATAGACCAAACTCAGGCAAATGGGACTAGCCTAGATGGGGCGTCTTGCTTGACGGGGACAAGTTGGACTGAAGGACATGTGTCTGTGTTATAAGACTCTATCATTGTGGATGTTGAAATGTCATGCTGAAGATTTTTATTTCTGCTGGTTAGAAATGCATTGCGTATTTTTCAATTAATCAGCACCGACGGAGGCTCCAAAACCGCCTTGCGCCGAGCAGCGGGATCAGCTGCAAGAGGAGCTCAGCATGCACAGAGCTCGCCCCGCTGTGGGAGTGCATGTCCCTCAGTGTGATGCCCTTGGCAACTTCAAACCTCTGCAGTGCCATGGCAGCACCGGCCAGTGCTGGTGTGTGGATGAACTGGGCCGAGAAATCCCTGGGACCAGGACCCTTCCTGGCAGCGGCCAGCCAAGATGTGGGCTGCCAGGTCAGTTGGTGCACTTCAATTTTGGAGCATGTTGGAATAATTCCTTTTGGGAAGTATGTAATTGCATTAAGAATAACTCCACTGGTGCTTTGTATGATTTGGCAACAAAGGGAATCCGATACTAATCCGATACTAAACCATGTATGATTTAAAATTCCATCAACTTGGACACTTTGGTCCACTTTGTCCATGCTGATCAAGTTGGTGTATTCAGTAAGACCCATCTGCCTGCATTTGGCCCAATGTCCTCTAAACCCTTCCTATCCATATATCTGTCCAAGTGTCCTTTAAAAGTCATAATTATTTACTTCCTCTGACAGCTCATTCCAGATACAGACTATCCTGTCAATGAGAAAATAGTCTCCGAAGCCCCTCATAAATCTCTCCCTTCTCAACTTACGCTTATGTCATCTAGTTTTTTCATCCTCTACACTGGGGAAAAAAGACTCTGAGCATTTACTTTATCCATGCCCATACACTTCAATAGAAACATAGAAAAATAGGTGCAGGAGTAGGCCATTCGGCCCTTCGAGCCAGCACTGCCATTCAATATGATCATGGCTGATCATCTAAAATCAGTACCCCGTACCTGCTTCTCCCCCATAACCCTTGATTCCTCTAGCCCTAAGAGTTAAATCTAACTTTCTTGATAACATCCAGTGAATTGGACTCCACTTCCATCTGTGGCAGAGAATTTCACAGATTCACAACCCTCTGGGTGAAAATGTTTTTCCTCATCTCAGTCCTAAATGGCCTACCCTTATTCTTAAACTGTGACCCCTGGTTCTGGACTCCCCCGACATCGGGAACATTTTTCCTGCATCTAGCCTGTCCAATCCTTTAAGAATTTTATACGTTTCTATGATATCCTCTCATCCTAAATTCCAGTGAATACAAGCCCAGTCGACCCATTCTTTGATCATATGTCAGTCCCGCCATCCCGGGAGTTAACCTGGTGAACCTAAGCTGCACTCGATCAATATCAATATTGTCCTTCCTCAAATTAGGAGACCAAAATTGCACACAATACTCCAGGTGCGGTCTCACCAGGGCCCTGTAAAATTGCAGTAGGACCTCCTTGCTCCTAAACTCAAATCCTCTCGCAATGAAGGTCAACATGCCATTAGCTTTCTTCACTGCCTGCTGTACCAGCATGCTTACTTTCAGTGACTGATGTACAAGCACGCCCAGGTCTCGTTGCACCCCCTTCCTAATCTGACACCATTCAGATAATAATCAGCCTTCCTGTTCTTGCCACCAAAGTGGATAACCTCACATTTATCCACATTATACTGCACCTGCCCACTCACCCAACCTATCCAAGTCACCATGCATCCTCATAGCATCCTACTCGCAGCTCACACTGCCACCCAGCTTTGTGTCATCCACAAACTTGGAGTTGTTACATTTAATTCCCTCATCTAAATCGTTAATATATATTGTACATAAGTGGGGTCCCAGCACCGAGCCTTGTGGCACCCCACTAGTCACTGCCTGCCATTCTGAAACAGACCCGTAATTCCTACTCCTTGCTTCCTGTCTGGCAACCAGTTCTCTATCCATGTGATTACTCTACCACCAATACCATGTGCTCTAATTTTGCATACTAATCTCTTGTGTGGGACCTTGTCAAAGGCTTTTTGAAAGTCCAGATACACCACATCCAGATACACCACATCAATTTCTAAATTGATAGTCCACCTGGGGCGCCGTCGAGTATGGCTGCCCTGCCAGCAGCTGTTAGTTTTTTCACCCTTTTTTATTTTTTATTTTTAGTTAGTTGAAAGTGTTTGTTTTGGAGGTCTTTAGTCTTTTTATGTGGGGGGTGGGGGGTGGGGTTAGGGGGAAACTATTTTCTCAGTACCTACCTGGTCGGAGTTGCGGCTTTTCTCCGAGCTGGATCTTCGCCCCTTCCTCGCGGCCTACGGGCAGACTGGAGCGGCGTTTTCCTGCCGGGACCGGCCAGGACTTCAGCTTCGGCGGCGGCACAGCGCTGAAGTACCATCGCGGAGCGGGCGATGCCTAACCCGGGTCGCCGTGCAGTAAGCTCCGGAGTGCTGTGACAGCCGGCACCAACATCGCGAAGCTGCGGTCTGCGGTCTGCGGAGCTTCCAGCCGCGGGCGGCGCTGAGCCTGGGATCTCACGACGAGGTCGCCAGAGTCGGAGCATCGACCAGCGCGGCTCGTGGACTTCGGGAGCCGCGGTCTACTGGGAGGAGGCGGCCGCTCCAGACACTCCGGGCCGCTGAGAGTGTTCACCCGACGCCGGAGCTTCATCATCCGGCGAGAGGGCCTGAAGCATCGGGCTGCCGTATCGGCGACTGCAGAGGCCTCAATAGGCCCCGACTATGGGTGAACTGGGGATGGGACTGGACTTTGCTGCCTTCCCCCACAGTGGGAACCATTGTGGGGGGATGTTTTTATGTTGTTAAATTCTTTGATGTTATCTTTATTTGTGTGCTGCATGGCAAGTCAAATTTCACTACACCAATTGGTGTATGTGACAATAAATGTCTATCTATCTATCTATCTATCTATCCACTGGCTCTCCCTTATCCATTCTACTTGTTACATCCTCAAATAATTCCAGAAAATGAGTCGAGCATGATTACACCTTCATAAAACCATGCTGACTTTGACCGATCCTGTCACTGCTTTCCAAATGCGCTGCTATAACATCTTTCATAATCGACTCAAGCAGCTTCACCACTACCGATGTAAGGCTAACTCTCTATAATTCCCTGTTTTTTCTCTTCCTCCTTTCTTAAAAAGTGGAGTCCAGACCACAGGAACTGATCCAGAGTCGAGAAAACATTGGAAAATGAACACTAATGCATCCACGATTTCTAGGGCTACCTCCTTGAGTACTCTGGGATTCAGACCATCAGGCCCCGGGGATTTATCTGCCTTCAGTCCCAACAGTTTACCTAACACCATTTCCTGACTAATGTGGATTCCCTTCAGTTCCTCCCTCCCACTAGATCCTCGGTCCACTAGTATTTCTGGGAGATTGTTTGTGTCTTCCTTAGTGAAAACAGAACCAAAGTACTTGTTTAACTGTTCTGCCATTTCCAATAAGGTCACCCTCAGCCTGCTACACTCCAAAGAACAAACGTCCCAGCCTATCCAACCTCTCAAGTTGTGGCTCAATCCTTATAACTTGTGGATATGATGTTTATTTAAACGTTATACTCCCCGATGATGGTTTTATTGGCAAACAGAATTCTTGCCTTGAGGGGATGTGAATTGGGGCCAGGTTGCCTTAAATTATGTCTTGAGCAACTCTGCTGATCTTTGATAATGAAACCAGAAAATGCTGGAAACACTTGGCAGGTCAAGTTACAAATTGTTCCTTCTACTTGATTTTGTATACAACTCCCCAATTTGGTTCCAGCACAGATCACTGATTTACTAATCCAAAAATGGCAACAACTCAGTGGTTTCTCTGCACATTTGAAATGAGAAGTCAAAAGTCATATAATTTGAGCAATAGTTTATGAAGAAAGAGGGTGTACACAGATCTCTTAATTTCTGATCAGTTCCGAACTGAAACATCGCCTGCCCATTCCCTGCAAATGCTGTCTGACCCGCAGATTTCCTCCAACACTTTGTGTTTGGCTCAAGATTCCAGCATCTGTAGTTCCCTGTGTCTCTCAATTTTAATTGTTTTTTTCTGTTATGCTTTTTGGCTCTGAATTTACTTATGCAATATTTCCAACACAAAACAATTTCGAACTTGCCTGATCCTAAACCGTTTTTTTGTTCAAATTGATTTGTGCAAAAACCTTTTCATCGAGTCTTTATCAAACATGTTCCCAAAATCAACTACACCCCATATGTACACTCTTCAAAAAGTATCCCTTAAATAAAGACAACTTTGAACTTCCCTTTACAATTTTAAGCTATTCCTGATCAGATTATGTAATTAAAAGTGATCCTAATTTTATATCTCATTATGGTTTATCCATTGCACAATTTAGATTAGAGACACAGCATGGAAACTGGCCCACCGAGTCCATGCGAACCATCGATAACCCGTACACTAGTTCCACATTATCCCACTTTTGCATCTTATACACGAGGAGCAATTTTACAGAAGCCAATTAACATACAACCCAGCACGTGTTTTGAATGTGGGAGGAAACTGGAGCACCTGGAGAAAACCCACGTGGTCACAGGGAGAACCCACGTGGTCCAACACATCTGTGCCGTCCAAGATGCCCCATCTAAGCTCGTCTCACATGCCCGTGTTTGGTCCACATCCATCTAAAGCTCTCCTATCCATGTATTTGTCCAAATGTCTTTTATATGTTGTTATGGTAACTGTCGCAACTACTTTCTCTGGCAGCTCATTCCATATACCCACCACCCTCTGTGTGGAAAAACCTGTCCCTCAGATTTCCACTAAATCTTTCTCCTCTCACCATATACCTTCTAGTTCTTGATTCCATTACCCTTGGAAAAAGACATTCATTCACATTCATGTGCATTCACTATTTCCCTCATGATTTCATACTACTCCGTAAGATCAACCCTCAGCCTCCTGCGCTCCAAGGAATAAAATCCTAGCCTACCCAACATCTCCCTATAGCTCAGATCCTCTACTCCTGGCAACATCCACATAAATCTTCTCTGCACTGTATCCAGCTTGATGACATATTTCCTGTAGTAAGGTAACTGAAACAGAACACTTAAAGTACTTCAAGTTTTATATTTTTTTAAATAAAGGCTGCATGAATTATGCATTCCATGCAGAGAATTTGTTCATTATAAGGAAACAATGGCCAGTAAAAGGAGATTCCACATTTTAACCAAGTTGCTGTGTGATGCGTTGCAGAGCCCCTACAGCGACCACAAACCGTGTGCGAGCGTTGGCGCTCCAGCCTCTTGGAGCACTACGGAGGTAGCCCAGCTGATGATCAGTATGTACCTCGGTGCACTGAGTTTGGAGAGTTTAGTCCTCTGCAATGCCATGGGAACAGTGGTTACTGTTGGTGCGTGGACCAGGAGGGTCGCGAAATGCCAGGAACCAGGACTGAACCGGGCACTCCACCTGCATGTGAGAACTTGCATCTCTTACTTTGGTTGCAAAGCAATAGCTTTTTAATGGTTAAGGAAAAAATGATAAAGAAGCATGATATCTAGTAAAGATTTTAATATTTGCTTTTCAGAAGATAGGCCAGTTTATTTTCTAGAAAGAAAAAGTTTGTATTTACTGTGAGTTTATAAGAACAGGGAAGATAAATGGTGGAAGGGGAGGGGGGTTGTTTGTAGGTTAGTTACTTAATGTTCAATTCAATACTCACAAAGATATTCTTAATTAATAACAGCAAAAATATAAAGCTACACACTTTGATTATCATACTCACTGTCACTGGATAAAATAGCATGGTGACCATGGTGTCTTTAATAAACACACAAGCTGATGATATTGTTTCTGTGTTCACCAGGTATACCCACTGTTCCACCTCCCGTTACCCAGCCAACTACGGCATCAGTTGTGACTGTACCATCAGCAGGAGCCTTCCTTCTGTACGCTCAGGGACAGCACATTGGGTACCTGCCCCTGAATGGTACTCGGCTGAACAAGGAGGAAGCCAGGAGCCTGTTAGCTCTTCATGTAAAGTATCTTCTTCAATAACTTTCTCCATCAGAAACTCTCCACGGGGGAATGTAGAGTGCGGCTGATGTAATGTAAATGGTTCATTAAATTGCACTCAAGCTTATTCAAAAGCACTGGAATGGGAAATGTTTATAACTTGGCAAAAGAGATGGATGTCTTAATAGTGAAGGTTGTGACCATGTTTCAGATTTCCTTACGGTATAGAGGCTGTTAGGCCCATTGATTCTATGCCAATTTCAGAGTCAACTCATTAATCCCACTTCGCGACTTATCAACAGATGTTCGTATGTGAAGGAGACTTGTCCACAGCAGGGGAAATGGATTTGAAGTGTAGGATCCACCTTTCATGTTGTACAAATGGTTGAATATATTTTTATCCATTTTAATTCTCTTAAGTTATTTTAATGAAGCCTGCATTGTAGATGCCCTGAATTTCTGTGAGTGTCTGCTGCCAGCTGAGTGAAACCCACCCAGCCAGGTTTTTGAGGCAGAATCACTTAGTCATAGAGTAATACAGAATGGAAACAGGCCCTTCAGCCCAACTCGTCCATGCCGACCAAATTGCCCGATCTAAACTAATCCCACCCACCAACCTTTGTCCCATATCCCTCGAAAACGTTCCTATCCAGTTATCCCATCCAAATGTCTTTTAAATGTGTTATTGTACCTGCTCAACTACCCCCTCTAGCATCTCGTTCCATATACCCACCACCCTGTGTGGAAAAAGTTGTCCCTCAGGTTCCTATTAAATCTTTCCCCTCTCGCCTTAAACCTGCACCCTCAAAGAAGGCCAAGGCAGATTACAGTGGCTGGACCTGCTCCATCGGTGAGGCAGCACCTTGCTGTTCCGGCTGAGGATCTCCAAGTCCCAATTGAGCTTCCAAACTTCTCAAACTTCACGATAAAGCCATATGGTTGTGGTACTTAGAGCTGTGAGGGCAGTATCTTGGGGCATCTTAAAGGCTGGTATTGGTATTAGTTTATTATTGTCATGTGTACTGAGATACAATGCAAAGCTTGTGTCTGTGTGCTATCCAGTCAAATCAGATTATACTATACATGAGTACAATTGAGTCAATAACACATGTACAACTGTTAATGCAAAGAGAAAAACACCAGAGTGCAGAATATAGTGGGTTTTCTCTGGTTACTCCGGATTCCTCACACATTCCAAAGACGTACAGGTTTGTAGGCTAATTAGCTTTGATAAGATTATAAATTGTCCCTAGTGTGTAGAATAGTGCTAGTGTACAGGGTGATCGCTGGTCGGTGCGGACTCGGTGGGCCAAAGGGCCTGTTTCCACGCTGTCTCTAAAGTCCAAAGTAAAGTGCTTCAGTGGTTAGAGATTAAGTTGAGCAACTTAAAGAAGAATTTAAGGCTAAGGCATATATATTACATAAGATAGTAACAGGGGCCACGTAGAGATGTGTCATATCAGATTTGAACACCGTGTAATCCAAATGCTGTATCTCTAAAGTCTACAGTGTTACAATATTGAAGTGTTACAGTGAAAGAAAAAGTCCAAGGTCCGCAATGAAGCAGCTTGGAAGATTGGAACTACACCCTAGATTATGGAGGACTGTTCAGCGGTCTGATAATAGATGGAAAGAAGCTATCCCTGAATCAGGTGGAGGGGAAGATGCTGTTCCTGAATATAGTAAGGAAATTGAGCGTTAAGGGATAAAGGCAAGAAAGTAAACTTGAACTATGTCAAACCAGCTAAGATCCTATTGCTCAGAGGAGATGGTTGATGGAGTTGAATGATCTGCTATTCTAACTACTTATGGTATTCTGTGAATTTGCACTGGAGAGGGTGCAGAGTGGATTCACCAGGATGTTGCCTGGGCTGGAATGTTTCAGTTACGAGGAAAGATAGAATAGGGTGGATTTGTTTACCGTGGAAGAGGAAGCTGACAGGAGTTGTGATAGAGGGGTACAGAATTATGAGTGGCACTGATAGAAAGTAACTGTTCTCCATAACAAGAGCCTGAGAGCAAAGGTTTAAGATAAGGAGTAGCAAGGTAGTGGGGAGCTGAGCATTTTATTTTATCATTTTCTTTTGGAGGAATATGGATCAAATGCTGGTAGAAGGGATAGGTTTAAATTGGCATCATGTTCAGCGTTGACATTGTGGGCTGAAGGGCCTGTTCCTGTGCTATTCATCCAAAAGGGTGACTGCAATCTGGACAACATTGTCTCAACAGGTGGTGGACACAGGTACTCTTATAAAATGTAACAGCGCCTGGACGGACAGGATCTATGAGGTTATGGCTTTGACCAAGTGATTGTAAATTGAATTAATATAGGTGGGTATTTGGGGGTTAGCATGGACGTGGTGGGCTGAAGGGCCTGTTTCTATACCCCATGACTCCTATTCTGGTTCACTTGCGGCCTTCAAGAGGAATGCTATCTTGACCCTACTGGGCAAAATCCCAATATTTCCCAGTGTAAAAGATACAATATCCCTGGGAAAAGCAACACCCCCTGGTCCCCCCACGCCAACATTTAGAATTCAGCTGAAATGATGCAGAATTCTAATGTAACCTGTATTGGGGGTGACTCAGACTATCTCTGAACAAGTTGTTATTCCCAATCCCAGGAATTTGGAATTGATAATTGTTGGTAGCTTTGATGTTATTAATTAATGAGCATCTAATCTGGTTTCATTAAGGTCATTGCAGAGATTCAAGTTACAGGAAAATGAGAGGAATGATTATGGGGCCACTGTTGATATCTGTGGGCAGCCATACACAACAAAGTAATCAGACATCTTGTGTAACTGCAGTCATTTTCTTTCTATGACTGCACATTGGCAACTTATGCTTTTTTAAAAACGTTATTACTTCAATTTTATATACATGTTTTTTGATTAATTTAATCATTTAAATATGAGTTATGTTTCATAATTGGACAACGTAATAATAATAATAATAATTAATTTTATTTACGGGCGCCTTATACCGAGGTCTCAAGGACACCTTACAGAGATTTATAGGAAACATATAATCAGAATTAAAAAAAATAAGTTATAAAGACCAATACACAAATCAGGGACAGAATTCCTTCCAAAAACACAAAAAAGAAAATCAGAAGCACAATTTGAGGAGAGAGCAGCGGCAACGAAACCGCGCCAGCGTCCACTCTCCCCTCCGACCGCCATCTTGAACACAGACTAACAAATACAATTACAACTTCCAGGCTCAAGAACAGCTGCTTCCCAACAATCAACAGGCTCTTGAACACTGCACAACACTAACCTCAGCAATTATCATCTTCTGTGAATGTATCTTTGGTTGCACTTTTGATATCAGTTTTGCACTATTATGGTACTTAGTACTACTGATGGTTAATTTATTGTATTATTAATTATTATATATTATCTGTTTGTTATTACATTCATGAGCTTGTTATGCTGCAACATGTAAGAATTTCATTGCTCTGTAGCCAATACATATGACAATTAAACACGCATCACTCTTGATCTAATCAAAACTCCAGTAAAATTACATGTACAGCCTTGGAAAGAAACTGGCAGCGTTTGCACAAGTGAATTTACACGTGGAATTTATTATTGTTTAATACAAACTTGTCTCGATGTGAGGTTCTCTCTAATTATTTTACAGATCTGTATGTCTGCCCAGAGTGGGTCCATTTTAACTTGCCAGGTGCTGGTCTGTGAGACAATTAACTTTTATTTTGCTTTATCTTTCCCTTCCAAGGGTTCAATTATTATTGGTATTGATTATGACTGCAGGGATAAGATGGTTTATTGGACTGATGTTGCAGGCCGAACTATTAATCGAGTTAGCCTGGAAGCTGGTGCAGAACCGGAAATAATCATTAATTCGGGTAAGTTCTGTCATTCAGGACGTGAAAATTAATACGATTTTACATTACATAAGTACAAAAATCACGAGTGCAAGTAAAAAACAGTGCTGTAAGCATTTTTTGAAAAGAAAATTGTGTAAAAGAGTTTAACAGACATAATGAATATTAGGGATATGACTACTTTTTGAAGGATTGGACTGAAAGTGGGGTGCTAAATATTACATTGTGCTAGTTGTCCCTCCTTGCCTCATTTGAGGTAATGTTCATTACATATATTCATTTGTCCATAGTACTTTAATTTATCCCACTCTGGACCACATTTCCCCAGATCTGTGGTGAACTCATAGTGGGGCCCCGAGTAATTTGTCTGCAAAGAGGAAGAGAAAGGGAAGCGCCTACATTACAGATGTAGATGGTTTCTGATCTCCTTCCTGTACACGACTTTCAATGGGCCCTGCAGAATTGCGCATACGAGTACAAGAAGCAAATACAATCAGACCTTGGATGAATATTTGCTGAGGACGAGGATCTTCAATTGAAAGCTGCCCAATGGTGTGGATTTTTAGTCAACACCATTCACTGACTTTAGGAGAGCAGGAAAGATAATCATGTTTTCTTTTGCACTTCACTGCCATTTTAACTTGGAAACACTGTTCTACTAAGATGTAAAACAGATTGCAAGTTCATTGTTGCAAAAAATGCAAACAGGAAACCTAGTGCGCTAGTGCGTTATCAGGCAGGGACAAAGCATTTGATTAATGTCAAGGTCTAAAAATGTTTTGTAGAAACACAGAGTAAGAGCAGTCTTTGAGCCTGCTTCACCAATCATTGACATATCTCACACTCTACCTGAGATTAGTTGGCACATACCCGCTAAACTATAAAATATATGTAATATTTTATGTTTTTTTACTTCTGCTTTTATTTTAGGATTAACTAGTCCTGAAGGTCTAACCCTGGACTACCATCACAGAAGGATGTTTTGGACTGACAGTGGATTAGATAAAATAGAAACTGCTGCATTTGATGGTTCTGAACGGCGAGTTCTTGTAGACACTGATCTGGTAAACCCCAGAGCAATTGTAGTGGATTCTGCTCATGGGTAGGTTTTGCATGAAGCCAAAATGTTTACCGATTTAAAATAATGGACTTTAGCTTGTCTATATTGCCAGTCATACAGCATGGAAACAGACCCTTCGGCTCAATTTGGCCAAGATGCCCCATCTAAGCCAGTCCCACCTGGCCGCATTTGGCCCATATCCCTCTAAACCGTTCTTACCCATTCCCAGAAAATACAAAGATCTCAATTTATTTATTTCCATTTAGACATTTAGCTTGCATCACCTGTGAAGACAGCCTGATTACACCTTTTAAAAGTTGTCATGCAAGCAGCAGGATTTCCACAAATTGCTTTTGCAATCTAAATTACATGATTAGAATAATTTTGTAGAGATGTTGTTACCCCTCAATATTATAATCTGAAATCCATGCACTGTTTTTAAGGATTGCGAGCATTTCCATTACAATGCACTGGTCTAGCGTAATGTTCCAATGGAACTAAAAGCCTGGGGCCAACAAATGTTTCCTTTTAAGATAAGCTCACCAGATAATGGTTGGTTTTACAAATGCTAAATGACAGGCTCACACAGCCCCCAGATTAGATACTTGGACTGGTTTGGATTAAATCTTATGTTCTTCTGGTTTCCTTCCAGCAATCTTTACTGGACAGACTGGAATCGTGAAGCTCCTAAAATTGAGACTTCTCGTGTGGATGGAACAAACCGAAGGATATTGATTAATAAAGACATTGGATTGCCCAATGGGTTGACATTCGACCCGCATTTCTCACAACTCTGCTGGGCTGACGCTGGTAGGTTTCATGGAATTAGTTGGCGGAAAGAATCCTGTTAAAACACATTCTTAGAATGAAGTTGTGTCATTCCATGTCTGGCACTAACTTGTTGCTCTTTCTCTGTGATGAATAGGAACCAAAGATCTGGAATGCGTAAACCCAGACGGGTCAGGGAGGCGTGTAATACAGAGTGGCCTGAATTATCCCTTCAGCATTGTTGCTTACTCAAATCATTTTTACTACACAGATTGGAAGAGGTAGGTAAACAGAATTGTTGGGATAAATGTCTTGATAGCTGCCTCTAATGTATAACTGGTTATTTGTCAGACCCCAAAACAGGGGAAAGTTATTTTTAAATGTTTGTTTATATCTCTCAATCAATAGTATCCTACAAATATCAAAGACTAGAGAGCATTGCTTTGAGGTGAGAGGTTAAAACACCTGTATGGGACAAGTTTTATTCATACAGAGTGATGATTGCCTGGAATGGTGAGGGAGATACAACAGTGGTGTATTCATTAATTGTCACTGGGCTAGGATTTATTTTGTCATTAAAAAACCCCGTCTCCAACACTCCTCCTCGACTACTCCCTGCCCACCCCTCTCTGGGCCTTTTCATCTCCAACTACCATATTGACTTCTCCACTCCCATCTCATCCTCTCCAAACACATAGCTCTCCACTCACTCAGTTACAATCCCAATCAAAAAGCATGTGAATTCAGTAACCATTAGGCATTAGTAATGCCATGTATCAATTGTATTACTTGGTAAAGGAACAATCAATAGTTTAGTTTTTAGATTCATTGTGGGTTATATCTGGCAAAATCCTTTTTTTTAATCCACGTTTCCCAAGGAAAGACGCCACCTTAAACATGACAGCGGTTCTATGTGTTACGTAGAAAGTTTGGTGATGATATAAACCCAGAACACACTAATTCCCATGTAATTAGATGAACTGGCTCATGTTCAGCACAGAAACAGGCCCTTCTGCACACAATATGGGCTGAACACTCTGCCAAGTTAAACAAATCTCCTCTGGCTGCACGTGATTTATTTCTCATTCTCTGCATATTCATATCCCGATCTAAGAGCCTCAAGTGCTACTATCGTATCTACATATACCACCACCCCTGACTATGCTCACCACTCTGTGTAAAAAAAACTTGCCCCTCTCACATTAAAGCTATGCTCTCTAATCTTTGATACCAATGTTTTGATACTCATGATCCAGAAGCATAGAGGCAGCAACAATTGTCAAGTGAATTGCTACTGCTTGCATGCTTCTGAATCAGGTGTATCAAAACATTAGTGTGAGACTGTTTAATCCACTTTGCGGTGTCCTGCACATGTGAGCCTGTTTAATCCACTTTGCGGTGTCCTGCACATGCCAATGGACATTCATGGCATCACAAGGCTGATTAGAACATTGAGCATAGCAGCAGGATGGTGAGTGAGAAACCTAAGGCAAAGGGTTTTGTGCTTGTGGCTAACTGTAAAAAAATCTTTCAAAATAGCCAGGGGAGGGAGAGCTTTGGCTGTCTTCACAGGCTCAAATAGAGGAGATAGCAGAAAGTGTACCACAATAATCCAGGGGAACCAAGAGCATTCTTGTGTTCTACAACAGTAGATTCAGTCTTACAATGTGGAAACACGCTCATCGGTCCAACATATCCCACCTACCTGCATTTGGCCCATATCCCGTCTATTCATTTATTTAAACCGTTTGATTAGACCAAAATGGACTATGAATCTGGTCTTAATTCTTCATTCCAGCTGGTGCACACACTTCATATGATGTTTTGTGATTTTCAGAGATGGAATTATTGTTATACCTAAAGTTCGGAGGCAGAGTCACTATGGGAGTCAGATTCTTGATGAGTACCTACCTGATCAGCGATCACATCTATATGGAATAACCGTGGCTTATCCATCTTGCCCACATGGTAAGGATAAAATGTGACATTTCTTAAGAAATATGATTTTGTTGAATTCAGAACTCCGTGCTAAAAGTAGTTACTAATGACTCCAATGCCCAATATATAGTTACAATCATGCTGAATTTAGTGTTTGATAGTTTTATTGCTGTCTCCTGTATTTAATTTAAATTTACCTTAGAATAATTTCAGAAGTTGTTCGTGTCTGACACTTTTTCTAACTTGGAACTAATGCGCTACAATGCTGAGAACTATATTCTGCACTCTGTATCTTCCTCTTTGCTCTACTTATAATACTTGAGTCTGACTTGATTGTATTATCTGATTTGATAGCGCATAAACCTAATGTAATGCATGCTATCCAGTCAAATCCAGTATGATTTGATGTGACTTGATAACACACAAACAAAAGCTTTTCACTGTATCTGTAAATGTGACAATACCTTGTAATCTCCTGTACACTCACTACAATTGTCTACGTTCTGTAAAATGCTGCGTTAGTAAGAACTTTGTTATTTGTACCCGCATGGTTTCTGTTCAAGTTATTCCGTGTGATTAAATGCACAGCCTGCTTGATGCCACTGTTGGAGGATACAATAGCCAGCAGTATGGCAAAAAACAACAGGAAAGAACAATATACATATTGGGGAAAATTGATAAATCTACCGCTAAATTACTCCAGCATTTTGTGTCTACCTTAGGGAAGATTGAGGCAGGACAGACAGCATCTCTGGAGAAAAGGAATAGGTGACGTTTTGGATCGAGACCCTTCTTCAGACTATTGATGAGTACGTCTCTACCTGATCAGACCCCAAGTCTGAAGAAGGGTTTCGACCCAAAATGGTCCTTTTCTCCAGACCAGCTGAATTACTCCAGTTTTTGTGTCTATCTTCGGTTCAAACCAGCATCTGCAATTCCTTCCTACACTTTCATCAGTAAGCTTCCCGGGACATTGCACAATTTATATTGTTTAAATATCAAAGCAACTGAATTTACAAACATTTTTCACTTTTCTTTGGCAGGAAGAAAATAAACATCACTATTGGTAATGACAACCATGCCATAAATTTCTGGAGGAAAAGGAAGACTTTATTTGGAGCAGGGTGCTGCAGACAGAAGTGAAGTCCCCCCCCCCCCCCCTTTCTGTTAAGAATTAAACTGAAAGTGTATTACAGAACTATTTTTGTAAGAATTTTCATACCTCATTTCCTTTAAAAAAACCACTACCGTGCTGCCTTTTGATTGACTGGTAAATTGTAGACAACCACTGCCTCATAAAAATACCAGCCTAACAGGCCTCTAATTTTAACTGTTATAACACAGTAACATAAAGCTGTAGTTCTTTGTAAGATAAATACAGAAGTATGAGATTCTGAAACCAGGAGCATAAACACCAAAATATATAGTACAGCACTTTAGAGGCAGATTAAGGGAAGTCATATTTTTCTATGTTTATGTAAAAAGCTATAATTTTCCTTCCCATTTCTATGCTATTCTTGATCACCTTAAAGACAGCAGTTTTAGATCTTGAAACATGCCTTAAATTTATCGTCCCCTTTAGTTAATAAGCCAGATGTCATCATAATTGTTGACCTAGTTAAAGTATTTTTGACAACAAAAAAGCACACAAGATCAGTTGCTGCTTGTGTTGAACATTTCTGCTGCACTAACATTGCCTCAAGCAGTTATGAATCGAGACAAAATTTGCTAGAGACAATCTGAAATAAATAGCAACTGGATTTTAGTTGGGTATATTTAGCCGACTCAACACACGTACAAACTAAAACCAGAAAGTCATGTTACTGTGGACAGTTTATAGCATTTCAAATTGTACTTGAGTATTTCTTCCAAAGTTTTGACATTGCTTTGAAATTACAAAACAATGTTTTAAGTTTCAAATTTCTGCCAAAGATCTGAATAAGAAGCATCCAAAGTTTATTGTCTTTAATTTTCAAATAGATTAAAAAAATCTGGACTAAATCCTTGCAAAGTTTTAATTTGTTCAGATAGGGAAACCATTATTGCAGTTTTATTTTAAATTGGGTTATTTAATAAGTAATTCAATGGTTAAATGTTATTAATGCCAAGTATGGTTCTGTAACATGTAGAATGCTGTATTTATGTCATTAGGATAAATTAAGGAGTAAAAGATATCCAAGTGATTCTGCAATGTGGTTTTCCATCTCTGAACACATTTCTCCACTGAAATTCTGACAAGTGGTATCGTCAAATTTATGGCATGGCAATTTAGAACATACAGCAGTACAGGAAAAGAGGTTTCAGCCCTGAGCTGAGGCCAAGTTAAACTAATCTCGTCTGCCTGCACATGATCCATATTCACCCATTCCCTCCATGTGCCTGTCCAAAAGCCTCAAATATCACTATCGTATCTGCCTCCACCACCAACCCTGGCAGCGTGTTTCAGGCACCGACATCTGTGGGGAGGCGAAACTTCCATTACACATCTTCTTCTTAAACTTTGCCCTTCTCACCAAAAAGCTATGTCCTCTAATCCTTGACATTTCCACTGTGGGGAAAAAAATGTTCTCCGTCTAATTTAAGTACGCCTCTCATTATTTTATATACTTCTGTCAGGTTTCCTTTCAACGTTCCAGAGAAAACAACCCAAGTTTGTCCAACCTCTCCTAATGCAGACAGCATTTCTGGTAAACCGTCTCCAAAGCAGTCACATCCTCCTTGTAATGGGGTGACCAGAACTGCACACAAAATCAAAGTGCTATAAAGAAAATAATATCAATTGACAGGATAAGCAGCCAGATATTAACATTTTTTCCATCATTATTGCACAGTGGGCACACAATTGAAGGATATGACCAAAATAGTTTGTTACCGGCATCTAACTTGAGAAGCAAGGATGGAAGTGATATTTGACCTATTTTAAATTTGTTGTAAATCTACAAAAGGACCATTCACATTGTAAAAATATTAAAAGTTTGAAAAAAAGCATTACCCTGGTAATGTTTTCTTTAAATCCATAATCTCTTCAATTTGCTTTATATTTGAACTTTGTGGAATTGATCTGATAAATTTCAAATTCTGGATTCCCTTAATATAAAATATTTGAAGGTAATTACAATAACAATTATCTGGAGGAGTGACCATTGGTGAATATTCAATGTCAGAGAGGTGGTTTGATATTAATGGAGACAAAATTTCACTCGCTTTCAGGTATGTTTTCCCGACTTCACATCTACCCAGTCACCCTCAGGTTACAAATGCAGCAAAGCTAAAAAGAGCCAGGCATATCACCCTCTCTCTATCTTTACGTACAGGGACACCATTAGCAATTGGCCTGATTTACAAAGTTATATTGCTGCAAAATCTGGATAATATATATTACGGCAGTCTGTTACGTTAGCCATTGTAGCTTTTAGACAAGTTATGTTTAAACATTAATTATAGCTTGGCAGTGGACATTGAAAAATCTGTGCATATTGTCTACTTCTAATACAGAAAATAAATTAAGTCTTTCTGGCTGTAGTAGTCACTGCAACATGTTGATTAGCACAGATTCCTCAAATGGTTTGCATCAATAAACGTTTGACAAAATAAACCTGTTCCGTATTATTTTGTATCTGTTTCATTTTCGAGTGCATGCTTCAAGTTTGCTCTATGCTAACTACTTTTCTTTAAGGCATAAAATGTAATTGACAGAATCTAAAGTTTAATTTTATACTTTGTCTATTCCCTATTGTAATGTATATACATCACCTGATACTTGATTAATTGGGAAAAAATTTTAATCACCCTGTTGTACTTTGTTCCAACTTGACAATAAACTCAAATCTTGTAATTTGTGATATTTTAGCATTTATTCTATTTAGTGAACAGTTTACTCAGATTCAAAACATGAGTCCAGCATCTATATTGTCTACAGAGTTTCAAAATCAGTATCGAAAAGTTGTCAAATTTACAGCTTTTGATCATCTTCCAACTTTTCCAAGCCTGTGATCAGTTTTGGGATCTGCTATTATTGATTGAACAGCTACAATAGCTTCATTAATCTTGGTCTGAAGGTCTCGTAATTCCTCAATATGCAGCAGTCGGAGAACTCTCGCAGCTTCATTCAAAGTGGCATCTGTGAAAGCAACATATACATCTCAATGTTTACGTAAAAACACCAGAGGTACAATGACCTATGGTCTTACTGTGCTAAGATTTAAAATATGAGTTGCAGGCTAAGACTTTATTCCTTGGAGTGCAGGAGGCAGAGAGATTATCTTAGAGGTGTACAAAATCATGAGGGGAATAGATAGGGTGAATGCGTCTTTTTCTCAGGGTAGGGGAATCAAGAACTAGAGGGTATGAGTTTAAGGTGCGAGAGGAAACATTTTCACACAGAGGACGTGGGTATATGGAATGAGCTGCCAGAGGAGGAAGTTGAGGCAGGTTCAATAAGAAGATTTAACAGACAATTAAGACAGGTAAATGGATAGGAAAGGTTGAGACGTGGGGCAGCACGGACAAGTTGAACCAAAGGGCCATTTTCCTGTACATGCCAGCTGTAGGATGTTCCCAAAAGATTATTAATTCAATGTAAATCTACTTACCTCCCGTATCAAAGCCAAGTAGATGCTTTTCTAAGCTTACAGTAAAACCCTGGAAAAAAAGTGAGCAAACAAAAGTCTGAAAATATAGTTACCATTTTGCTTCTGTCTTTGAGCAATTATATCCAGTCCTCAAAATCCACAAGGCAAGATTTGCCACTAGATAAGCATACAAAGATATTTCACATCTAAAGTGCAGATATTTCCAGTAGAACCTGGTTAGTTCCATGTTTCCCTTCCTCTTGAATAAAAGTTGCATTGTCTGTAGAGCCACAGCCATAAACCTTTACAATTCATGGCTAAATGGTGGGTGTGAGTTGGTGATATGCAGAAATATGGTTATAGTAATTTAAGCCTGTTAGTTTAGGAACAGAAATATGGTGTTTACAAAAATTATATCATGGCTATATCTTAATCTACCCATCTTGGATAGACACAAAGTGCCAGAGTAACCCGTTTTGGGTTAAAATCCCTTAATTCACCTGCCTGACAAATTAACAATTAATAATCTGAAAGGTTAACTCAGCCTCAACAGCTCCTTGGAAAGAAGTCCAAGGTCTTCCGGAAGTGTATCCAGTATGGAACCGGAAGCCGTAAATGGGTCTAACCAGAGCTATGTCCACTTTCCCCCTTGCCTACCTCAGTTTAAAAATAGTGTTAAAGTATTAACTCTTGCATACATTTGCAAAAAAATGTCAAACTAAGAATTTACACCTTGATCTCCAACACCAACGATCAGACTGTATTTAAATTCCAAAATAGTATCGTAATATTTTCACAGCAAGGAGAGGAAGTAAAGTTAAACCATAATCAGTTTTAGAAATGTCTCCACTTTTTGAAAGATAGCAATTTAAATCAACAATGCTAACACAATAAGCTTACAAGGTTGACCACCTTAAAAGTTATGGGTATAGCATACAAGAAACTCTCTATATCAAGAGATTGACACTTTATTACGCTGCAGCTACGTTAGATTATTGCTCTGTGCTAACAGAACAAGGGAGATTGCTATCTGACAAATAAAACGGAATACAAAGATCAAAGACGTTCCACTCACAATTGTATGCACGATCCAACTTAATCAAGAGAAAAATACATTTATCATTTATATTCTTAACTATTTTTGAAAAACAATTTACCTCCTTTGCACGATTTGCATTTGCAATGGCTTCTGGGCTTAATCTCTCTTGCACCAATATTCGAATTGCCTAAAATCAAAATCATTACTGATAAGTCAATCTGCCTCAGTATAATGAAATTAAAACCGCACAGACTCAAATGGCAATAGTTCAACAATGATAAAATAACTATGTAGCTATATGTATAGTTTGTGACAACTCAATTCACTTATTTAAACAAAACAAGAAATTTGAAGACCAAAATACAAAATTAATTTCAGGAAATGTTTTCTGGAAGGAAGTCTATGAAGCATTCAATTATTTATTTTTGAACTCTGGAAATTAAGCTTTTATCTTTCTGGTCAAAGCCAGAGAATCTCTTCCTGATCATTTTCCTCCCATAAGGACCCTTGCTATTTCCCTCAACGGCACCATCTGAAATCATACCATTGGTTTCCAAATGCATCTGGTGGCAAGAAAATGGTCCTATTGTCTATTTGGGGAGAAGGCAGGAACAGGGTACTGATTGGGGATGATCAGCCATGATCACATTGAATGGCTGGTTCGAAGGACCGAATGGCCTACTCCTGCATCTATTGGCTTACACCTCCACCAGGCCTCTTGATGCCTCTGCTGTGTCTGAACTGTCATGTCGTTTGGTTGTCGCTGAAATTTCATCCAGCTAAGTACTGGAAGCCACAAACATCTTTCCCAAGACTCCAAAACTACCTCTCTCCCAGGAGAGAAGTCCAAGGCCAGCATAGAACACTTGCACCCTGTAAAGCTGACCCATCTGCCATATTTTTACATATCAATAAGCCTGACTATCTCCACCTACGTAATGCTGCTATGCTTCACCCATCTCAACCCCTGTGCTGTTGAAATCATCATTCACTGGACAAGTCTATTTCAGTGCTTGCCCAGCTGGCTTCCCATAACATGAAGACATCAGTTAGTTGACCATTATCTAACTCTCACCAAAACTTATTCACCCAAACCTCTGCTTGCTCAACTACAATTAAGCAATATTTCAACTTTATAATTTTCATGTTTAAATCGTTAACCTGCCTTGTCTCTGCTTATGTTAATGAACTGCTCCAGCATGACCACACCTCTGAGACCACAAGTTTAAACTGTATCACCACTGTTAGCAGAGTCTAAGTTAGTCCTGTATCGCTTCATGTTTCTTCCTCTTACAGACTTCATAAACACACCTCTATGAAGAACAATTCTATCACGATATGTTGAATGAAAGGTCATCAATACGAACCAATAACTCACCTTGAATCTCCACAGAAGATGCCTCATTGCCAAGCATTTCTGGAGCTTTGTTTTTTTATACACCAAATAAAATTTTTAAATATAATTTTTATAATAGGCCCTATTTTTGCCTGTGCTTTTCCATTCCACACTTTTCTTCTCTTTAAACTCTGAAAAAAGCTTCCACCCACTGTTAACCTGTTTTCTCTCTCCACCCATTGCCTTTATACTTCCAGCAGTTTCTACGCCAATATTTTGTCTGCTTTATGCAATTTTACATTTGTTTACAAAATCCGGACTCATTATAAAGTGTTTGGATATGCTTTAAATTAGTAGCCATGAAAACTTTTCATCAGCAATGTAGTGTAGTGGGAATGATCTTGCACAAGTGGATGGGACTTGTTTTCAGCTTAGTAAGGGGGAAAAGGAATGTTGTTAGTTAGTTACTTAAAATTGGAGAATTCAATATTTATACCGTTGGGTTGTAAGCTACCCAAGCTGAGTAAGAGGTACAGTTCTTCCAGTTTGTATGTGGCCTCACTCTGGCAATGGAGGAGACCCAGGGCAGAAAGGACAGTATGGGAATAGGAAGAGGAAGAGGAATGAAAATGGTCAGCAACCAGGAGATCCAGCAGGCCTTGCCGGACCGAGCGCGTGTACAGTAAAACGATGCCAGTCTAGGCTTGGTCTCGCCGATGTACAGGAGGCCACATCGAGAACACCGGATGTAGTAGATGAGGTTAGAGTAGGTGCACGTGAACCTCTGTCTCACCTGGAAGGACTGCTGGGGCACTGGATGGAGGTGAGGGATGAGGTATCGGGACAGGTGTTACAACTCCTGCGGTTGCATTTTACATTTGTTTACGAAATCCAGACTCATTATAAAGTGTTTGAATATGCGTTAATTTAGTAGCCATGAAAACTTTTCATCAGCAATGTAGTGTAGAGGGAATGATCTTACACAAGTGGATGGGACGTTTACAGCTCAGTAGTGAAGCTGGTTTGGCTTACCTTCAACATCATCAGGTAATCGTCATGCCGCTGGATTTGCAAGAGATTAGCTAATGCCATCACACCAGCCTTAAAGTCGGGGTTGTTCACTGCATGAAAAGGAACCAAGACATTTTTGTTTAGTTTAGTTTAGAGATATAGCGCTGAAACAGGCCCTTCGACCCACCAGATCCGCACCAACCAGTGATCCCTGTGCACTAGCACATTGGGAACAATTTACAATTTTTACCAAAGCCAATTAACCTACAAACCTGCACATCTTTGGAGTGTGGGAGGATACCAGAGCACGTGGAGAAAACTCGCGCGGTCACAGGGAGAACGTACAAACTTCGTACAAACAGCACCCGTAGTCAGGATCGAACCCGGGCCTCTGGCGATGCAAGGCAGCTTGCCACTGTGCCGCCCATAATGTTTGTGGACCAGAAAATATATGAACAGAAGTGTCCATTTACTTCAACTTTGAAAAAGCTACACTTAGATCCTTAATATAAGTATAAAGAATGGGGGAAAAAACTATTTATCTTGCCCCTCCTTGTACTCCCAATACAATCTCTGGGGTTGTGTGGGAGAATGCATCAGAGGCTGTAAATTGCACCCTCTACAGGCCATTTGCTTCTTCTTCTTCTTGCATATGGCGTGCACAGCCTAAAGTTGTAGGACAACTTGTTCTATTTGATCTTATTTGATTGTGCACGCCAGGTTAATTGCATTCGTTGAAACAGGGTGGACCACGTGAAGGTTGCAATCTCCCACCCCGCCATTTGCTTCTGTAATAAACAGTACATAAAGGCCTGAAATTTGATGCAATAGGAATACTGATGAACAGTTCAAATTAAGGTACTGGGCTTCCCAATCCTACAGTAGCAAAATCACACACTAACGCTGGAAATCCAATGTGCTACAATTAAGCAGATAGCTGATACAAATTCAAAGCCCCAGAGCCCTATACAAAAATCGAAAACACAGAACACTGAGACCAGTGACTTTTAACCAGTAAATCTGTGGCAGTGCTGTAAGTATTAACAAAGCGTCAAGGACGGTTTCAGTTTGCGTTAAAACTGAAACTGTACATGCAGAAATTAACCTCAAGAAATAACCAGCACTGTCTGAAGTTGTCGGAAAGAACTGCAGATGCTGGTTTAAATCAAAGGTAGACACAAAATGCTGGAGTAACTCAGCGGGTCAGGCAGCATCTCTGGAGAGAAGGAATGGGTGAAACATCACCCATTCCTTCTCTCCAGAGATGCTGCCTGTCTCGCTGAGTTATTCCAGCATTTTGTGTCTGTCTGAAGTTGTCATCTGAACCAAATATTACAACAGCATTTGTAATGTGTTATTAATTCATAAGCTCAATAAATATGAATATGAAACCAGTAGTATGCTCGACTAATAATATAGGAATGGAATGGCAGTAAAGGAAGTAGCCTCAACCTGCTAAACAATTAATATTGGACTTTTTTAACACTATTCTACAGTGGTGTGATCACAGCGGTCAGATCTTTCCTTTGATTTTAATCTTTTGGATTATTTGCTATTCAACTTTTTCTTGCTGAGCAAATCCATCCCACCATACCATCAGCCAAATATTCCTGCATGTCAGCTATAATGGCATCTTCTGGTGTTTCTGCAATGCCGTTATGTTACGCCGGTATCTGCAAGCTTTCAGAAAGCTCAGCCCGAATGGTAATATAACCGACAACAACAATAACATTCACTAATCTAAACAGCTAGGGGTGGGAGAAAGCTGGAAGGGAGGTGGGGGTGGGACAGAGCCTGGCGAGTGATGGATGGATACACTCCAAAGGCGTACAGGTATGTAGGTAAATTGGCTTGGTAAATGTAAAAATTGTCCCTAGTGTGTGTAGGATAGTGTTAATATGCAGGGACCGCTGGTCGGCGCAGACTCTTTGGGCTGAAGAGTTGCGCAGTATATCTAAACTAAAAGTGAGGGGGGGTTTTGGTTGGCAGATGGGTGAGCAAAGAGAGATGAAAGACAAAAGGGTGTCAAAAGGCTCATAAGGAGGGAAGGTAAATTAAATGTAAAACCATGGGGATGTGGAAGGGACGGGGGACGGGGGGGGGGATAGGGACAAAGAAAGGATGGGGCGCAGACAGGAGAAATGGGTACTCGCTGGGGTTGGATGGAGACACAGGAAAGGGGGGGTGGGAGGGGAGGAAAAGGGGGGGCTATTACATAAAATTGGAGAATTCAATGCTTATAGACTGTAGTCAGGTTCAGAGTGTATAATTAGTAGATCAGTTATAACGCCAACTGCACTGCTTTGTGTAACAATATGCCATTGTTGTGCTGAGTGTGGGTTCTCCAACACGAGGGTTGGATATATAATTTTTAGTTGTTTTTTTAATAATAAGCCACAGGACGTTTCTCAGCTTTTTGAACATTTTATTCAAAGTTTTAAAAGTTTTCAGGAACTGACCCAGTTTCCGCTGATGCCGTGAAAGTATCTCTTGATTTAAATATGTCCGAGTAGGATTAGAGCCCAATTCGTAATTTATACTGTTATTTTGCTGTTTGTAAGCAACCAAAACAATTTCCTAATCAATCCTAGATGACAGTACAAAATGGAAGAATGTTTTGCATATCCAGCTGATGCATTAAAATGCACGCAAAGAACTCCAATGGTAAATTCCAATCTACACTTCCCACCCACTACTTCCTACGGCAGTTTTAACTACACATGTATTGTATCCATGATCTAACGAGTAACCACTTAAAGATTAAAGTCTCTGAATGTTGACAAGTTGCTGTTGTATTTGTTCAGCAATACCTCAAGTATATTAACAGAAATATGTATCTACAACTTTACAATCAATATCTGCAATCTGTAAAACTACTTTCATTACATCTTTAATGACAAAACAGTGGGCCTAGTATACCTCTTACTTACCATCCAAGTTGATAAGTGGATCTGTGCCTTTAGTAGCATCATTCTTTACATTGTCTGCTGTACAATTCTTGTATTTATCCACTGTGTAGACAAAAAAAATCAATTACTATTAAAAATGTTCACAGACTTCTCTGCAGAAACATTATTTCTGATGGTTGAGGAATCTAGAAGGCATAGGATACAAATTTGAAGAGATTTTTTCAGACGTGAAATTTAAAAAAAAATCTACATGCATAGACAATGGCGAGAGTTAATGTTATAGCTGTGATTGATTGATTGATTGATTGATTGATTGATTGATTGATTGATTGATAAGGCACAAGGAACAAAGTATGATTTGGGAATTTGGTTACAGATTCATTGTCATGATTTAAGATTGTGTAAAGAGCCTCTTGAGAGATGAGTGCCTAGTTCTTGGCATTGGGGAGGTTCACTAAAAGTATATTGCAAACCAGCAACATTATTCCATTGGCATCTGTGTCATATGCACAATGTACATCTAGACCTAGACACATGGAATTGCAGATGCTGGCTTGCAAAAAAGACACAAGTGCTCAAACAACTGCCTGAAGAAGCATTCTAACCCATAATGTCACCTATCCCTGTTCCCCAGAAATGTTGCCTGACCCGATCACTTACTCCAGCCCTTTGAGACTTTTTAAAAAACCATCTAGAACCGTTTGGTCTGGGGAGCAGTTCATCCCAGAAAACACATTCCACTTTGGAAATGCCAGTGGGAATGGATGAAGAGTTGAAATAATAGGATTCTGTTATCTGCAGACTTACAAATCAATCTGCTATATTCACATTGCACAAAGATCAAGGATCCAGCATCAATCCTT
Source organism: Malacoraja senta (assembly GCA_038087875.1). NCBI lineage: Eukaryota > Metazoa > Chordata > Chondrichthyes > Rajiformes > Rajidae > Malacoraja > Malacoraja senta. The sequence goes on from JAXLNO010003780.1 coordinate 193,031, forward strand.
GAAGTGCTCCACTGGCCAACCCTCCACAATCACCCTCTCCACCTTCTATAATCAAGCCAATTTTGGACCCAATTTGTTCTCCTGTCATGGATCCCACGAGTTCTCATGTTTTGGACCAGCCTGTGATGCTGGACTTTTCAAGGGTCTCACTAAAGTTCATGCATCTACATTGCTCTCAATGTACTTAGTTACCTCTTCAAAAAATGTCAATTAAATCAGTGAGGAAACACCTAGAACAGTCTGAAAAACAAATGAACACTTAGAACACGTCTAAAGAAGGGTTCTGACCCGAAACATCACCTATTCCTTTTCTCCAGAGATGCTGCCTGACCCGCTGAGTTACACCAGCATTTTGTGTCTATCTTAGAACATAGAACTGTACAGCAGGGGAACTTGCCCTTCAGCCCACAACAGTGCCATCCATGATAAACCCATCATCCTGCATAAGAGCCATATCCCCTCATTCGCTGCATGTTCACGCACGTTTTCACTATCATAGCTGCTTTTACCACCCCGCTAGGCACCATGTTCCAGAAACCAACTCTCTATGAAAAAAAAAACTTGCCTCACATATCATCTTTAATAGATCCCTTTTTTAAAAAACTTAAAGCTATGCCTTCTAGTCTCTGGCATCTCCACCTGGGGAAAAGGTTGTCTTCCCTATCTATGCCTCTTGAAATTTAAATATTTCTATCTGGGCTCACCTAGGCTTCCGAAGCTCCAGAGATAACAACCCAAGTTTGTCCAAACTCTTCTTACAGCTAATATTCCCTAATACAGGCAGCATTCTGGTAAATGTAGATGCAATGAACTAGATGCAGGTTTACAAAATGAGACACAAAGTGCTGGAGTATCTCAGTGGGTCAGGCAGCATCTTTGAAGAACATGGACAAGTGACGTTTCGGGTTGGGAACCTCCTTCATACTGATTGTGGTGGGGAGAGTGTGGGGGAAGAGGGAGTAGAATGTTGGCAGAACAAAACCTGGCAAGAAATAGGTGGATACAGGTGAGGGGGTTTTGTGTGATAGGTAGATGGTTGGACAAAGGCCTGAAATTAAATAAGAATAGAAGTGCGAATTGTGAAGCTATATGAAGGAATATAGGTGGAAGGGGATTAGAATGTATATTCGAATGCTCATTTTATTAAACTGTCGATAGCATCATTGACATAAGTAAGAAATGCCTTCTGAGAACCTGCTGTACACCGATTATAGCTGAAATATGGATCGCATCCTAGGACTGAAAAAAATAAAGATGAAACGTGACAATGAGAGTGAAAGGCAGAAAATATATTTTCAATCTATTTTTCCGGTTTTAACCTTAAAAATTCAATGGATTAAAGAGGAAAGCTGGGGAGGTCTATTTTAAAAGTAGGCCACTGAATTCCAATTACAAACAAACATATATTTTGAAAGTTGTCAAGGGCAGCACGGTGGTGCAGCGGTAGAGTTGCTGCCTTACAGCGCTTGCAGCACCGGAGACCCGGGCTGTCTACGGATTTTATACGTTCTTCCCGTGACCTGCGTGGATTTTCTCAGAGTATGTACCTACATACAGGTATGTAGGTAAATTGACTTGGTAAATGTAAAAAATATCCCTAGTGTGTGTGTGTGTGTGTTAGTGTTAGTGTGTGGGGATCACAGACCCAGTGGGCCGAAGGGCTTATTTCCGAGCAGTATCTCTAAACTAACCTAAAAAGAAATTCAAAGAAAGCTGATAATACCATTCATGTGGAGACACAAGAAACTGCAGAAGCTGGAATCTTGAGCAAAACACAAAGGGCTGGAAGAACCCAGTGGGTCAGGCAGCATTTGTGGAGTGAATAGACAGACGACGTTTCGTGCCAGGACCTTCTTTAGACATGTTGTCTGTCCATTCCCTCCACAGATGCTGCCACAACATTCTTTATGCCACAACATCTTATAGCTTTATCCAATCCCAATGTTACATTTAATGAATGTGAAAAACGTTTTTTAATCAGAGCAATAGGACAAGCATAACGCAAGTTAATTCATAAAGCTAAACACCACACAAGATTGAAAGCTTCTTACTGCAAGCAAAAAATAACCCAGCTATATCTAGTGTTGTAAAGGAACATACCATTATCAGCATATTCAAGTCTCACTGCCAAGCCCAGAAGCCAGTCAAGGTTTTCCTGTCTTTCTTGTGCCTTGAATGGGCAGTTTACATCTGCGAGGTACTGAAGGCAAATAAATCACAAATCCATTAGAATTTCAGGCTTCAAGAATTAACCATTTAAAACATTCCACATTATAGGTGAATTAAGGCTATAATATAAACTTTCAATAGAGCATTTCAGTGGCAATAATGGTTGATAGAGAATCCTACATCATGAAATACATTGGACTGTGAATATTCCAGCAGCAAGGATATTTATTGGTACACAAAAATACAAGTACATATAATAAACATCTAACCATAGTTTAAAATATTATTGGTTGCACCAAGGACTTTGGGGGTTTCCCCCACTATATTGTGGTTGTCAGTTTATTATTTATTTATTATATCTCATCCATATGTATTGTGTTTACAGGCCTGTTAAGAAAGAATTTAATTGCTATTGTCAGTACATATGACAATTAAACACACTCACTCTCTAATGCATTGTGAGAAGATTCTTCTTAGAAATCCCTCAAAATCTAAGATGATTTGCCTCCAGTCTAGTTCGGTAGAATTCCTGTAGAGCTGTGACAGGAGTGCCTAACAGTACAGGTGGGTGCGTGGTTTGTGGTAGTGCACCCCTAGCATTTAAGCTGGATTTCTGTGCTCCAAATTTCGTTTGAACTTAGGTTCAAATGACAACAAATAAATTGTATCATTGTATCAAATGAAGCCTCTCCGTGCCATACTGAATGCTTTGCCTCCGCTTTTGAGTTGTCGTGCTCCGGCGATTGCCAGAGATCATTGAAGAATATGCATTTTATCAAAGAAACTTTAAAAACATCGTTGAATCTTTTGCTCTGAGATAATTAAGGATAGTGTGCCCAGACAAGTGATGGGCAAAGGAAAAAAACCCAGCCTTTCCAACAGAACCAAATGAGCAATTATAACATTGATGTTTGGCCCGGGAGAGGGCACAATGTTGGATTATTTATCCTGTAAATGGATTTGGAAGATTTTGTGGAGACACATTGGTCGTAAGTAACAATTCAGTGCGACAAGATACCTGCTGTTCATAGACTGCGAGGTGATGAGATGCAAGAAAACAAAATAGTGAGCCTGGGAAATCTAGCATCCATCTTCTGTGCATATCACATATACTTTCATTAACACCCCTAGTACAAACTACCTCAACATTTAAACATGTTATGAAGTTTTTACTAATATTTACAGCGTCAATCAATGTCACCTGTATTGTTTTTGGCCAAAAATCAGTAAAATCTTTGGCAAAATTACAGGAATTCCTTCTATTTATATAATGCCTTTAAAATAGTAAAATGTCCCTGAACTGAAGCACGAGCAAACCAAATTTGCGATAGAAAATATCAGGAAAGGCTACCCAAAGAGCTAATTTTAAAGAGTGCCTGAGCATTGGTTCAGGAAAGGACATTTGCAACTTGGGTCCGAGGGAGTGAAGGCACAGCCATGGACTCAAGCTGCATGAATCGCAGCAAGTTCAGGACTTTGCATTCATATCCAAACGTGAAGGTTCCCAGTGTGCTGTCAAGCTCCAATCCACAAATCTATCAGTAAACTTTGCTTAAGTGTTTTATTAGATGTACAAGATAATGAGGGGAAAGGAAAAGTGAGCACACTCTCTCTCTTCTCTTCTCTTCTCTCCCCCCCCCCCCCCCCGCACCACCCCACAACAGATTAATTTGTAAACAGCTTAAATGATTCATCTCAGACCAAAAATAAACACCAAAAGTTCTTTATCCAATGCAATGCTCACCTTTTCAAAGTGTTTGGGCCATTCATTATTCTGCACATTTCTGAGGTTGCCTCTCTCTTCAATTTTATAATGCCTTATCTTCTGATCTTCAAGCCACACTATTAAATTCCTGTAGCCCACCTCATCTAAAAATAAAAGTAACCTCTTTAGATGCCTATTGAGAAAAAGGCAAACGGTTCGTTCAAGGCCGATTAAATGTGTTGAATCGGTACCACTGCAATATACAAAAGAGCAGCTCCTTTCCTGATTTTAACTACAACGCTCATTTCCATAATGAGCTGAACACGAACTTACTAACTTTCACATGAAGAATTGATGCGATTAAAATTTCTCACATAGCTAAGAGCAATTCTGGTGAATGTGGCCCAAAATATTAATTCTGATTCATCTCTGGAGTACCGGAGGCTGAAGGGAGACCTGATACAAGCATATAAAATTATGCAAGGTGTATGGGATAGACGGTCAGAACCAGGATGAAAATGTCACACTGCAGGGCAGATCTTTAAGGTGAGAGGGGCAAAGTTTGAAGGAGATATGTGGGGCAAGTCTTGTTAGTGGGTGCCTGGAGCACACTGTTGCGGCGGAAACGGAGACAGATATGTTACTGGTGTTTAAAATGCTTCAGATAGGCACATGGACATGCAGGGAAAGACGGATAATGGATAGTGTGCAGGCAGATGAGATTAGTTTATAGAGAAGTCTGAAGAAAGGTCCTGACCTGAAACGTCACCCATCCATGTTCTCCAGAGATGCTGTCTGACCCGGAGTTACTCCAGCACTTTGTGTCTTGAGATTAGTTTATCTAACATATTGTTCAACACAGAAACTTGGGCTGAAAGGCTTGTTCTTGTGCTGTTCTATGTATATCTCCATAGGTAGCCGATCTCATGAGTATGTTCAGTATTTATATTTTTTTATCTTAATTTTTCTGCATGTTCAGTATTTTGCTTAACAAATCACAACCCCAAGAGGAATTAGATGCCTGGATGTATGGCTCAAATTTACTAAACTTACTGCAGTTAAGATTGTGATTATTAAAGTATACTTTGAAAGTTTATTGTCATTTTAAGAATTAAAACTACCATCGCATTGTGCACTGTAACTAAAGTATTAATTAGCTTTGAAAATCAAAAGACTGCAGATACTGGAAATCTGAAATAATAACAGAAAATGCTGGGATTACTCAGCAAGTCAGGCAGCATCTGTGGAAAGACAAACATAGTTAATGTTTCTGGTCCGAGATTCTTCAGCAGAACTGGGAAAAGATTTTGAAAAACAATTTGAATTTAGTTCTATAATAAATAACATGAACATTTATTTCTATTTTTTCCATTATTAAGGGCCTTATCACCTCAACATTTTTAATGGTTTAGTTATTTGCTATTCTGAAGGGACATTTTGTGCTATTGGAGACACTAATTGGAAAAGTTTGCTTATTCAAATCCTGCATTGGGAATTGAACAAGTGACTCAAAATAATAAATTATCTCATTAGTTGGTTTCAGATTTTGCCATGTGCAATTGATTTCCATTTCCATCTGTAAACAAATTAATGGAGAGATGAGAGATTAGAGATTCCTTTATTTGTCATTAAGACCTTTCGGTCTGAACGAAATTTCGTTGCCTGCAGTCATACATATTATAATAAATGACAAAACACACAATAAACACAAATTAACATCCACCACAGTGAGTTCACCAGGCACCTCCTCACTGTGATGGAGCTGCTTACATCTTGACATCTATTGCAAGGGTAAATTAACAAATTCCAAACTGTGGAAAGATCTGCAGATGCTGGTTAATACACAAAAGTTCACGTGATAGGAGCAGAATTAGGCCAGTCGGCCCATCGCCAACTCCGTCATTCAATCATGGCTGATCTATCTTTCCCTCTTAATCCCATTCTCCTGCCTTCTCCCTATAACCCCTGACACCAATACAGGTCAAGAATCTATCTATCTCTGCCTTCAAAATATCCATTGACTTGGCCTCCACAGCCTTCTGTGGCAGAGAACAGAAAGTGCTGGAGTACTTCAGCAGGCCAGGTAGCATCCAGGGAGAACATGGATAGGTGATGTGATAGGTCAAGACCCTTCTTATAACATCAGTGATGCTAGTAGTTAGTTTTGCAATAGAATCATTTTGGCAAAACAAAGGATCACGTAAAACAAAGCAAGTATATGGTGGGAAAATTAAGTGCAGCAGTAGTTTGAAAGAACATTTTCCCTCCACAAAGAAGATCTATCCCATAAAGTGTAGGAAAGAACTGCAGATGCTGGTTTAAATCAAAGGTAAACACAAAATGGTGGAGTAACTCAGCGGGACAGGCAGCATCTCTGGAGAGAAGGAATGGGTGACGTTTTGGATCAAGACCCTTCTTCAGACTGATGTCACGGGAATGGGCATGACAGAGATAGAATGTATTCGGAGACAGTAAGACTTGTGGGAGAACTGGGAAAGGATAGAGAGAGAGAGAGGGAAAGCAAGGGGTATTTGAAGTTAGGGAAGTCCATGTTCATACCACTGGGGTGTAAGCTACCCAAGTGAATTATGAGCAAAAGGTGTGGCAGAAAAATCCAGTATAACTATTTGGAAATGGGATGATTTGAAAGGATTCTCATCATTCACAACCACAATCAGACTCCTCAACGTTTATTTTACCACTATATATTAAAATAAATAACAATGCACCACCTGGTTTAGGTTTATTATTGTTACTGAGGCACTGTGAAAAAATTGGTAGTGTGCACTATGGAATGGAATCAAATCAGATCATACACTACATACATACAACCAAATCAAGCAATAGGTTCATAGGTACAGCAAAGGGGAAGATGCTG
>JAXLNO010003780.1:199982-230693 GCA_038087875.1 Malacoraja senta
TAGTGATTCACGCTGCACTTTGGTGGTTTCTGAGATAAATAATACACCCGCAAATTGTGTGAATACATTACGCAAAACCTGGTGGGCAGAAGCAGCTTAGAGGTCAAGCAAAGCCCCCTGTCTCTCTCTACCCCCCCCCCCCCCCCCCCACCGTTCCAAGGGACCAGCCCTGTCCACCCCCACTGGTCCAGCCCCCTCCACCCATCCCACAGGCCCTGCACCCTCTCCTTCTGTCCCACGAGCCCAACACACCCTCATCCCGCGAGTCTTACGCACACACACACAGCCCTGTCCTGCGTGCCCTGCACGGTCCATCACAGGTACTGAGCTCCCCACCGTCATGGCATCTACAGGAGGCACTGCCCTAAAAAGACAACCATTATTATTAAACACCAACAACATCCAGGCCATTCACTCATCTCGGTACCATCACTGGGAAACATGATACAGGAGCCTGGAAACGGATCTCCAGGTTCAAGAACAGCTTCTTCCCAGCAAACATCAGGCTCATGAACACTGCACAGAACTAACCTCAACAATTATGATCTCCTGTAAACTTTGTCTTTGGTTGCACTACAGACGTAGACTTTACACTCTGACTGAGGTTATTCTTTTATTATATTATTGTTTATCATACATTAATTGGTATGTTATTGTATTTACAGGCCTGTTAAGGTGCAGCGAGTAGGGATATCATCGTTGCCGGTACACACGACAATTAAACACTCGCGTCTCCACGCCACCCACCGCATGCCCTGCTGTTGGGGCCCTGATGCCCAGGCCCTGCTCCTACCCTCACCCCGTGCACCAGTAGCACCGGCAGAGACCCTGGGTCCGGCCACCACTCCCGCGGCCCGTACCTTTGCAGTCAAACACGCCGCTGTTGTGGTACTCTAAGGCGGCCAGCTTCCTCCGAAACATCCTGCAGCCTCCCACGCACTCTCAGCGCAACCGGCGTCGCCTCACCTACCCGGCCTGACGTCACACGTCTGCACACGCGGCCTGACGTCAACACGTCCCACACGCGGCCTGACGTCAACACGTCCGCACACGCGGCTTGACGTCAACACGTCCGCACGCGCGGCCTGACGTCAACACGTCCGCACTCGCGGCCTGCCCGGCCATGATGTCACCTCACCAGTCTGAAGAAGGGTTTCAGCCCGAAACGTTGCCATTTCCTTCGCTCCATAGATGCTGCTGCACCCGTTGAGTTTCTCCAGCAATTTTTGTGTACCTTCGATTTTCCAGCATCTGCAGTTCCTTCTTTAACAACATGATGTCACCTCGCTGGCACATGATGCCATTCCCTTCGTGACGTCGCGCAACACGCCCATCTCCTTGACCCGTCGGCTCAGCAAGCCGCGCCGCGCCACCCCTGGGTGTGATGCCATGCCACGCCCGTCCCCGCGCCTCCCCTCCGGCGTGACGTCGCAGTGCCCGCCCTGCCCTGCTGCCCATCATGGGTGACGACACGGTGTTTGCTACACTTGGCCCACCCCACTCTGTTGGCTCACACGTTCAGAGGTCTCTTTTATATTCAGATTGACAGCATATGATCATTTACCCAACAGATTATGAAGATCATGTCATAACTTCTCATTAGTTCCTGTCATGTAAACACTATAAAGAATGTCACACTTGATCAATTTCCCTCCTGGGATAAAGTTCTGGTAATTATTAATCGTTTTCAAACGTCTCTGATATTGACCATTTCTTTAATGTTGCAATAAAAAGGTACCTACATTGCAATCAAAGAGCACGAAACCTGTGCAAGACCTAACCTGGCATAAGTTTTGAGAGGCACATCATAAGTTACATCCGATGTTCAGTTTTGGTCATCCTGCTGTGGAAAGATGCCATTAAGCTGGAATGAGAGCAGGCAGGATTTACGAGGATGTTGCCAGGGCCTGAGATACTGACCTGCCTTCCTCCGACCCCAACCCCCTACCCTTGCCGTGTGTTCACAATCCCCCCTGCCCTTCCCCTTTCTGATACGGAACGGTCTGCCTCAGCAGAGGCCTCACCTTTGTTCCCCTCCGCCCCCACCTCAACGAGTTCCAGGTCAGCCACGGCATCGAGCTTTTAGAAACATAGAAACATAGAAAATAGGTGCAGGAGTAGGCCATTCGGCCCTTCGAGCCTGCACCACCATTCAATATGATCATGGCTGATCATCCAACTCAGTATCCTGTACCTGCTTTCTCTCCATACCCCCTGATCCCTTTAGCCACAAGGGCCACATCTAACTCCCTCTTAAATATAGCCAATGAACTGGCCTCAACTACATTCTGTGGCAGAGAATTCCAGAGTTTCACCACTCTCTTGTGTAAAAAATGTTTTTCTCATCTCAGTCCTAAAAGATTTCCCCTTTATCCTTAAACTGTGACCCCTTGTTCTTGACTCCCCAATATTGGGAACAATCTTCCTGCCTCTAGCCTGTCCAATCCCTTAAGAATTTTGTAAGTTTCTATAAGATCCCCCCTCAGTCTTCTAAATTCCAGCGAGTACAAGCCGAGTCTATCCAGTCTTCCTCATTTGAAAGTCCTGACATCCCAGGAATCAGTCTGGTGAACCTTCTCTGTACTCCCTCTATGGCAAGAATGTCCTTCCTCAGATTAGGAGACCAAAACTGTAGGTGTGGTCTCACCAAGACCCTGTACAACTGCAGTAGAACCTCCCTGCTCCTATTCTCAAATCCTTTTGCTATGAATGCTAACATACCATTTGCTTTCTTCACTGCCTGCTGCACCTGCATGCCCACTTTCAATGACTGGTGTCCCATGACACCCAGGTCTCGTTGCATCTCCCCTTTTCCTAATCGGCCACCATTCAGGTAATAGTCTACTTTCCTGTTTTTGCCACCAAGTGGATAACCTCACATTTATCCACATTATACTGCATCTGCCATGCATTTGCCCACTCACCCATGCCTATTCCAAGTCATCTTGCAGCCTCCTAGCACCCTCCTCACAGCTAACACTGCCCCCAGCTTCGTGTCATCCGCAAACATGGAGATGTTGCATTCGATTCCCTCGTCCAAATCATTCATATATATTGTAAATAGCTGAGGTCCCAGCACTGAGCCTTGCGGTACCCCACTAGTCACTGCCTGCCATTCTGAAAAGGACCCGTTTACTCTCCTACACTTTGCTTCCTGTCTGCCAGCCAGTTCTCTACCACATCAATACTGAACCCCCAATACCGTGTGCTTTAAGTTTGTATATTAATCTCTTATATGGGACCTTGTCGAAAGCCTTCTGAAAGTCCAGATATAACACATCCACTGGTTCTCCTTATCCACTCTACTAGTTACATCCTCGAAAAATTCTATAAGATTCGTCAGACATGATTTACCTTTCATAAATCCATGCTGACTTTGTCCAATGATTTCACCATTTTCCAAATGTGTTGCTATCCCGTCTTTAATAAACTGACTTTTCTTCCGTCGCTTCCGCTGCTGTGCCTTTTTCTATGGGGAGGAGTCTTCACAACCCAGTGACGACCCCCTCCTCTGGGACTCCCCGGATGGACCTCTACCTTCTTTAGATCTTTTCATTTCCAACTGCCGGCGGGACATCAACTGCCTCAACTTTTCCACTCCCCTTACTTACTCTAACCTCTCTCCCCTGAACGTACAGCCCTCCGCTCACTCTGCAGCAACCCCGACTTGATAATCAAACCTGCCGACAAGGAAGGTGCTGTGGTAGTCTGGCGGAGGCCATGCAACAACTCTCAGACACCTCCTCCTACTTATCCTTGGACCATGATCCCGCAGACGAGCACCAGACCTTAACACCACTTACCATTTCTGATTTCATTACTTCAGGCTCCCTGCCCTCTAATGTAGAGAGGAGGAGAACTTCTTCAAAGTAGGCATACCTTGCAGCAGCATCTATGGAGCGAAGGAAATAGGCAACATTTCGGGCCGAAACCCTTCAGCGAAGGAAATAGGGAAATTTTCCCGCATCTGCAGTTCCTTCTTAAATACTTTGTCTACTCCACTGCGAAATCTCCTCAAGGTATGCCTACTTTGAAGATGTTCTCCTCCTCCCTCGGACGACAGTTTTCTCCCTCAGCCCTCGGGCTCCTCCTCTTCCTTTCTCCTTTCTTCTCCACGCCCCCCCCCCCCCCCACTCTACATCAGTCTGAAGAAGGGTTTTGGCCCGAAACTTTGCCTATTTCCTTCGCTCCATAGATGCTGCTGTACCTGCTGAGTTTCTCCAGCACTTGTTCATATCCTACTGAATTAATTTCCACGTACCTCAACTTCATCCTATCCCCCCCTGGTCCAATCCCTCCCTACCTATGTCCAAGACACCTTACACGTACTTCGTCTCTTCAATGACCAGGCATACACTGGCCCTCTCCCCAAACTCCACCTCCACTACATTAACGATGCTACTTCCTGCACCCATGCAGAACTCACTGACTTCTTCAACTCCATGATTAATTTCCATCCTGCACTCAAATTCACTTGGACCATCTCCGACATCTCCCTACTGTTTCTAGATCTCACCGTCTCCATCACAGGAGACAGACTATTTGACCGACATCTATTACAAACCCACTGACTCCCATAGCTGTCTAGAAGCTACGCTTCTTCCCACCCTGCTTCCTGTAAAGACTCTATCCCCTACTGAGGCTCTTTCCCCTCCGAGTGTCAACCAAGCAGTCACTCCTCCGGTACAGACTCAGATTCTGTCCCACAGTGAAGCATCATTTGTTTCACCACAGTTCCAGCCCTGAAGTTGATGTAGCACAATCCTCAAATCTGCCACTGTCTCCATCACAGGAGACAGACTATTGTCCGACATCTATTACAAACCCACTGACTCCCATAGCTATCGAGACTACACTTCTTCCCACCCTGCTTATCCAACTACTCTATCCCCTACTCCCAATTCCTCCGTCCTTGCCGTATCTGCGCCCAGGATGAGGTTTTCCATACAGCTCATCGGAGATGCCTTCATTCTTTAAGGAACGGGGGTTCCCCTCTTCCATTATAGATGAGGCTCTCACTAGGGTCTCCTCAATACCCTCACAGCTCTGTTCTTGCTCCCCCTCCCCCCATTCCTAAGAAGGACAGTCCCCTTTGTCCTCACCTTCCACCCCATCAGCCGTCACATACAGCATATAATCCTCCAACATTTTCGCTACCTCCAACGGGATCCCACTACTGGCATCTTCCCATCTCCACCCCTTTCTGCTTTCCGCAGAGACCGTTCCCTCTGCGACTCCCTGGTGAACTCGATCCTTTCCACCCAAACTACCCCTCCCCAGGTACTTTCCCCTGCAACCACAGGAGATGCAACACCTGACCCTTTACCTCCCCCTCGACTCCATCCAAGGGCCCCGACAGTCTTTTCAGGTGAGGCAGTGGTTCACTTGCACCTCCTCCAACCTCATCTACTGTATCCGCTGTTCCAGGTGTCAACTGTATATCGGCGAGACCAAGCGCAGGCTCGTGATTGTTTCGCTGAACACCTCCGCCCAGTGCGCCTTAACCTACCTGATCCCGGTGTCTCAGCACTTTAACTCCCCCTCCCATTCCATCCGGGCCTCCTCCATTGTCAGAGTGAGGCCCAGCGCAAATTAGAGGAACAGCAGCTCATATTTCACTTGGGTAGCTTACACCCCAGCAGTATGAACATTGACTTCTCTAACTTCAAATAGCCCTTGCTTTCCTTCTCGCTGCATCCCAGTTCTCCCATTCTATCTCTGTCCCGCCCACTCCCCTGCAGGTCCTTCTGCAGTTGTACAGGGCCCTGGTGAGACCACATCTGGAGTATTGTGTGCAGTTTTGTTCTCCTAATTTGAGGAAGGATATTCTTGCTATTGAGGTTCACGAAGTTAATTCGCAGGATGGCAGACTGTCATATGATGAAAGAATGGAGCGACTGTGCTTGTATTCACTGGAATTTAGAAGGATGAGAGGCTATCTTATAGAAACATATAACATTATTAAGGGATTGGACACGCTAGATTGCAGGAAACATGTCCCCGATGTTGGGGGAGTCTAGAACCAGGGGCCACAGTTTAGGAATAAGAGGTAGGCCATTTAGAACTGAGATGAGGAAAAACTTTTTCACCCAGATGGGTGTGAATTTATGGAATTCTCTGCCTCAGAAGGCAGTGGGGGCCGATTCACTGGATGCATTCAAAAGAGAGTTAGATAGTGCTCATAGGCCTAGCGGAATCAAGGGATATGGGGAGAAGGCACGAACAGCTTACTGATTGTGGATGATCAGCCATGATCACATTGAATGGCGGTGCTGGCTCGAAGAACCTAATCCTGCACCTATTATCTATGTATCTATGTATCCCCTGACATCAGTCTGAAAAAGGGTCTCAACCTGAAACATCACCTATTCCTTCTCTCCAGAGATGCCGCTGAGTTGCTCCAGCATTTTATGTCTACCTGAGATACAGAGGGAGATTATACAAGCTCGGAGTGCAGGAGTCTGTGGCGTGACCTTATAGTGGTGTATTAAATCATGAGGGGAATAGAAGGGTGAATGCACAGAGTGTTTTTCCTAGGGTAGGGGAATGAAGAGTTGTCCTCTGAATGATGTCCTCTGACATCAGTTTAATGTGTGAGGGGAAGTTTTAATAGGAATGTGAGTGACAATATCTTCGCACAGAATATGATGGGTATATGGAAGATACTGCCAGACAGAGTCGTCAATGTAGGTATTATAATAACATCAAAAATATATTTGGACATCTACTTGGAGAGGAAAGGTTTGGAGGGATATGGGCCAAAATGTGGGACTAACTTAGTTGGGGTGTTTTTGTTGACATGGACGAGTTAGGCTCAAGGGGGATGGTGTTCTATGACTGTGACTGGGCATCATGACTGAAGAATGGTTCCGACCCAAAACGTCATCTGTCCACTCCCTCCATAGATGCTTCCTCACCTGCTGAGTTCCTCCAGCGCTTTCTTTTGCTCACCAATTGATGTTCATGAAGTTTTGTCTTCTGCAGTTGAGAAAGCTTCCACAGTCTGGCACATGCTGTGATTGAAAAGATGAATTGTTGCTGTTACAATTCAGAAGCACCAGGATTTGCCAGTCAGATCAGATCCATGATTTGTTTTACAAATACATTTTTGTTGTTGTTGAGTTGTTTCTGTCTGCTAACCTACTAAACTATTGTTCTTTATAAATGTGACAGTAAGAAATCAGTTTTTGCTTTAAACTCGCACTCACTTATTTTCTAGAAGACCTCAAACTAGCATTGAATGAACAAAAAACTAAAGTGCCGGAACAACCAACAGGTCAGGAAGAGTCTGTGTTGGGAATGGTCAGGCGACATTTTGGGTATGTCCATTCCCTCCTCAGATGCTGCCTGACCCGTTGAGTTAATTCAGCAGAAACAAGGATCTGCAGATGTTGGTTTACAAAAAGAAACACAGTGCTGGAGTAACTCAGCAAGTCAGGCAGCATCTCTGGAGAACATTGATAGGTGACGTTTCAGGTCGGGAACCTTCTTCAAACTCCAGCACTTTGCGGAAGATTGCAGCATCTGCAGTTTCTTGTGTCCCCATAGAATGAGCAAAACTAGAAAGAGTTAAAAGTACAGCACATGATGTTTGTGGGACCAGAAGTTGAAGTAGTCATATCATTTCTGCAGGGAAAGTTATTCTCCCTTCTGCATTTCACCTTAACCTGTGATGCCTCCCAGTATGGACTTGGCGCTGCCTGCCTGCAAGAGGACGGGAAGGGTCCCAGACTGGTTGCCTATGCCTCCCATACCATGACCGACACTGAACAGCGCTACACTCAAATCGAGAAGGAGCTACTCGCGGTAATTTTTGCCTGCAAGAAATTCAAGGACTTCATCTTTGGCAACCCGATCACGGTCGAAACCGACCATCGGACCTGGTCAATATCCTCAACAAACCAATCCACACGGCACCAGCGCGTTTAATACGCATGATGATGGAACTACAGAGATATTACATCAAACTAACCTACAAACGCGGCAAGGACATGTACTTAGCTGACACCCTCTCACGGGCACCTCGCCCCACCTGTGAAAAACACCTGTCAGATGACGAGGGGTACACGGTTATGATGGTCTCCTGCCTTCCATCCGTGGGCTTAGACATCCTAGTGGCACAAACAGCTGCAGACGAAACGCAACAATCGCTTGCCACTGTCATCCGCCGCGGCCGGCCAGACAAAGAGCACCATCTGCCGCTGGCTATCTGCACCTTCTACCCTGTCCGCGACGAACTGGTCATTCAAGATGGCATTATAATGAAAGGACATAAGGCAGTTATCCCGACGTCTCTTCGCAACAAGTACTTTGATATTGTCCATGGGGACCATCCCGCTGCAGAAATAACCCTCCAACATGCAAAAGGTATGTTCCCCTGGCCTGACATGGCTGACTACATTCGCGAGAAAGTCACTATCTGCCTGATTTGAAACAGCCTGACCCCGCACCAACCTAAACAACCATTTCTCCCGCACCGGACTTACCCTGGTCCACAGTGGCGGCCGACATCTTCGAGTGGCACGGCAAACAATACCTAGTTCTCGTCGATTCCTACTCAGGATGGTTCGAAATCGACCTGCTCAGTAGCCCGACCTCAGCCATGGTCATTCAAAAACTCACTCGCCACTTCTCTGTCCACAGAGCACCCCTCCAGCTGCTCTCAGACAATGGAACTCAATTCTCCAGTCAGCTCTTCAGGGATTTCGTGACACGCTGGGACTTGTACACTCTGGAGTTTAGAAGGATGAGAGGGAATCTTACTGAAACATATAAGATTGTTAAGGGTTTGGACACGCTGGAGGCAGGAAACATGTTACCGATGTTGGGGGAGTCCAGAACCAGGGGCCACAGTTTAAGAATAAGGGGTAAGCCATTTAGAACGGAGATGAGGAAACACTTTTTCTCACAGAGAGTTGTGAGTGTGTGAAATTCCCTGCCTCAGAGGGCAGTGGAGGCCGGTTCTCTGGATGCTTTTAAGAGAGAGCTGGATAGGGCTCTTAAAGATAGCGGAGTCAGGGGATATGGGGAAAAGGCAGGAACGGGGTACTGATTGGGGATGATCAGCCATGATCACATTGAATGGCGGTGCTGGCTCGAAGGGCCGAATGGCCTACTCCTGCACCTATTGTCTATTATCTATTGACTTTCATCACACCACCAGCAGCCCCGAGTACCCGCTGTCCAACGGCCTGGCCGAGCACGCGGTAAGAAGTGCAAAACAATTAATGGAATGCACAGAGCCGGCTCCGATGTCTATCTCGACCTACTCAACCTACGAAACATCATCCGCGACTCTCCTGGGATCTTCGGCCGAACGACTCATGTCATGGTGAACCCGCACCACTCTGCCTATGGCCAAGCTACTGTTAGAACCACAAGTTTGCGCGCCGTCGGTGATCCAATCCCAGCTCCAACACCGCCGAGACACACAAAAAAATACTATGACAAAACCAGCTCTCTGCTTCAACCGCTCAACAAGGGACAGGTTGTCCGGTTACAGTCGCTCAGAGGCTATGACCGCCTCGGTGTCATTTTTGGGGCAACCGCAGAGCCTGGTCAGTATTGACAACGGCATCTACCGACGCACCTGCCAACACCTCCCGGCACCTCCTCCCGGCACCTTCCTGTCCTTAACCCTGACCAGCCGGTCGGTTTTCCCCAACGTTCCGCGAATGTCACTCCAGCGACTCCTCTACCGGGGCCAGCACCATCCCTGCCTTCCCCGGTGCCCCCATCTCCACCGGTGTCTTCTCCTCCGCGTCCACCCGATGAGGGGCTCGCTTCTTCAGAGAAAGATGAGGTGCACGAGGGGTACTACCGTACATGTGCAGGTCATGTCTTCAAGCCAAAACCGCTGATTGGAAAGTTCACCGGCTATACTTGAACTGTGCATGACCCGCTTTGTTTTTTGTGCTCACACAACGTACAAGTAAAAAATGCACACACCCTATACTGGTGTTTTACAATATACTCCACTAACCACTCTTTATATGCATTGCTTCTTTAAGAGGAAGGATGTAGATTAACCTTTATTAATCCATGCCATTTATAATCTCCACTACACATATAATGCATGCCAGCCATTATGTGGTATTACGGTACTGCACTAACGCTGACAGCCAGCTAGCAGAACGTATGCTGAGCTTCATGAGCACGGCTGTGCAATTTAAATGCTCTGTATTTCTGAATGGACTAAAGACCTATGTTTTACCATGTATGTCGTAGTGGATCATTAACAAACACCCACAAAGGCCTTTCTGCTTGCTGCTGCTCTACAATCAGACAATGATGGGTCTGATTGGAATGCAGTGGCTACTTCTCTTTTTATTCAAGATCCATTCTGCAAACTTTGTCAATTAAAAGTCTGCCATTGGCGTCTTTAGGAAAGTTCCCACCTGGTGAAAACAAAACTGTTTGATCGCACGATTTTCCTGAACAGCCTGCAAATTAAGAAAAACTTAAGAAAAAAAGATGTAATATTCAAACATTAATGATTCATCGTAATGGATAATATTATGCATGATTAAGCAGTTTAAGATGCATGTAAGTGAAATGTTTTAAAGTTTTTATTTAAAACTGATACATCGTTCACATGGTGTGGAAATGCGCACTACATCATCATTTGTTCAGGTTTCCTTATACAAAGCTGACAAAGGTTTACAACCAGAAATACAATACATATTTTTATATTATTCTCATTAAAATAATTCACACATCCCTTTACCTCTTGCTGCCACACGTAGCATTCCTGTTGTCCCATACAGGCATTAAAACTCACTGCTGCCATGAACACAAATTTACATAAAAATTAGATTCAACAAGCCATAGTCATACATGTCATTCTTTCTTTGCAATGCTTCCAATGCATCCGATTTGGTTGATGTGCTGTTGGTTGATGGTGATCTACTTTTCTGTGCTAATGTGGGTCTAATACAATGGTAAACCACTCCTTATATTGAATTGGATATGGTGCAGAGGGCTGGTTTGCCAGTGTAGTGGCAGATGAAAACACATGCAGATCTAAGAAAATTATCAATTGAGTAAAAATACATATCTGAAAATATAAAAAAGATTTGTTAAAAGGCGGTGTAATAGTCTGAGGTAAAATCATTTGATCATTCACAAAGTTGAGACCTATTTGTTCATCTGCAAATTACACTGTTCAAAAGCCATTTCCGCAGTTTCATGTGGGTATGAAAAGATGTTACCGAGAGACCGCATCCAGGAATGGACTCTTTTTGGTCATTAAAAATGTTTTGTTCAACCAATCAATTAAGAGAAGTGTTTGCAATGTTCTTTAGTCGAGGGATTTTTGAAAAAGCTACTTTTTGACAATTGATATTGTTTTACAAACATTGGCATGTATGTCTATGTACTATTGTTCGCATGCAAATTTTACCTGTTATTTTACAATATGCAAGTTGGTAGAAATCTTTATAAATGACAAATATTTCTCATAGTGTTCACAAGCATTAGTGAGAAAATAGGGCCATTAAGAAACTGGCTGTGCTTCATTAGTGGTTGATGTTAACGTTTTGTCTTTTGTATATCGATATCACTTCAGTTCGGTTAAACAAATTCAATGAAAGGGAAAAAGACTGAAATACTTCCATGCAATTATTCTGTTGCTACCACAAATATCAGCATCACTAAACACCGCTGATGAATGACCGATACTATCTGAAATTTTAAACTACTTTACACGTGTTAGAGGAATACTAAGAAGAATCTAAGAAAATGCAAAGCTGCTGGCTTTTATGTCTTGAAATTGACATTCCATTTGCGAAAATCTTATTAGTAACATTTCTCTTCATTGAAAACCAGCTGTCAAAGCGAAGACCGGCATATTACTGCGCTACTCTAATGCAAAAAACACATAACCAAATCTCAAAGTACAACACCACAGATCTTGTTTGTTTGTTTTACTTGTCTATTTAAATTAAATACAAATTATATTGAGAAACAACAATTATAATTCCAATAAAATTATACATACTCCTCAGTATTTACCTTTCTTTGAATGACTGTCATACTTGTGGACATCAAACTATGAATCATAATTTACGGTCTTTGCAGGAGCAAAAAAAAAGGTGACATCTCTACACAGTTTCATTCTAAGCTGTTTTAGAATCTCTATTTTCTCAAGGTAGTTCTTCTGCTTCCATTACCAATAAGGTGACAAGATTCTTTACACATGCACATCCCTGCAGCTTCCAGGCTTTGTTACAAATTCTGCGGACAATAATGTGCCCACGTTGGTGAAACTCAACATCACTGTTCAGAGTGGCCTGATTTTCAGGCTGGGCGGGTCCCTACAGAATGGCACAGAAGAACTTCTTCTCTCGGAAGGGGTTTTCTGATGCAGGAACTGATGTCAGTAGAGGGTCTTCTTTAGCATGGGCTTCGCAGTAAGCCATCAAATCCGCTGCCGCTTTAGACACCTGGAAAATGGAGAACAAATTAGGTATTTTTGCTTTTGGATGGTATACAATTAGATGCAAATGCTTTCCTACACTGTTTAGAGCCAGTCACCCATTTTCCACAGGAGATTGTCAAAGCCATCTCTTTACAAAATGGGGAATCAGTGAAGTTCATGCAACATATCTTGTCTCAGTGCAATGCATGCCCATGCTGTATCTCTAAACTCAACTCAACTAAATATCCTTTATGGTCCAATGTCCACCTCATTCCACTATTACAACAAAGCAAGGAAAGGATACTACTCTGTCCTGTCCTCAGGTGTTGTCTGTATGAAGTTACACGTGCAATCTGTGGCCGCATGGGTTTCCTCCCACATCTCAAAGATATGCGGGTTTGTAGGTTAATTGGCCCAAATGAGTAGTGAGTGGGTGAGAAGGTGGGATAACCTAGAACTAGTGGGAATGGGTGATTGATGATCATTGTGTACTTGGTGGGCTAGAGGGCCTAGTTGCATGCTGTATCTTTCTGCAAGCTGTATCTTTGTTGTATTCAATCACTTTGGGAGTACCTACAACAGAAGGACTGGAATGGTTTAAGATAAAAGATCACACACACTTTCCTCAGGACAATTAGGGATGGACAATAAATGCTGGCTTCACCAGCGGTGTTCAGATCTCGAAAATTGAATAATTATAGCATGGGAAAAATCATTGAATTGAAATCTGTGCTATTGTTTGTGAGCCCACATTTGAGAATTCTGATTGATATCTGAATTATGGATCTAATTCCAAGACTCATTGAAAAGGAAATGCAGGTCTATCAAAAAATGTGAACATTTTAGGTACTGTTCTTTCTCTGTGTCTCATTCAGAAAAAAGATTCCCACTAGCGGAATGCATTTACCAAAACAAACATACATAGAACATAAAACAGTGCAGTACAGGAACAGACCACAATGTCTGTGTCGAATGTGATACCAAGTTAAAATAATCTCATAATGTCTGTATGTGACCCACTTTCCTCCATTTCCTGCACATCCATGAGCCTTTCTAAAAGCCTCTTAAATGCCACTATTGTGTCTGGCACCACCACTACCATTGGCAGCGTGTTTCAGGCACCCACCACCCTTCCTGTAAAAACATGCCTCGCATATCTCCTTTAAATGTTGCCCATCTCACCTTAAAGTTATACCCTCTATTCTTTGACATTTCCACCCTGGGAAGAAGGTTCTCATTGTCTACCATAACAACGCCTCTCATAATTTTATAAACTTCCATCACATCTTCCCCCAGCCTCTGACGCTCCAGGGAAAACAATCCAAGTCTGTTCAACCTCTCCTTGCAATCAATATCCTTTAATCCAGGCATCATTCTGATAAACCTGCACCCTCTCTAAAGCCTCCACATTCTTCCTGTATTGGGGTGACTGAAACAGCACACAATACTCCAAACATGGCCTACCTAAAGTCCTATTAAGCTGCAAATCTCAGCTGTATTCAGCTACAGATTTTAGAATCTATCCTATTCCATCCAAATTACTTTGATTCAGGACAAAGGCTGTTCTGGGAAGAAATTTGGACACAGGTTTAGCGATGTGCTACAGGTTATTAGGGGAGATGTTTATTGCCAACAATAACTGGGTTTAATATGTAACTGAGGAAGTAGGAATGTAAAAGCAAACCACTTCCTCATCGAGATGGAAACATTTTATCTATGGACACTCTCTACAATGCATTTACACAGCGAGACGTTTGCCTTCTTGCTCATTAGTGCAGCTTAAGAAACTGGAGTCAAACAAGTAACTTTAGATTTCTAAATTAAATTATAAAAGAAAACATTTCAGAAAGTTGTTTTGTGTTATACATCACATGACGGTCGTACGTGCTGTAATTAAAATAATTCTCTTTTCACACTCATGGTCAACAATGACGTGTAAAAATGCCGGACTTCCTCTTCTGTTGCAAAAGACAAAGTGTTAGAGGAACTCAACGGGTCAGGCATCATCTGTGGAGGGAATGGGCAGACAATGTTTCAGGTCGGGACCCTTCCTCAGACCCAAAATATTGCCTGTCCATTCCCTGCCTGACCAGCTTCCTGCACTTTGTGTTTTGCTGAGGATTCCAGCATCTGCAGTTCCTTGTGTCTTCCTGTTCTGTTGACTCAGTAGTTTAGCGGCTTCCTTTCGTAACCATACCTTTAAATTAACTTGTGATTCATTGAATTTAACTCATAATGCTTTCATTGTTCCAGATATTTCTGACTGGTCCAAACCTTATAATTTAATCCCATTTAATACAATTTTAAGCAATTTCCCAAACATTCCACACAGTCTTGTGACTGGTCAAAGATCATTGTGATTGGTAGCTCCTCGCATTCACTTTATCTGTTGTGAATAAGTCTGTATATGTTTTGCATGTATCATTTCCTTTCTATGTTTTTGACACCGTTCAAAGGCATTATGGAAAATATCAATTGCAATGGAATTGGAAATTGTTCTGTGTGTAAACCCAGCAGTTACAGTTCAATTAGAGCCACTGGTGGCCACTGCTGCTTCACCTGGCATCGGAGAATGCAGCAACCAGTGGCAGACAACACATATCCACAAACCGGTCTGTGCCTTTATCAAAGGTTTCAAAGGTCTTTTATTGTCACATGTACCAATTAAGGTACAATGATATGCGAATTAAAAAAGCCATATGAAAAAAAATATTAACAAGACACACACCTACATAAACGTTAACATAAACATCCACCACTTGGATTCCCCACATTCGTCACTGTGATGGAAGGCAGAAATCTCCAATCTTTTTCCTCTTTATTCTCCCGCGGTTGGGGCAGTCGAACCATCTGTCGGGGTGATCGAAGCTCCCGCAGCCGGCGGTCATAGCCCCCGCGTCGGGGCGATTGAAACCCCCACATCGGGGCAGTCGAAACTCCCGAGTCGGGGCAGTCGAAACTCCTGCGTCGAGGTAGTCGAAACTCCTGCGTCGGGGTAGTCGAAACTCCCGCGGCTTGGAGTTCCCGAAGTTGGTTTCTGACCAGAGATCGCGGGCTCCGTGATGTTAAGTCCACAAGCACCCATGGTTGACCATGGGTGCTTGTGGACTCCGAGGTTGACCCCAAGCAAAGGGATCAAGGGCTCCGCGATGGTAAGTCCACAGGCGACCGCGGTGGAGCTCTCAAAATCGGTAACTTCAGCAAAGGCCGCCAACTCCTCGATGTTAGGCCGCAGTGTGGACGGAGATACGATACAGAAAATAATCGCATCTCTGTCGCGGTAAGAGATTAGAAAAAGTTTCCCTCCCCCCCCCACATAAAATAAGATAAAGAACACTAAAACCATATATTTAACGCATACTATTGGAATACAAAGAAGGAAGACAGACAGACTGTTGGCGAGGCAGCCATCGCTGGCGCCACCCGGTTATCATGAACAACTCACAATATACCTACTTAAAGAGTAGGGTACCAAGAGAAAAGCATCAAAATGATGCCTTCAAATATTAATATAAAAACTGATATGAAAGTAAACACCAGAATCAGTTTCTCCTGATGTCGGTGTCAGAGGTTATGGGGAGAAGGCAGGAGAATGGGAGTTAGGACTTGATGGGCCGAATGGCCTAATTCTACTCCTGTCACTTATGATCTTACGATCCTTTCTGGTGGTTAAACTGTGCCAATTTATGGTAAACCCAGTCATTCCCAGATTTTTCTTTTTTCTTCTGCAAATATTATCTGCGTGAATGTAATGGTGTAAATTATTGTTCCATAATGAGTGTCGGCCTTGAAGTTGAATCATTGCCCCAGTCAATGTGACTGAGGGACATGAAGGTATCATTTTACTGTAGTAATCCCACTTACTGAAGGGAAGGTATGTAAATAAATCATGGTCCTTATGATATCCTTAAATTAATGCCAGGCAGACTACAAATGTCAGACAAATGGACTAACTACATTATAAATAATTCTTTAAATGATGTCAGATTAGATACTTTTTCAAATAAATCTTGGTGTTAATGCCCAATGTGTGGGAAGCAGAGATGTTGAGTTTCATACCTTTATTCTCTCAATATTGGCCTCCATTTTCAGCTGTTCCACCATCTTCCTGGCTTGTGCTATGCTTGCTGTGTTGTTGCTGGCCATTTGATCTCTGGCGAATGAAACAGAAGATATATAGAAAATATGTTTAAAGAATGCATACCAGCACAGCAGGAGGCAACTTTCCTCAGGAGACATCAATGAATCAACTTATTTGACATTGTCACCTTAATTAGAAACCACCAGCTCTAGTCTTCCCTTGCCTGGGCCAAACGTAGTCATGGTGTCTAGTGGTAGGGAATGAGGGCTTTCAGCACTTTGGTGAAGAAGCTCCATGCCCAAACTCCCCAGATAGCCAACAAATCTAGGCTTTTCCAGCTGCATCTCACTGTAGGCACAAGGAACTGCAGATGCTGGTTTACAAAGTAAGACACAAAGACACAATGGGTCAGGCAGCAACTCTGGAGAGCATGGATAGGTGATTTTTCACATTGGGGTCATTCTTCAAATTGATTGTAGTAGAAGGGAGAAAGCTGGAAGAGAGGTGGGGTGGGATAGCCTGGCAAGTGATAGGTGGATACAGGTGAGGGAGATTTTGATGGGCAGGTGGGTGAACAAAGGCCAGAGATGGGAAGAAGATAAAAGGTTGTGAGATATGTAGATAAGGACAGAAGAGATATGGAATTTGGTCAGATAATGGGATATAGATGGAAGGGAGGAATCTCACTTTAAATAGGTTTAAATGTTTGACATATTCCATAGAACATAGCACAATAATATGCCCTTCGTCCACAAATTCTGTGCCAAACACAATGCCAAAATAAACTAATCTCATCTGCCTGCACATGATCCATATCCCTCTGTTTCCTGTATATCCATGTGCCTATCTAAAAGTTTCTTAAATGTCATTATCATATCTGCCTTCACTAACAATCCCTGGCAGCACATTCCAGGCACCCATCACCCTCAGTGTTAAACACTTGCTCTGTACATCTACTTTAAACTTTGCCCCACTCACCTTAAAGCTATCCAATTTGCTCTTTGATATTCCACCTTGAGAAAAATGTTGGACAGTCTACCCCATCTACGCCTCTCCTAATTACTTCAAAAAATAAAAATAAACTATTTAAAAGTCTAAAGGTATATATAAACAATTAAAATTAAAGTAAACTGAGGAAACATATTGAAAACTGTGCTGTTCTTCCCCTTGGTCGGCTGGATCTTCCATTCCCTTGCTATCAATGAGGTCTCAGACATGAGATCAGGTTTTACCATGTGCGTGATCAATGAGCTGATATCCTAGCAAAATAGCAGAGAATCCTGGCAAAAAGTTACAGCACGATATTACAAGGTGTTGATGTAAAGTTAGTTGGTTATTCTTATATCATGGTTAAATTTTGTTTTTGTATAATATTGCTTCTTAGCAGCCTTTTACTTGAGCAAAATAGTCTGCAGGTGTCAAGTATCAAAGTATTTAATTGTCTTCTCTATCAGCAACGGTACAATTAAATTCTTACTTGTCCCATCTTAACAGGTCCATTAACACAATAACATAAATACATAGTAACGATAATGCAACATACTAATCATTATGATTCTGAATGGTCCTTCCATTGGTTAGGGCACTGTCTTGATTCTCCACCCAACCTCATTGTGGACATTGGAATTTTTCTCTGGAAGTGTTATACTACAATGCTGAGAACTACAGGTATATTCTGCACTCTGGTATCTCTCTTTCTCTCTTCACCTGTTGTAGTTGTGTTTGGCTTGATTCATGTACAGTTTATCTGATATTACCATAATAGTGCAAAACCGAAGTCCGTAGTGCAAACAAAGACACAGTCCATAGACGATCATAGTTGCTGAGGTTAGTTGTGCCGTGTTCAAGAGCAGAGTTGCTGGGAAGCAGCCATGTTTTCCCAGATGTATACAGCGAACGGCACATATATATTTCACCTCAGACAATTTAAGCATAAGATCCTTCTGCACCAAAATTATTTCACACATAACAGCACATTTCTGCCCATAACATGCACAGCCTTTGGTGGACCGCAAGACAAAGGATGGTTGGATATAATGAAGACCAACAGTGATATTAACAGTAAAGAACCTGTCAATCTTATCTGGACCAAATTGTAAGAGCATTCGATGTCCAATAGAAAGGATTTTTGCCTTTGAAAAGGACAACATGAAAAAATTCCCATTGTAGAAAAGATGAAGAAGTTGAACTCATTCCTGGTGAAAGAGAAATAAATGAGGCCATCTGCTATAGTCTCTTTAAATCATAAATGCTATTGATAATATTACTTTAGACAATTGACAAAGAATGAGGAAGTTAATCACTTCCCTCTGGAAGGCGACTCCGGACTGTCAAAGCTGCCACAGCCAGACATAAAAACAGCTTTTTTCCACGAGTAGTAGCTCTACTCAATAAACAAAATTCTGTAGCCTCCTTTTGCTCTGGTATTTTATTTAATTCACATGTTTAATCAATAATATTTTATTATTAATGTTTAATGTTTTATGTATCATTCCTAACTGTCACCGTATGTCATGTTGTCACTTGCGGGCAGAGCACCAAGGCAAACTCCTTGTATGTGAATACTTGGCCAATAAACTTATTCATTCATTCACTTTCCCCACCAACGTCAGTCTGAAGAAGTGTCCCAACCACAAACCTTCGGTCCATTCCCTCCACAGATGTTCCTGATCTACTGAGATCCTTCAGCATGTTGTGTTGTGCTCAGGTTTCCAGCATCTCCCGTGTCTCCGTTTCATATCCAAGTGCTTTCTGTTTTATTGCAACAGACCTTTCATAATGGCTACGAGAGGATTGTAAACTATGTTTGCAAATTAACACAAATTATCTCATGTATTTCCAACAAATGCTGTTATTTCATCAGAGTACAGGGAAGGAAACAGCTGTCCAGAGTGCAGGAGAAACAATGCTACTAAACTTAAAGTGCTGGTGCAGCTCAATGAGTCCACAGCACTTTGTGTTCTGCTCACAATTCCAACATCTGCAGTTCCTTGTGTCCCCAAAAACAATGGGACAATCGTCTCTTGGGGTCAGCGGAGTTAAAACAAGAAACAAAGGAGGGCTGTGGATCTTGAGAAATTGCTGAAAGTTAGTAATGACAAATTCAAATTTTAGACTTTATTTCCTCATGTTTCTCTTTAATCCCTCCATTCTTTCATTCTTTTCTTGAACATGGTTTGAGCTTATCCACTCTTTCAGTCCTCGTTCTATGTCTTCTCAATTCTTAAGCCTCATTACGTGGATTGGGCAGCAATGTGGACTTTACAGTGTTGGTTGTGAATAATAGTTGTTTCAGGCAATTGTAGAGTCATAGCATGGCAAAAGGCTCTTTGCCCCACTTTATCCATGTTGACCAAGTTTGCATTTGGGCTAGTCCCATTTGCCTTCATTTGGCCATAGTCCTCTAAACCCTTCCTATCCACATATCTGTCCAAATGAATTGTATCCACTTCCTCTGGCAGCTCATTCCAGATATAGACTATCTTCTGCATGAAAACATTGTCCCTGAAGTCCCTCTTACATTTCTTCTCTCTCACCTCAAACCTGAGCCCTTTAGTTTTAGAATCCACCAACCTGGGAAAAAGACAGAGCATTTGTTTTATCCATGCCCCTCATGATCTTTTACACCTTAATAAGGTCAGCCTATCCAACCTTTCTCTATTAATCAAGACGACACGCCAAGGTAACAGCCTCTATTGCACCCTTTAATGCAAGGGTCCGCAACCTTGTTCTGCATAGGGGCCAGGACGCATGTCTGTAAGCGGATGGTGGGCCACATCTGTACACATGGATCCCGCCCCCATCCCGCGCCGGATGGCAGGCATCAAATCACGTGTTCACAGAAGGTAGACAAAAATGCTGGAGAAACTCAGAGGATGAGGCAGCCTCATGCAATCCTTGCATGTCTCTCCCGCTGAGTTTCTCCTGCATTTTTGCCTACCTTCGATTTTTCCAGCATCTGCAGTTCATTCTTAAACGTGTTCACAGAAGGTGCGTGGCCATGCCGGCGGCTTTGCGCAGGATGCGGTACAGCCAGAGCTCGGCGGCGCTCGGGGCGGGCCGGATGAATACGGGAAACAAAATGATTTCAGGTTACGGGCCGCATTCGGCCCAGGGGCCGTAGGTTGCCGACCCCTGCTTTAATGAATATCCAATGTGACTCTCTATCTCAGTGTTTTGGTGAGGAAGCTCTAAAAGCTGTGTGTTTGAAGAAAGTCGTGGCTGGGATGTTGATTAGAACTGTGAGCTCTTTCATAACTAAACACCATGTGTTATTATTTTAAATTAGCCTTTCATTTCCAGCATCTTAGAGACATGAAGGAGGAAGACATTGAGACAGACTGTTGGATTTGCCATTTACGAAGACCCAAGAAGCCTTTAATAATCTAGAATCAGCTGATATTTTCCATAATGTACTTGGTAGAACAATTCTGAAGTTGGCACTGTGTGGTCTCTGCACAGCGCTGGAATGATAGGTTGCAGCCTGAATTTTGGTATAATGAGATACTGAATATATGTTGCCATCATCGATCTTAAATTGCCCATTCTCTCTTTAAAAGAGCACAAGAACACCCGGTGTAAAAAATAGTAAACCCCAATAGCCAAAGATCTCTGTTACTGTAAATGTTCCCACAATTCAGGAAACAAAACCACCAGATGTAGGAGCTCTTTGCAAAAAATTCATATTCTGAGATTTTGAAGAATGACTGGTAGCACAGATATGAAGGGTCTCGACCCGAAACATCACCCATTCCTTATAACCATATAACCATTACAGCACGGAAACAGGTCATCTCGGCCCTTCAAGTCCGTGCCGAGATGGCCTGTTGATTTGTCCTGCCGAGATTTAGCACCTCACATTTATCAGCATTAAACTCCATCTGCCATCTTTCAGCCCACTCTTCCAAATGGCCTAAATCTCTCTGTAGACTTTGAAAATCGACTTCATTATCCACAACACCACCTATCTTAGTATCATCTGCATACTTACTAATCCAATTTTCCACACCATCATCCAGATCATTGATGTACATGACAAACAACAGTGGACCCAACACAGACCCCTGAGGCACCCCACTAGTCACCGGCCTCCAACCTGACAAACAGCCATCCACCATTACTCTCTGGCATCTCCCATTCAGCCACTGTTGAATCCATCTTGCTACTCCACCATTAATACCCAACAATTGAATCTTTTTAACCAACCTTCCATGAGGAACCTTGTCAAAGGCCTTACTGAAGTCCATATAGACAACATCCACGGCTTTACCCTCATCAATTTCCCTAGTAACCTCTTCGAAAAATTCAAGAGCTTCTCTCCAGAGATGCTCTATGTCCCTCCAGTTACTCCAGCATTTTGTGTCTACCTTTGATTTAAACCAGTATCTGCAGTTCTTTCCAGCACAGATATGAAACTACCTGAAAATATTTATTTGTCCTGCACTGATCTGCAAAATGTCAGCCTTTAGTTTCTACAAAGGTTTCTAATTCTCGGGATGGCGGGACTGTCATATGCCGAGAGAATGGAGTGGCTGGGCTTGTATACTCAGGAATTTAGTAGGATGAGATGGGATCTTATTGAAACATATAAGGTTATTAAGGGTTTGGACACGCTAGAGGCAGGAAACATGTTCCCGATGTTGGGGGAGTCCAGAACCAGGGGCCACAGTTTAAGAATAAGAGGTAAGCCATTTAGAACGGAGATGAGGAAACACTTTTTCACACAGAGGGTTGTGAATCTGTGGAATTCTCTGCCTCAGAGGGTGGTGGAGGCCGGTTCTCTGGATACTTTCGAGAGCTAGATAGGGCTCTTAAAGATAGCATAGTCAGGGGATATGGGGAGAAGGCAGGAGTGGGGTACTGATTGTGGATGATCAGCCATGATCTCATTGAATGGCGGTGCTGGCTTGAAGGGCCGAATGGCCTACTGCACCTATTGTCTATTAACATTCTAAAAGAGAACAATATAATTATTTTGTCATATATTCTCCTAAGTGCCCCAGGCAAATTCAGGAAGAGCATTCACCGCACAAATTCCTTTTGCTTTAGCCGGTCTGGCCTCTTTCCTGCACCTTGGCAATGATGTCAAGGGAACATAAAGCCGGGGGAATAGCTTTTTTTGGATATCCATAAGCACAATCTGTTCTTCATTTCTCTCAAGATCCACAATCCTTCTTTGTTCCTGGTCCCTTTGTTTCTTGTTTTTGCTCCTCTGGCCCCAAGACACAATTGTCGAATTGTTTTTTGAGTCACAATGAATTGCAGATGTTGTGATCATGAGCGAAACACAACATGCTGTGGAGCGATGAGTGCTCCGGCCTTTGTGTTTTGTCTCATTGTTTTTCCTGCACTGTGGGCAGCTGTTGCACTCCCTATGCTCTGATGAAACACCAGCATTTTTAGTTCAGTTTAGAGGTCCAGCGTGGAAATAGGCCCTCCGGCCCACCGACACCGCACAGACCAGCGATCTACGTACACTTAACACCATCCTACGCACACTAGGGACAATTTACAATTTTACCAAGCCAATTATCCTCCAAACCTGTACGTATCTGGAGCATGGGCGGAAACCGGAGTATCTGGAGAAAAGTCACGAGAAGAACGTACAAACTCCATACAGACAGCACCCGTAGTCAGGATCGAACCCGGGTCTCTGGCGCTGTGAGGTAGCAATCTACCGCCACGGCACCGAGCCACCATTTGTTGGAAATACATATGAGAGCATTTGTGTTAATTCACAAACATAGTTTACAATCCTCCGATACCTATTATGACAAGGACTGTGGCTATAAAACAGAAAGTGCATGTATATGTAAGGGAGACATAAGAAGCTGCAGATGGTGGAAACTTGAGCAGAACATAAAGTTCTGGAGGAACTCAGCATGTCAGGCATAACTGTGGGGGGAAATGTACAGACAACATTCTGAATTGGGATCCTTCTTCAGACTGATGGAATAGGGGTGAGAAAGCTGATGGAGTAGGGGCAAGAGAGGTGAGGGTCAGACCCAGCCTGGTACGTAATAGATTTATACAGGTGAGGGAGGGGGGGGATTATTGGCAGATCGGTGGTGCAAGTGACAAAGACTGGAGGTGAAAAGAAGGCAAATGATAAGATGAGGAGGGGGAAATGTGAAGGTGGAGGGAGTGATATGGGTATATCGAGGGGGGGGGAAACCAAAAGGGAAATTGGGACTCTGGGATTAGATAAATTAGGAATATCTTTCAGCATATATTAGGAATGCTACCGAAAGAGGTTAGCCATTATCCACAACATTACAAAATGTGATCAAGAAGTTCAAACAAAAAGGGAAAAGTATATCCTATGCCCTGGATTAAAAATACGTTGCATATATTACCAGATCATGTAGAAATGCAGAGGATTGCCTGGAATAGTTATTTCAAAAAACAAATCTTCAGTCAAGGCCGACTACAAAGTGAACATCCGCAGAAAACAGGAACAGCAATAGGCCATTGAAGACCCTTGTGCCTTCCTATTGTTCAGTAAGACCATAGCTGACCTATGACAGCTCAGTCCACCTGGCCCAGCAACCTCACAACCTCTAGTGAATAGAATAGCAACCTCAAATTTAAAATTAACCCGGCATTGGCCACCCCATTACAGGAAGGATATAGAGAGTTTGCGGAGGGTGAAGCAGAGTTCCACCTCAAATGCTCAAAAGGTTGGGCAAAATTGGATTGTTTTAGATTTAGGTTTGGGTTTATTATTGACAAGTCTACCGAGGTACAGTGAAAAGCTTTATTTTGCGTGCTATCCAATCAGATCATACTATACATACAATTAAGTCAAACTCGAGTACAAAAGGTACAGCAAATCGGAAGATACAGAATATAGATCTCAACATTGTAACACAGCAGTCCTAGAAAAACAACCGGAATGACTTTAAATATCCTTTTATCCACAATGGGGCACATTGGGGTTTTCTCTCAAGCATTGGAGAATGAGGGGAGTTTATAGAATTATCTGAGCCATAGATAGGATAGACAGTGTGAAACTGGGTGGAAATGTCAACAACTAGAGGACATAGCTTTAAGGTGAGAGGGGCAAAGTTTAAAGGAGCTGAGCAGACCAGGTATTTTTTATACAAAGTGGTGGGTGGCTGGAATGTGCTGTCAGGGGTAGTGATGAAGGCAGATGTGGTAGTGATTTAAAAGGCTTTTAGATAACCCATGAATATGGAGGATATAGAAACAGAGAAACATAGAAAAATAGGTGCAGGAGTAGGCCATTCAGCCCTTCGAGCCTGCACCGCCATTCAATATGATCATGGCTGATCATCCAACTCAGTATCCCGTACCTGCCTTCTCTCCATACCACCTGATCCCTTTAGCCACAAGGGCCACATCTAACTCCATCTTAAATATAGCCAATGAACTGGCCTCAACTACATTCTGTGGCAGAGAATTCCAGAGATTCACCACTCTCTGTGTAAAAAATGCTTTTCTCATCTCAGTCCAAAAAGATTTCCCCTTTATCCTTAAACTGTGACCCCTTGTTTTGGACTTCCCCAACATCGGGAACAATCTTCCTGCATCTAGCCTGTCCAACCCCTTAAGAATTTTGTAAGTTTCTATAAGATCCCCCCTCAATCTTCTAAATTCTAGCGAGTACAAGCCGAGTCTATCCAGTCTTCTTCATATGAAAGTCCTGACATCCCAGGAATCAGTCTGGTGAACCTTCTCTGTACTCCCTCTATGGCAAGAATGTCCTTCCTCAGATTAGGAGACCAAAACTGTACGCAATACTCCAGGTGTGGTCTCACCAAGACCCTGTACAACTGCAGTAGAACCTCCCTGCTCCTATACTCAAATCCTTTTGCTATGAATGCTAACATACCATTTGCTTTCTTCACTGCCTGCTGCACCTGCATGCCTACTTTCAATGACTGGTGTACCATGACACCCAGGTCTCGTTGCATCTCCCCTTTTCCTAATCGGTCACCATTCAGGTAATAGTCTACTTTCCTGTTTTTGCCACCAAAGTGGATAACCTCACATTTATCCACATTATACTGCATCTGCCATGCATTTGCCCACTCTCCCAGCCTATCCAAGTCATCTTGCAGCCTCCTAGCACCCTCCTCACAGCTAACACTGCCCCCCTGCTTCGTGTCATCCGCAAACTTGGAGACGTTGCATTCAATTCCCTCGTCCAAATCATTAATATATATTGTAAATAGCTGGGGTCCCAGCACTGAGCCTTGCGGTACCTCACTAGTCACTGCCTGCCATTCTGAAAAGGACCCGTTTACTCCTACTCTTTGCTTCCTGTCTGCCAGCCAGTTCTCTATCCACATACTGAACCCCCAATACCATATGCTTTAAGTTTGTATATTAATCTCTTATGTGGGACCTTGTCGAAAGCCTTCCGAAAGTCCAGATATAACACATCCACTGGTTCTCCCTTATCCACTCTACTAGTTACATCCTCAAAAAATTCTATAAGATTCGTCAGACATGATTTACCTTTCATAAATCCATGCTGACTTTGTTCAATGATTTCACCATTTTCCAAATGTGCTGCTATCCCATCTTTAATAACTGACTCTAGCAGTTTCCCCACTACCGATGTTAGACTAACTGGTCTGTAATTCCCCGTTTTCTCTCTCCCTCCCTTTTTAAAAAGTGAGGTTACATTAGCTACCCTCCAATCCTCAGGAATTACTCCAGAATCTAAAGAGTTTTGAAAAATTATCACAAATGCATCCACTATTTCTGGGGCTACTTCCTTAAGTACTCTGGGATGCAGCCTATCTGGCCCTGGGTATTTATCGGACTTTAATCCATTCAATTTACCTAACACCACTTCCCGGCTAAGCTGGATTTCACTCAGTTCCTCCATCTCATTTGACCCCCGGTCCCCTGCTATTTCTGGCAGATTAATTAAGTCTTCCTTAGTGAAGACAGAACCCGGTAGTTATTCAATTGGTCTGCCATGTCCTTGTTCCCCATGATCAATTCACCTGTTTCTGACTGCAATGGACCTACATTTGTTTTAACTAATCTTTTTCTCTTCACATATCTATAAAAATGTTTGCAGTCAGTATTTATGTTCCCTGCCAGTTTTCTTTCATAATCTATTTTCCCTTTCCTAATTAAACCCTTTGTCCTCCCCTGCTGGACTGAATTTCTCCCAGTCCTCTTGTAGGCTGCTTTTTCTGGCTAATTTGTATGCATCATCTTTTGTTTTGATACTATCCCTGATTTCCCTTGTTATCAACGGATGCACTACCTTCCCTGATTTATTCTTTTGCCAAACTGGGATGAACAATTGTTGCAGTTCATCCATGCAGCCTTTAAATGCCTTCCATTGCATATCCACTGTCAA
The DNA here is from genome assembly GCA_038087875.1 of Malacoraja senta. Classification (NCBI taxonomy): domain Eukaryota; kingdom Metazoa; phylum Chordata; class Chondrichthyes; order Rajiformes; family Rajidae; genus Malacoraja; species Malacoraja senta. The sequence goes on from JAXLNO010003780.1 coordinate 226,827, forward strand.
TCCTTTAAGAATCAATTGCCAGTCTATCTTGGCCAATTCACGTCTCATACCCTCAAAGTTACCTTTCTTTAAGTTCAGAACCCTTGTTTCTGAATTAATTATGTCACTCTCCATCCTAATGAAGAACTCAACCATATTATGGTCACTCTTGCCCAAGGGGCCACGCACAACAAGACTGCTAACTAACCCTTCCTCATTACTCAATACCCAGTCTAGAATAGCCTGCTCTCTCGTTGTTTCCTCTATATGTTGATTTAGAAAACTATCCCGCATACATTCCAAGTATCCTCTTCCTCAGCACCCTGCCAATTTGATTTCACCCAATCTATATGTAGATTGAAGTCACCCATTATAACTGTTTTACCTTTGTTGCACGCATTTCTAATTTCCTGTTTGATGCCATCCCAACTCCACTACTACTGTTAGGTGGTCTGTACACAACTCCCACTAGCATTTTCTGCCCCTTAGTGTTTCGCAGCTCTACCCATATCGATTCCACATCCTCCAAGCTAATGTCCTTCCTTTCTATTGCGTTAATCTCCTCTCTAACCAGCAACGCTACCCCACCTCCTTTTCCTTTCTGTCTATCCCTCCTGAATATTGAATATCCCTGGATGTTCAGCTCCCAGCCTTGGTCACCCTAAAGCCATGTCTCCATGATCCCAACTACAGGGCTGCCAACTCTCACGCTTTGAGCGTGAAAATCACGCCCTCAGGCAAACTCTCACGCCCTCACGCTGATCAGAAATTTCTCACGCTCTGTGGTGAGAAATTCTGTGATCAACGGAAATTTCAAAACTCAGATAAACTGCATGGTCCGCGGGTGTTGGGAGAGCCGGGGCTGAGGGCAGGATGGAAGCAGCGGGCGGATACAGATGCGGGGGTGGGAGCTAGCGAGTGTTTGCGGGGCTGGCGAGTCGGTCGCTGCAGCTCTGGCCATGAAGCAGCCGCAGTGCGAGAGGCCCGGGCCGTCGGAGGCGTCGGAAGCGTTGCGCCGCTGCCGCGAGAGTCTCTGCCTTCGGCACAGAGACTCTCAAAGGGAGGTGGAGAGAGAGAGAGAGGGGAAGGAGACAGGGAGACAGGGGGGGGGGGGGGGAGAAGAGGGAGAGAGAGGGGAGTGACAGAGGGGGCGTGAATCAGAATCCAGAATCAGAATGCTTTATTGTCATTGCATGTGTCACATACAACAAAATTAATGTCTCTCCATTAAAAGAACTACAAACATTCAGATACTCAAACTTTTTAGACTCCCTCCCTCCCCAAACCACCCATGATTCACATTTACATAATTAACACTGTCTCCCATAACCCGCTCCCAAGACAGAGTTCAGTTCCAAGATTGCTGATGGATAAAAGCTGTTCTTGAGTCGGGCAGTGCGTGGACTTTAGCGACCTGTACCTTTTTCCTGAGGGCAGCAGTGTGAAAAGGTGGTGACAAGGATGTGTAATGTCTTTCACGATATACAGGTCCTGCTGCGGCATCTGGAGTGGTAAATGTCCTCCAGAGGGGACAGGGGGAGTCCAATGATACCCTGGGCAGTTTTTATCACCCTCTGGAGAGCTGCTCTGTCAGCTGCTGAACAGTTCCCAAACCAGGCAGTTATGCTTTCTACCGAACAGCGGTAGAAAGACTCCAGCAGTTTAGCAGACAGATGGCCCTCCTCAGTGTTCTGAGGAAGTAAAGTCTCTGTTGCGCCTTTTTTGGAGTGAGAGAAGAGGGAGAGGGGGGAGAGGGGAGAGAGAGGTGGGAGGGGGGGGAAGAGAGAGAGGTGAAGGGAGAAGCAGGAAGAGAGAGAGGGGGTGGAGAGGGAGGAGAGGGCAGGAAGAGAATGGGAGAGAGAGGGGGAAGAGAGAGGGGTGGTAAAAGAGAGAGGGGGAAGAGGGAGAGAGGGGGAAGAGGGAGAGAGGGGGAAAGAGAGAGAGATGGGGGCAAAGAGAAGAGGAGATAGAGACAGAGGAGAAAGAGAGGGGAGAGAGAGCAAGGGGGGTGAGTGAGGTGGGAGGGAGAAATGGGGGAGAGGGGAGAGGAGGAGAGAGTGAGGAGAGAGGGAGGGAAGAGAGAGAGGTGAGATAGCAATGTTACAAAATTTAGAGATTTATAAATCAAGTCTGCAATTTATCCCATCAGATAAAGCATAAAAAGAAGTTTAATTTGACACCTAATTCACTTTCATATCTTCAGAATTAAAACAGTTATGGCCATTTTCATACTCGGAAATTAGCATCTTGTTCCCTATTGCTTTTCCATTGACTTAACACAAAAGCTGTGATCGAGGACAGTCAAAAGCCCATAACTTTCTTTAAAAATTAAGAGAACTGAAAGAAATTTTCAGTTATTATGGATTGAAGCATTCTGAAACAAATATGAAACAATCTTACTTAGATGACATGAAATTAAAGCATATAATTAGTTAGTTACCTAATTGTAGCTAATTACAAAATTCAATTACTAGATCTAAACATCTATCAATTTTCTTAAGAATAGATTAACATTTTTAAATAGCCTAAGTGTCCAAATAACATTCACAATAATTCACAATAAATTAATTTTTAAATTCTCATTGTCATGGATTTACAGGCCAAATGGAAGGAATTGAATGTTTAATACCTGTAAATTAATGGGCATTTATATCTTCTTGCGAATGGGGATTTCTGGAACGCGATCATTTGGAACGTTGATTTGCGGTGAATTTAACCCCGTATCGGCATGAAAAATACTGCCGTTAATTCGGGAATAAAATCACCGTTTCGCATGAAAAAATGTGAATTAAAGGCTTCTTAAGAAGCACATACATTAAAATAAACCACTTTCGTTTACCTGTCCCGTACGTGAAATCCGTCCCCGTTGTCGGCGTTGACGGCTTCAGCAGATGATTTTAAAATGACTCCAGCGCTGACATTGTCGATTTAATTTGAAAAAATAATACACAAAACGCCCCTAGGAACGATTTTTCAGTAAACGCTTGTACTCCAACGAAATATAATACAGGACAAGGTAGGAGAAACCCGCGTTTTTAACCCCGCCCCCCCCCCTTAAAAGGCGCCAAAATCGCGCACACGGCCAGTGGTAGAATTAACAGCGCCGCTCAGGGTAATTATTGTAACATACCTAGGTGAGAGAGAGAGAGAGGGAGAGGGGGAGGGGGAGGAGAGAGGGAAGAGAAGGGAAGAGAGAGAGAGAGAGAGGGAGAGAGAGAGAGAGGGAAGGGAGAGAGTAAGAGGGGGAGACGGGGAGAGAGATGGGGTTAGAGGAGTAACGGAGGGAAAGGAGAGAGAGAGAGGGGAAAGAGAGGGGGAGGGACCAGGTAGAGGGGAGAGGGGGGGGTTGAGAGGAGAGAGAGAGCGGAAGAGAGGGGAAAGAGAGAGGGATGAGAGGTGGGAGGGAGAGAAGAGGGGAGAGAAAGAGGGAGAGAGAGACGGGGGGAGAGAGGGAGGAGGGGGGGAGAGTGAGGGGGGGAGAGAGAGAGAGGGGGGGAGAGAGAGGGGGGAGAGAGAGAGGGGGAGAGAGAGAGGGGGAGGAGAGAGGGGAGAGAGAGGGGGGAGAGAGAGAGGGGGAGAGAGAGAGGGGAGAGAGAGAGAGGGGGAGAGAGAGAGGGGGGAGAGAGAGAGGGGGGAGAGAGAGAGGGGAGAGAGAGAGGGGGAGGGAGAGAGAGAGAGAGGAGAGGAGGGGGAGAGAGAGAGGGGGAGAGAGAGGGGGGAGAGAGAGAGGGGGAGAGAGAGGGAGAGAGAGAGAGAGAGAGAGATAGAGGGGAGAGATAGAGGGGGAGAGAGAGAGGGGGGAGAGATAGAGGGGGGAGGGGAGAGGGGAGGAGAGAGAGGGAGAGAGCGGAGGGGAGGAGAGAGAGAGGGGGGTAGGAGAGAGAGAGG
>JAXLNO010003780.1:230893-254156 GCA_038087875.1 Malacoraja senta
TTCTTCACCACAGAGAGTTGTGAATCTGTGGAATTCTCTGCCACAGAAGGCAGTGCAGGCCAATTCACTGGACGTTTTCAAGAGAGAGTTACATTTAGTTCTTGGGGCTAACGAAATCAAGGGATATGGGGAAAAAACAGGAAAGAGGTACAGATTTTAGATGAACAGCCATGATCATGTTGAATGGCAGTGCTGGCTCGAAGGGCCGATGGCTTATTCCTGCACCTGTTTTCTATGTTTCTATGCTTGAGTATATGGCAATAAAGCTCGATCACTTGATTTTGAAGCATTCATGCATGGTGGAGGTATAATGTAGTCTTAGAGTGATACAGTGTGAAAACAGGCCCTTCGGCACAACTTGCCCACACCCGCCAACATGTCCCAGCTACCCTACCTGCTGGGGGGAATTCCTACCATACTGTGGAATGTAATTAGGAATGTAATTTACTCTAAGCTTATTCATAGCTAATCCAATTTAAAGCATATATATTGCATTCAAGTGTAGGTTAAAAGACTCGCTACAGTATGCACCATATTGCACAATTTCAAGCTGAAAAATGCAAAAGTTCCGTATTAATGGGAGGGGGGACACCCTCCTCCCACCCCCACCCCCGGTCGCTATGCTCCCTCGGGCTTGGTCTCTCGCAATTTCTCACTCCCAACTCTCACCCAATGTTGGCAGCCCTGCAACTATATCATAGTCATTAATAGCTACCTGCACATTCAACTCATCCACCTTATTACGAATGCTCCTTGCATTGAGACACAAAGCCTTCAGGCTTGTTTTTACAACACTCTTACCCCTTATACAATTATGTTGAAAAATGGCCCTTTTTGATTTTTGCCCTGGATTTGTCTGCCTGCCACTTTTACTTTTCACCTTGCTACCTATTGCTTCTACCCTCATTTTACACCCCTCTGTCTCTCTGCTCACACATTTAAGAAACCCACCCACCCTCGCCACTGCACCTCCCTCCAGCAGCCGTCGCCTCACCTGCAGACTGGACTCTGTACTGGGCCTGAAGCCTCCACGCTGCTCACTCCCACTCTCCTGGGTTTGACTCCACTGGGTCCTAGCGCTAGTCCGCCTAGCCCTGGTAACCTCAGTGGCAGTTCCACTGATTCTTCCCCATCCCTCTCTAACTATGGGACCCCTTCTCTTCCCCACCCACACTACAGCCCTCTCACCCCCCCACCCCTGACTACCCACCACCCCCCACCACACATCGCCTCGTCCCCATTCCACCCACCTGCCTTCCTCCGGCCCCACCCCCATCCCTGCCGGTTGTTCACCACCCCCCCCCAACCTCCCCCTCTCCGACATCGAACGGTCTGTACTCAACAGAGGTCTTACCTTTGTCCCCCTCCGTCCCCACCTCAATGAGTTCCGCGCCCACCATGACTTGGAACTCTTCTACCGTCGCCTCCGCCTCACAGCGCACTTCCATGGGAAGGAGTCCTCGCACCCCACTGATGACCCCTTTTCCCCATCTCCAACGCACCCCCCTCCTCGTGGAACCCCCCTCGTAGCCTTCCGGCTTTAGAACTCTTTATCAAAAACTGCCGCCGTGACATCAACTGCCTCAACTTCTCCACTCCCCTGTCTCACTCCAATCTCTCCCCCACTGCCATCGACTCACTCCGCAACAACCCAGATTGGGTTATCAAACCTGACGACAAGGGAGGGGCCGTGGTAGTCTGGCGCGTCGATCTCTACAAAGCTGAGGCCACGCGCCAACTCTCGGACACATCCTCTACTTACCCCTGGACCATGACCCCACTGACGAGCACCAGGCCACCATCTCCAGCACCATCACCGACTTCATCCACTCCCATGCCCTGCCCGACCGAGCCTACAACCTCATCGTTCCCCAGCCCCGCACGGCCCGATTTTACCTTCTCCCCAAAATCCACAAACCTAACTGTCCCGGTAGACCCATTGTCTCTGCCTGTTCCTTCCCCACCGAACTCATCTCCATCTAACTTGACTCCATCCTATCCCCCTTGGTTAAATCCCTCCCTACCTATGTTCAAGACACCTCAGACACTCTCCGTCGTCTCCGCGCATTCCATTCTCTAGGCCCTCACCCCCTCATCTTCACCATGGACGTCCAGTCACTCTACACCTCCATCCCCCACCAGGATGGTCTCAAAGCCCTCCGGTTCTTCCTCGACCAGAGAAGCAACCTATATCCGGCCACTGACACCCTCCTCCGCCTAGCGGAGCTGGTCCTTACCCTCAATAACTTCTCATTTGACTCCTCCCATTTCCTCCAAATACAAGGCGTAGCTATGGGCACACACATGGGCCCCAGCTACGCCTGCCTCTTTGTCGGGTACGTAGAACAATCCTTGTTCAATATGTACCAGGGTCCCATCCCCAACCTCTACGTCTGTTACATCGACGACTGCTTTGGTGCCACCTCCCGCACCCACACACAACTGACTGACTTCATCCGCTTCACCACCAACTTCAACCGGCACTCAAATACACCTGGACCATTTCCGACACTTCCCTACCATTCCTTGACCTCACTATCTCCATCGCAGGTGATAGACTTCTTACCAACATCCACTATAAACCTACTGACTCCCATGGCTATCTGGACTACACTTCTTCCCACCCTGCTTCCTGTAAGGACTCCATCCCCCACTCCCAATTCCTCCGTCTACGCCGCATCTGCTCCCAGGATGAGGCGTTCCACACCAGGGCATTCGAAATGTCCTCATTCTTCACGGAACAGGGGTTCCCCTCCTCCACCATAGATGAGGCTCGCACCAGGGTCTCTGCCATACCCCGCAACACTGCTCTCTCTCCCCATCCCCCCACTCGCAACAAGTGCAGAGTCCCCCTAGTCCTCACCTTTCACCCCACCAGCCGTCACATACTACAAGTGATCCTCCGTCAGTTTCGCCACCTCCAACGTGACCCCACCACTCGCCACATCTTCCCATCTCCCCCCATGTCTGCCTTCTGCAAAGACCGCTCCCTCCGTAACTCCCTTGTCAATTCTTCCCTTCCCTCCCGTACCACCCCCTCCCCGGGCATTTTCCCTTGCAACCGCAAGAGATGCAACACTTGGCCCTTCACCCTCCCCCTCGACTCCATTCAAGGACCCAAGCAGTCGTTCCAGGTGCGACAGAGGTTTACCTGCATCTCCTCCAACCTCATCTATTGCATCCGCTGCTCTAGATGTCAGCTGATCTACATCGGTGAGACCAAGCGGAGGCTTGGCGATCGTTCGCCGAACACCTCCGTTCGGTCCGAAATAACCAACCTGACCTCCCTGTGGCTCAGCACTTCAACTCCCCCTCCCATTCCGTATCTGACCTCTCTGTCCTGGGTCTCCTCCATGGTCACAGTGAGCAACACCGTAAATTGGAGGAAATGCACCTCATATTCCGCTTGGGCAGTCTACATCCTGGGGCATGAACATTTAATTCTCCCAATTTTGCTAGCCCTTGCTGTCTCCTCCCCTTCCTCAGCCCTCTGGCCGTCTCCTCCCATCCCTCAGCCCTCGGGCTCCTCCTCCGCCTTTTCCTTTCTTCTCCCCACCCCCTATCAGTCTGAAGAAGAGTTTCGGCCCGAAACGTTGCCTATTTCCTTCGCTCCATAGATGCTGCTGCACCCGCTGAGTTGCTCCAGCATTTTTGTGTACCTCTTATTCTCTGTTTATTCTCTTTTTCTTCTTTCCCCCTACATGTTGGGTCTGAGTGCTTCCCTTCTCTGCCTCACACACTGTCTACTAGTTTTCTCTATTTGAGTCCCTCCCCCCAACCGTTCTAGTTTAAAGTCTCCCCAGTAGCCTTTGCAAATCTCCCCGCCAGGATATTGGTCCCCCTCGGGTTCAAGTGCAACCCATCCTTTTTGTACAGGTCACACCTTCCCCAAAAGAGGTTCCAATGATCCAGAAACTTGAATCCCTGCCCACTGCACCAGTCCTTCAGCCACGCATTTATTCTCCACCTCGCTCCATTCCTACTCTCACTGTCGCGTGGCACAGGCAGTAATCCTGAGATTGTTACTTTTGCGTTCCTTCTCCTTAACTCTCTTCCTAACTCCCTAAATTCTCCTTTCTGGACCTCTTCCCTTTTTCTACCTATGTCATTGGTACCTATATGTACCACGACCTCGGGCTCCTCTCCCTCCCATTTCAGGATATCTTGGACACGTTCAGACACATCCCACACCCTGGCACCAGGGAGGAAAACTACCATCCGGGTCTCCCGATTGCGTCCACAGAATCGCCTATCTGACCCCCTAACTATAGAGTCCCCTATTACTACTGCCCTCCTCTTCTTTTCCTTACCCCTCTGAGCAACAGGGCTGGTCTCTGTACCGGAGGCCCGGCCGCTGTCGCTACCCCCAGGTAGGCTGTCCCCCCCAACAGTACTCAAACAGGAGTACTTATTGTCAAGGTGTACAGCCACCGGGGTACTCTCTAATCCCTGCCTCTGCCCCTTGCCCCTCCTAACTGTGACCCACTTGTCTGTCTCCCGTGGTTTTGGAGTGACCACCTCTCTATAACTCCTCACTATGACCTCCTCACTCTCCCTGACCAGACGGAGGTCATCGAGCTGCTACTCCAGGTTCCTAACACGGTCCCTTAGGAGCCTCATCTCAATGCACCTGGCGCAGATGTGGACATCTGGAGGGCTATCAGACTCCATGACTTCCCACATCTGACATCCAGAACAGTAAACTGCCCTGGCACTCATACTCCTCCCTTACCCTGGATACAATACAAACTGCTGGAAGAAATCCGCAGGGATCGGACACCCAATCAGCTGCTTACTCTAGTCCGCTTCCACCAATCAGCGGCTTCCTCAAGCCCACTTGTTTTGGAGGGTATGGATCACGTTCAGGCAGATGGGGTTAATATATTTTGGCATCATGTTCGGCACAGACATTGTGGGCTGAAGGGCCTGTTTCTGTACTGCATCATAGAGTGATACAGTGTGGAAAAAGGCCCTTCGGCCCAACTTGCCCACACCGGCCAACATGCCCAAGCTACACTAGTACCACGACTCCCACCTGCTTGTGTTTGGTCCATATCCCTCCAAACCCGTCCTATCCATGTGCCTGTCCAACTGTTCCTTAAATGTTTGGATAGTCCCTGCCTCAACTACCACCTCTGGCTGCTCGTTCCATACACCCACCACCCTTTGTGTGAAAAAGTTGCCCCTCAGATTCCTATTAAATCTTTTCCCTTCACCTTAAATCTATGTCCTCTGGTTCTTGATTCACCGACTCTGGGCATGAGACTCTGTGCTGTTCTATGTTCTATGAGTTGTCATTTGCAAAGAAGCATTTTGAACTGCAAGCAACCCTTTGCACGCACTGCTGGAGGTCCTGGATTTTAGTGAAATTCGGAGACCTCGGCTCACCCGCCAACACACAGAAACCATTTGTCGTTTGGTTCCTCTTAATATCTTGATAATGCAATCATATCATCCTTTGTTCTACCATATTCTGGGCAATAGTTTGTAAATATTTGGCGTTCTAAACGGTTGATATTGCCCTGTGTGACCTGGGCCCAGGCAGTTTATTACTGTCACTGTACCAAGGTACAATGAAAAGCTTTTGATTGTGTGCTATTCATAAAGAGACTATACAAGGACAAGTGTGAGCCAATTAGTTTCAATTTAATTAACCTATGTGAAGGTTAAACACAGCTAAGAGTCTACATAAAAATCTACAACCAACACTGAGAAACTGCTGCAGTGCACACATTTTCACAGAACAGGAAACTGAGTTTTCCTGTTTACCTGCAGGTGCTGAAGGAAGTCCAATAGTTTCTTGGTGAAATACCAAGTCTTTCAGCAAACAGACTGATATACAATCTTCACACCTCTCTCAGTCTTGAGTTACAGTATCCTTGGGGCACTGAAGGGTGATCTTATAGAGGAGTATAAAATTGTGAAAGGAATAGATAGGTTCAATGCACAGAGCCTTTTACCCAGGGTAGGTTAATGAAGAACGAGAGGGTATAGGTTTAAAGTGAAAGGGGAAAGATTTAATGGGATACTGATGGGCAGGTTTTTTCCCCCCCACAGAGGGTGGTGGGATAAGTTGCCAGAAGAAGTCATTAAGGCATTAACGGAATGTAAAGGACATTTCGAATGGTACTAGAAAGATTTAGGGGGATATGGGCCAAATGCAAGCAAATGGGACTAGCTTAGGCAAGGCATCTTGGTCAGCATGGAATTAATGAGTTGGGACTGCCCAACCTCTTCCTGATGTGTAAATATCTTTATTTTTTCACATCCAACTTTACGTTGCAGCACTATTTCAGTTGAGCATCTAAAGGGAGCTGCAAGCTGCTATGTCCTGCTTTCACATGACAAATGGAGTCAGCAAAGTACTAGTAGAGCACTCAATTCATCCCAGTATTTTAGTCTGGGTCCCAGAACACTTCAGTCCATCAATGCCAAGCCAGCTAAACCAGTAGGAAAATTCATTTACACCAGCTCTATGACTAGTTTTGTCAGGCTGCAAGTGGTAAAGTAAAGTACTTCCAACCGTAGCATTTGTTGCTTGCAATTATCTTTGATAATACATGATGGCTAAATTGAATATAATTAGCTTTGCCTTTGACAATTCTTCAAGTCTTCTGCATTATCTTGCAAAGTGCAAAGCAAAAGGATTTCCTGCTTCCTTGCACAATATTGAAAGGCCCAGGGCAGGCTGCTGCCCAGTACTGTTTGATTTGTTTTGCACCCAGTTTGTAACCTTCTCAACATTTGTTGTCATCCATTCTTTAAGTTTTTACAGAGAGGTGACCTTCCTAAGGTGTACAAGACCATTAGGGGCATGGGGGAGTGAATGCTCAGTCTTTTACCCCCATGGTAGAGGATTCTTAAACTAGAGGGCACAGGCTTAAGGCAAGAGGGGAGCAACTTAAGAATGATCTCCTGAGGTAACGTTTTCACTCAGATGGTAGCCCATTATTGCAATGAGCTAATAGAGGAAGCAATAGAAACAGATACAAGTATGACTTAATAAAGACATTTGGACAAATATATGGATGGGAAGGATTTAGAGGAATGTGAGTCAAATGCAGTCAAATGGGCCTAGCCCAGTATGCCAGCTTGGTTGGCATGGACACAGTGGGCTAGAGGCCTGCTCTTGTTATGTACAGCTGTATGTCTCTATGATTCCATGATCCTCTGAGTTAACTTGCAGGTGAATAATTACATCACAAGCAATAACTCTACAAAGTAAAATTTTGTTTTAAATCTATTTTTTTCAGCAATAAATAATAAATCAAATGCACTTCAGAATAACTTCAAATAAGTTTGAAACGAAACTAAGGTAGACCCAATTAGATACATTTTATTTGAAGTACTGTATAAATATAGTTGTTTAAATTCAAATTTATAATGCAGATCTTGAAAACACTTGATTGAATCTGAAGTGAATTGGAAGTTTCATCACAGTGCTTTAGCCATTACGTAATATTGTGTCACCAGAATAGTAAGTGGCTACAGCCTCACTTTACTGAGACGACACTCTCCAAACCTGCCCAAACCCAAAACGGGGAAAATTGCCCCGTTCCAAATCGGAAAATTCGTGTTGGTATTGGTTTATTATTGACACATGAATTGAGATACAGCGAAAAGCTTTTTTTCTCCGTTCTCCAGTCAAATCATACTATATATGGGTACAATCAAGCCATGCACAAGTCCAACAGTTAGTACAAAGATAAAAATACCAGTGTGCAGAATAGAGTGTTACAGCATTATAACATTATGGTTACAGAGAAAAGTCCAAGGTTCAAATGAGGGTTGGATGATTGAGACTACCCCCCAATTTATGGGAGAACTGTTCAGTAGTCATCGATTCATAGAGTCATAGAGTGATACAGTGTAGAAACAGCCCCTCTGGCCGAACTTGCCCACACTGGCCAACATGTCCCAGCTACACTAGTCCCCCCTGCCCACGTTTAGTCCATATCCCTGCAAACCTGTCCTACCCATGTACCTGTCTAACTGTTTCTTAAATATTGGGATAGTCCCTGCCTCAACTACCTCCTCTGGCAGCTTGTTCCATACTCCCACCACTCTTTGTGTGAAAAAGGTACACAGCAAGAAACTGTGCATCCACCGGATCTGTTTCTCTCATGATTTTATACACCTCTATAAGATCATCCCTCATGCTCTTGTGCTACAAGGAATAGAGTTCCATACTACTGAAACTTTCCCTATAGCTCAGACATTTAGTCTGTTCCATAATATGGTGGTAAAATGTTAGAGAGATCTGAAACGTTTGGAGTCTGAAACCATTTAAACATGAATAATCTTGTTTTGTTGCTATTATGTAATATAAAAGGATTGAAAAAATAAACATGTGATACTCTTGCACCTCACAAGTATATATCATTTAAATGGAGAGTCAAAGAGCTGCAGGTTTACAAAAAAAAGATTCAATGTTTTGGAGTAACTCAGTGAATCAGGCAGCATCTCTGGATAACATCGATAGGCAACATTTTGGGTTGGGAACCATCTTCAGACTGAATGTGGTGATGAGTGGGAGGGGAAGAAAGCTGGAAGAGAGGTGCAATTTGTGAAGCCAGAGGAAGGAATATAGGTGGAAGGGGATGAGGGGGAAATAGGTGAGAATCCAAGTAGGCCACAAGGAAGTGAAGGGGAGAAAAAGGGGGGTGGGGGCTTGTTTGTCGGTTAGTTACCTGAAATTGGAGAATTCAATGTTCATACTGTTGGGTTGTGAGCCACCCAAGCGAAATACAAAGAGCTGTTCCTCCAGTCTGTGAGTAACCTCACTCTACCAACAGAGGAGGCCCAGGACAGAAAGGTCAGTGTTGGAATGGGAAGCGGGGTTGAAATGGTTTGCAACCGGAACATCCATCAGGCCTTGGCAGGCTGAGCACCTGTTCGGTGAAATGCTTACCTAATCTACACTTGGTCTCGCCAATGTAAAGAAGGCCACATCAGGGACACCAGATGCAGTAGATGAAGTCACTCTGTCCTGCTCCCATCCACCTTCCAGCTTTCTCCCTCTCCTCAACATACCCTCCCCCCAGCACAATCAGTCTGAAGAAGGGTCCTGACCTAAAACGTCACCTATCCATGTTCTCCTGAGTTGCTGTCTGACCCACTGACTTACTCCACCACGTTGTGTCATTTTTTAACAGATCATTTACACTCGTCTGTTTAAGAACCCCCACTGAGGCAATGTTTATTCTTTCTACAGCATTACGACAAGATCAGCAGCAAACTATTCACCTGATGTGTAGTAGCACTGATGTGTCCTCCGAGTCTCTGGGGTGGTTTCTGATCCACTTGTAGTGTCCCCTTCCTTGAACAGCCTATTCAAGTAGCCTATGACAAAGACACAATTGTCAAATGTTGTATGACATTTTGAGGAAGTTAAAAAATGCTCAGTTGAAAACAATAAAATTCCATTGAATAGGCAAAATTTGGTAAGTATATATATTTTTAAACTTTTTTAGATTCAGTTTCAGATATATTCACATTCTATTCCTGTTCCATCCCCAATGCAAACCATTCATTGAGTATCATTCCTCAATGGTCTATTGGATATTACATGGAGAGAGCAAGAATTGCTGATAGCTTTTAAAGGCAAGATTTCCAATCCCACCACCAAATATTAGTAACTTACTAATTGTTCTGTTATTACAATACAACAAGAACTAGAGGGCATAGATTTAAGGTGAGAGGAGAAAGGTTTAATAGGAACCCGAGGAGCAACCTTTTCCACTCAGTCAGTGGTGGGCACATGGAACAAGCTGCCAGAGGCAGTAGTTCAGGCAGGTACAATCACAATATTTAAACAACATTTCAAAATGTAATGGATGGGAATTTTTTAGAGGGATATGGGTCAAATGTAAGCAAATTGATCCAGCTTAGATGGGGTATCTTGGTTAGCATGGATTGCTTCACATTCATCCAGTGAAGAAACTTTAGAATCTTAAATAGTTTTAGAGTCATAGAGCTGCACAGCACGGAAACAGGACCTTCAACCCACCTTGTCTACGCTGACCAAGTCGGCATATTGGGCTAGTCCCATTTGCTTGCTGATTGCTTGCTGGTGGAATGATAAAGAATCACACACTCCTTCATGCTCAAAATTAACTCAAGCAATTATTGCAAAATTCTCCATTTTATACCCAGGAGAATAAATGCCGCACAGCACTTCCCTTATACAAAGCAATGGTGTGGGTTACTTTGGACAAAGGCATCATGTGAAGTATTTGAGGCGAATATTTGCTGCAGTGGGAAGCCACATTCCAGGGATTTCACATTAAATGACAGAGAAAAGCTGAGACAATTGGACATCTGTTCACCGGAGCAATTTCTCAGAAACAGGCCAATTCTAGCCCAACTGGTGTGCAGAAAGACATTGCAAAATAGTCAGTTATAAGAAGCACAAAACCTAAGAACAAAGAAAGGTTCAGCCATGTGACTGAGATATTGCTGGAAAAGGAAGCTTTTACAATGACGATAAGCCACAGAACATGGATGTGCAAATAGTAATTTGTGCATTCTCTGCAGAATTCCGACTGTTTGCTAGTTTTGGAGAAGCTTTAGGAATTTGAACAAACAATTTGCAGATCTCAACTATTTTGTACTGTTTTTGTGCTATATTTCTGCTGAACCCAAAAACTGGAACGCAAGTTTCCTGAACATGATAGGAAAGGTTTAGAGGAATATGGGCAAATGTAGGCAAATGGGACTAACTGAGATGGGCCGCAGACAAATGCTGTATGACTATCCATTTCCTACCTGCACATGGTAAAATCATAATCTTATAGCAATTTTCTTCCAATTTGAAATAAATCAGTTTTTCGTCACCACAGAGCCTTCAAAACCCAAAGAATATTCTCCTTAAAAATCCTCCTTAAAACTCCATTATTTTGGTGATCATATTACATAAACTGTTTAAGAAGGAACTGCAGATGCTGGAAAATCGAAGGTAGACAAAATGCTGGAGAAACTCAGCGGGTAAGGCAGCATCTATGGAGCGAAGGAAATAGGCAACGTTTTGGGTCGAGACCCTTCTTCAGACATAAACATTACATAAACTAGTGCTTTTTATGTGAAGATGTGCCCTGGTACAGCATACTGGCAACTCAAAAGAGTTAAATATTGTATAAGATTTATTTTTACAACTTTTTTCTAAATTGAGACTTTTTAATATTACATGGGCAAGTTGGGCCAAAGGGCCTGTTACCTGCTGTATGACTCTGTGACGTCGTGAATCCTATGCACATATTGCATGATCTTGAAGCATTATCAGCTATAAATACAGTTTCACCTATGTATAATGACATCATTGAGATGACAAAGATACTATTCACCTCAAAAATCATCAGTGTCCAAATGTATTATTAGCTTGTCTGTGCAGAGGCTTGTCAATGAAAGACACAGCACAAGGAACTGCAGATGCTGGAATATTGAGCAAAACAAAAAGTGTTGGAGGAACTCGGTGGTCACGGTGACATAGCGGTAGAGTTGCTGCCTTACAGCGAATGCAGCGCCGGAGACCCGGGTTTGATCCCGACTACGGGTTCTGTCTGTTCAGAGTTTGTGACCTGCGTGGGTTTTCTCCGAGATCTTTGGTTTCCTCCAACACTCCAAAGATGTACAGATTTGTAGGTTAATTGGCTTGGTAAATATAAAAATTGTCCCTAGTGGGTGTAGGATGGTGTTAGTGTGCGGGGATCACTGGTTGGCACGGACCCGATGGGCCAAAGGGCTCTGTATCTCTAAACAAAACTAAACTCAGCGGGTCAGGAGGGAATGGACGTGTGACATTTCCGGTCGGGACCCTTCTTCAGACTGATGCTGGAAAAGAGAGGCGAGGTGGGGCAAAGCCTGGCAGGTGATAGGAAGATACTGGTAAGGAGGTGGGAGGGTGATCGACAGATGGGTGGAGTAAGTGACAGGCCACAGGTAGAAAAGAGACAAAAGAGCATCAGATAAGGAGAGAGGAGGAGGAGTGAAATGGAAAGGAACATGGAGGGATATAGGTGGAAGTGAACAGTGGGGAGAGGAAAGAGGGGGAAACAAGGGACACAGGATGGGAGATCAGCGTACAGAGGAGGGGAAAGGAGTAGGGTGACTGGGGTGGCGGTCGATAACGCATGTACTGCCATCTATACCTCTAACCAAAATAGCAACCATTATTAATCGTATCAAAAATAGAGAAGTGCAGGACATTCGATGATTTCAAAAGACTCCTGAGAAAATATTATTGTACAATTGTTCTTGGTTCAGCACCATCTTGTTAATTATTTTCATATCAGCAGCAAACAGTTGATGCCTTAATTTTCTGGAGCGTTTAATGGATTTAGGGGCATTGTTACAGCCCAGTGGTCACCATAGCAAGTCCAAAGCGTCGTAGTCATTGAGGAGTACAGCAAGGAAACAGGCCCTTCTACCCATCTTGTCCATGCTGACCAAGTTGGGATATTGGGCTAGTCCATTTGCCTGCATTTGGTCCATATCCCTTTCCATACATCTATCCAAATGCGTTATAAAAGTTATAATTGTATCAATTTCTCGAGCTTCCTTTAGCAGCTCTTTCCAGATATACTCTACTGTAGACTACTCTCTGAGTGAAAAAGTCAGCTGAACACAGTGCAGAAGAGATTTACCTGAATGTTGCCTGAATTAGAGAGTGTTCGCTACAGGGAAAGGTTAGACAAACTTGTGTTGTTTTCTCGGGAAAGTCAAAGGCTATTTCCCTCATAGCTGTTGAAGTCTTTGAATTAATCTTTTTCCAATGGCATTTTTAACTTCCCAACAGAATTCATATGCATTGAGAATTGCGAGATGTATTTTTAAATGTTCACCAATATTTATTGACTAGCAAACATTTCCCTCTATTTTCCCAATCTGCATTGCCCAATTCAACCCTCACACCTACATAATGGGTTTCATTAAAGTTCAAGATTATTTTCCAATTTAATTTCTCTCAAAATTCGGAGAAATTACAGTCACTTTTCCCTAAAGGATCCATTGCCACAAGCTTTCTAATTAACCGTATCCAATTAAATAACTGAAGGTATAAAATAGCCTGCTCCTTAATAAGTCCTCTGACACACCTTTGCACAAAGCTGCCTCAAAAATATTTTCCCTAATTTGATTTGCCCAGTCTAAAACAAGGCAAGTCGAGTTGATTATGCACAAGTATGGTGAGGTACAGGTATGATGAAAATCTAGCTTGCAGCAACGTCACAGGCACACAGACTCAGACAATGTAGAATACATAAATTGTACATAAAATTATACATAAACAATACCAGACAATGAAAAGAAAGACTGTGCAAAACAAGATATTAGTGCAAGACACAATTAGAAAGCATGTCTCTGTCAGTACAAGAGGTGGGCTGTAGTATTCTGTTGTTGAGGTAGGATTAGGGTTGTGCAGGTCAGTTCACGAGCATGATAGTAGTAGTGAAATTTTTATTTCTGAACCTGGTGGTGTGGGATTTCAGGCTCTGTACCTCCTGCCCAACAGCATCAGTGAGAATAGACACAAAATGCTGGAGTAACTCAGCAGGACAGGAAGCATCGCTGGAGAAATGGAATGGGTGATGTTTCAGGTCGAGACCCTTCTACAGACCGAGTGTCAGGGGAGAGGGAGATATAGAGATATGGAAGGGTATGGTGTGAAAATGATAATCATACTTTATTAGCCAATTATGTTTTGCAACATATGAGGAATTTCATTTGCCATACAGACATAACAATAAAAGACACCAGAACACACAAAATACATTTTAACATGAACAACCACCACAGTAATTCCTCCACATTCCTCACTGTGAAGCAAGGCGGAAAAAAAGTCCAATCTCTCCCTTCTTTGTCCTCCAGCGGACGGGGGCCTCTAACCTTCCGTTGACGGGACGATCTTACTTCCGTAGCCAGCGGCGGGCCTCCTCGTCGGGGCGATCAAGATCCTGCATCGAGGGGGAATCTCAGCTCCCCCTTGCCGGGCGATCTGACCCCGGGTCGGGGCTAGTCGAACGTCGTGCGGCTTTTGGAGCTTTCCGACGTCGGTCTCAACTGGAGATTGCGAGCTCCTTGAAGTTAAAGTCCGCAGGCCGTGGTTGGAGCGTCGATCCCAGGCAAGGGATCGCAGGCTCCGATGGTAAGTCCACGACTCCGCGGTGGGGCTAAAAATCAGTCCCGAGCAAGGCCTCCAGCTCCATCATGTTAGGCCACAGACCGACTAGAGATACGATACGGAAAACAATCACATCTCCGGCAAGGTAAGTGATTGAAAAAAAAAAATCCCCGACCCCCTCCCCCATCCTCCACGTAAAACAAACCAGAGAACATTAACACAAACTTATAAAACACATTAAAAAATTTAAAAAGTCAAAAAGACTGACAAACTGTAGGCTGCCATCGAATTGCCACCCGGTGGTTTACAGATCAAAGTGGACGATGATCAATGAAAATGTAGAATGGTTCATTGTTAGCTGAGGGGAAGTTGACAACGAGGCATACAACCAGTAAAATTTAATCAGGAGGGCCGTGAAACTAGTTGGAGAACTACGATGGGGTAGGGACAGAGAGAGAGGGAGAGAGCGTATCAGTGAGATCAGGGCATAGTTTGGATGAGAGGGATCTATGATGATAGATGTTACCTTTTAGAGGTAGCACCTCACAGAGATACTTTAGAGGCTGGGGAGGGCAGTGTCTGTGATGGTGCAAGCTGGGTCCAGCACACTCTTGCTAGCTTCTTGTGTGTTGAAATTGTTGTATCAGGCCATGATGCAACCAGTCATGAAAGTTTCTACTGCACAGCTTTAGAAATTAGTTTGAGTATTCAGTAACACGCTGAATCCCTTTAAACCTCTAAGATAGCAGAGGCACTGGCATGCCTTCACTGTGATTACATCTGTGTGCTGGGCCCAGGACAGGTCATCTCTGTTAATGCCCAGGAATTTGAAGCTGCTAACTCTCTTCATTGCCGACCCACAAATAAAAATTCTCGACTTCCCCTTTCTGAAGGTCTTCAAATAAAGTTTCCTTTGATTAATGTGTTACCATGTCAACTGCTTGATGAATTATCACTCCAATAGCATTGGTTCTCCAGAGGAAATTAATTTTACAGGTCAAAGAAGAATAGAGAGAGAATATAGAAAAGTATTCCAGGGATGTTGGTCTTTGACAACTGAAAGGGGACAATTCTCAGTGGTGGTCCAATTAAGTTAGGAGAATGGCCAGGCTGCCAGACGCAGATGACTCTTATATTCAGACCAAAAGAAATCGAGTAAAACACTTGGATCACCGAAACCAAATCACCATTCTACTTGTAGAGAAGTTTTTCAAATAAATAAGTTCAAATTTTATAATTTAAATATGTGTTTATCCATTTAACAAGACCAGGTGTCTTTGAATATGATAATGCTTTAAGTGTGTTATTATTTATTTAGGTGTGATTCATCAGATAACTGTGTGGTTTTGCATAAATTTCAGCTTTTCGGAAACAAAGGTATGTCTCAGGAATGTGTTAGTGCCCTAAAAGTAAGCCAAAGAATTAATGTCATGGATTTTCTGAAAGTATCAATAGTAAGGCAATTAATCGCTGGCATTGAGCAGGAAAAACCAGCCAGTAAATTCTTCAGCGTAAAAATGCAGAAGTGCCTTCTGTGATACCATGAGGTGATTTGTACGGATCCTTGCCAATTGACTAGGCACTAAAATAGCGTGAAGTTAGTTGACACATGCCCAGCTGTCCTCCACTAAAGATACCAGAAAAGATAAGGCATCAAGGAATGGTATGGTTAACAATACAAAAAAAAGGCCATTAATTCAGCATCCATGGGACTTTGATGGTGCGAAATTAGAGTTTTTTCCAGACTATTGAATGTTTTTAACACAGAAACCAATTCAAATATTTATTTCGGTGAGACTGTACTTGGAGTATTATATTCAGTTTTGATCACCCTGCTATAGCAAGGATGTTATTAAGCTAGACAGAGTGCAGAGAGGATTTAAGAGGATGTTGCCAGGACTCAAGGGGCTGAGCTATATGGAGAGGTTGGGCAAGGTGGAACTTTATTCCCTGGAGTGCAGGAGACTGAGGAGTAATCTTATAGAAATGGTTAAAATAATGTGGGGAATGCACAGAATCTTTTTACCGTGGGTAGGGTTAGCAAGAACTCGATGACGTACGTTTATGGTGAAAGGGGAAATATTTAATAGGAATCCAAGGGCCAACTTTTTCACACAGAGGGTGGTGGGCATATGGAACGAGCTACCAGAGGAAGTAGTTGAGGCAGGTACAATAACAACATCTAAAACACTTGGACAGGCACATGAATAGGAAAGTTTTAGAGGGTTATAGGCCAAATGCGGATAAATGGGACAAACAGAGATGGGGAATCTTGGCTGGAATAAACAAGTTGGGCCGAAGGGCCTGTTTCTGTGCTGTATGACTATGTTTGCTGCAATTACTTCCAAAAGAGCTCTCTGGCTGCAATTTTTTCTTACTCATCTCATTCTTTCAGATGTTAATTATCATTAATTTTTTTTTAAATCAGTTATTTTTCTTTTTCTTCCCATCAAGTCTGCTCTGCCAAAGTCACAGAGTCAGACCTGGGTCGTACTGGGAGGCCCACTAAAATCCTCTGCTCCATTGTCAAAGAGATGATGATTCAGAGCCATTCCTCAGTGTGGACAACAAAATGCACAAATAATATTCTTCAGGTGATTTCTCCACATAACAGGTATTGGGATTTGAAAACTTAGCAATAGCTCACCAAAGTGAAGAACACCATTTGGTTATTAACCTGCCATGTTCCTACTGTGGTAATAGCTTTGGTACTTCCAGTGGGAAAGTGGATGGCAGAACAGTCCTTACACAGTCATCGAGTTGCAAAGTCAGAGGCACAGCATGGACACAGGTTCAATTGACCATCTTGCCCGCATTTAGTCCATATTCCTCCAAATCTTTGCTATCCATGTACCTGTCCAAGTGTCTTTGAAATGTTCTTATTGAACCCATCTCTACCACTTCTTCTGGCAACTTGTTCCATATACCCACTACTCTCTGTACAAAAATGATGGCCTCAGGTTCCTATTAAATCCTTTCCCTCACACCTTAAATCTATGTCTTTCATTTTTGACACCCCCTGAGAAAAATGTGACAAGATGTGAAATCTGTGATCATTCACTTTATCTGCACCTTTTATGATTTTACTCTATAAATGTCCCTTCTCAAACTCTTGCACTCCAGGGGAAAATGATAACCTATCCATTCACAGGTTGGCTTTCTGACCATTGAAGAAATCTACTGGAGGTGCTGCCTCAAAAAAGCAACCAATATCATCAAACGCCCACACCCCCTGGCCACGCTCGCATCTTGCGACTACCATCAGGAAGAGGGTACAGGAACCTAAAAACTATCACCAATGGGTCAAGAACAGCTTCTTCCAAAAGAGCCATTAGGCTCTTGAACACTTAATACGTTAAAGCCCTGTCCCACTGTACGAGTTCATTCAAATGCTCTCCCGAGTTTAAAAAAAAATCAAACTCGTGGTAAGCACGTAGAATGAACGCAGCGGGTACGTTGGAGTTCGGGGACGTCTCTTAGCGGCTCGTAACGCTAACGGCAGGTACTCGGGAAACGCTCGGGTAAGCTCGGGAAGACTCGTGAAGATTTTTCAACATGTTGAAAAATGTCCACGAGAGCTTCGAGTACCTGCGAGCGGCCATTACTGTAAATCTCTGAGTTCGAATCAGGGCAAATTCGGGAGAATTGAATGAACTCGTACAGTGGGACAGGGCTATTAACTGCAACCTGACCTCGGTAACTGTGAATCTATGATGGATATTGCGTTGGTTGTTCCATGGACTTTGGATTTTGCAATATTATGGTTACCCAGTATTACAGTTATCAGCTTATTGTATTATTGATTATTAGGTATTTATCGCATCAGTGTAACGCAATGTAAAGTTGCAGCAAGTAAGAATGTCATTGTTCTGCTGCGGGTACATATGACAATTAAACACTCTTGAGTCTTGACTTTTGAAATTCTAAACATCGGACCATCCCATGGACAACTGCTGAGCAGGTTACAGAACATTTGTTGGAGAATGAAAATAAGAGCCCAGATTGCCATAGTACACAATACAAAAGCTAATGATATAATGATCAAGTATTATCAAATTGCTCTGTGCTGTGCCACTTAGCAATTGGAGGGATTGCTTTGCCAACATGAATCTACCAAGATTCTGCGCTATTATCTGATGTTAGGGAGGGAGGGCCAGTGCCTGGGTCTTTGACAGCTGAAGGCATGGCCACCAACAGTGTAGCAATTAAATGTGGAGATGGCCCAAGAAGCCAGGAAAGAAGGAGCAGAAAAACAATCCAAATAGTTATGCTTGAGGTTAATATAGAACATAGAACAGTACAGCACTGGAACGGACCATTCAGCCCACAATGGTCCTACTGAATATGATGCCATGTTAAACTAATCGCTTGACCTGCATGTGATCCATATCCCTCCACTTCAATGTGCCGACCTAAAAGCCCTTTAAATGCCACTATCATAGCCTACACCACTACCCCCAGCAACCACCCTCTATTTAAAAAAACCTGCAATGCGCATCTCCTTTAAATTTTGCTCCTCTCACCTTAAAGCTAATCCCTCTAGTCTTTTATATTTCCACCTTGGGGAAAAAGGTTTTGACTGTCTCCCCCATCTATTCATCTCATAATTTTATATACTTCAATCAGGTTTCCCCTCTCCTGACAAAACCATCTAAGTTTGTACAAGATTTTCTTTTAGCTAATGCCCTCGAATCTAGGAGGCATTCTGGTGAACCTCCTCTGCCCTTCCCCAAAGACTCCACATCATTCCTGTAATGGGACGACCAGATCTGCACAAAATACTCCAAAACGCCGCCAAACCAAAGGTGACTGGAAATATAGAGGAGCAAGATCATAGCAAAGTGTTAATTCAAGGCGTTATTTAACTGGAGGCCAATGTGAGCAATAAACACAGCGGAGGTGGGTGAGGGGTGTGTGTTGTGATGTGGGAAGCATGATTTTGGATGAGTTCATTTATGCAGAGGGTGTAATATATGACAATAATTAAAAAAAATAATTGAGTGATTCAGTAAGAGCTGGAAATTGGTATGGTAGGAAATATTTTGTCTCTCACAATTAACAGAGGGCCCAGGTCTAACATCAAACAAATGGAATAAGTTCCGATCAGGCTCTGGTGAAATCAAAGGGGCAGGGCTGGAATACTACTCAAGGCTGAAGAAAGGTCCAGACCTGAAACATTGTCCGCCCCTTCCTTCCACAGATGCTGCCTGACTCACTGGGTTCCTCCAGCACTTTATGCCCTTCTCAAGATCCCAGCATGTTCTGTCTCTTGGGAGACTATTGTTTGTTTCCATTTTCTAGCCACAGAGATTGAGAAGTTAGCTGTCTTTAGTTGAAGCACAAGCCCACAGCCATGGCCAGAAAGAAAGTAGGGAGGCATGATGAATGGTTTAAACTGAAGATAGACACAAAAAGCTGGAGTAACTCAGCGGGACAGGCAGCATCTCTGGAGAGAAGGAAAGGATGACGTTTTGGGTCGAGAACCTTCTTCAGACACAGGCATGAAGAATGTTGCAGTCCAGAGCAAGGAAAAGTCAGGTAACCTCTCGTGGGTGTGTCGAGGCAGATTGGAGTCCAAAGTTAGGCAATGTCAGAGGTGATCGGTAGCTGGGGTCATGGGAGACAGTGCGTCACAACCAAGGTTGGGGTTCTGGGCCTGAGTGGGGTGCAGTAGTTAGAGGCAAAACGTGTAGGCCAGACCAGGGACAGTAATGTCATGGAGTGTTCAAAGATGTGTCTTGTATTTCAATTATGGGACATTAATAAAATAGGTGTGTTTAAGAAAGAACTGCAGATGCTGTAAAAATCGAAGGTAGACAAAAATGCTGAAGAAACTCAGCGGGTGAGGCAGCATCTATGGAGCGAAGGAATAGGTGACATTCGGGTCGAGACCCTTCTTCAGATTGATGTGGAGGTGGGGGGGGGGGGGGCGGGAAGAAGAAAGGAAGAGGCGGAGACGGTAGGCTGTGGGAGAGCTGGGAAGGGGAGGGGAAGGTGGGAGAAAGCAAGGACTACCTGAAATTGGAGGTCAATAAAATAGGTTTGGTCAGTCCCCTTGCTTCCTGAGGCTCAGAGTGTGGCCAACCAGTGTAAAATATAATATGATTGTTAAGTACACAATATTTTTAGAACACTGAAATTCTCAATCCACCAGGCAGCACTGTGGCGCAGCGATAGTGTTGTTGCCTTACAGCGAATGCAGCGCTGGAGACCCGGGTTCGATCCTGACTACGGGTATTGTCTGTACAGAGTTTGTACGTTCTCCCCACGGGTTTTCTCCGAAATCTTCCGTTTCCTCCCACACGCCAAAGACGTACAAGTATGTAGATTAATTGGCCTGGTAAATATAAAATTGTCCCTAGTGGGTGTAGGATAGTGCGGGATCACTGGCAGGCGTGGATGGCTGAAGGACCTGTTTCCGCGCTGTATCTCTAAACTAAACTAAATCTCCTGAAAGTGTGTTGAGTTTCTGCATCCGTACATAATGGATGTGGGCACATTGGCAGCAGATTAAACAACCCACCTGACCATATGTGAAGGGTGAAATACACTCCTAAATTGATGCAAATCCAGAAAGTGTCCAATAATGGTAAGTTTAGTTACATTTATTGCGGACTTCAGCAGCTGAGATGTCACAGTATGATTCAAATGGGGAAAAAGGCAACAGTACCAAAGCTAAGGCCGTTGGAATAGAGCTGGGTAATGGGACCGAGAGTGTTGTCCTGCAGGGAGCCCACACAGACCCATTGGCATATTCTGGTCATTCCATGATTTTTTAAAAATCTGCCTGAGCGGTCATTCAATTTTCTGTAACATCTCCACATACACGTTATCACATTTCACAATCATGAAACTTTTCAACTGTCAATACTTGATCAATTTCCTTATTGAAACCTTTCAATTTTCCTATTCCACGCCTACACTTTGTTTTAAGTGTCAGTTTTCTGTCATCGTTTGGCTGAATGTCTAACTTAATTTTCCATTTCTTTAGAATGTATCATTTGTTCTGAAAGTATAATAGTATTAAACATCGCAGAGGTTTTTGGCTTCAATTCTGAAAACCATTACCACCAGGTTTGAGAATAGCTTCTTCCCAGCAACCATCAGGTTCTTGAACAATAGACAACACTAACCTGAACAAATGTGATCTTCAATGGACTGGACTTCAGAGTTTGATTTTTTTTGCACTAGTATTAAGGGCTATTAATTCATTTACTTTTTGTTTTTTATATGTTATCTATTGAGTATTGTGTTTAAATGCCCGTTAAGCTGCTGCATGTATGAATTTCATTGTTCCTTTTCGGCACACATGACAATAAGCACTCTTGATTCTTCACCATTCACAAGTGGGAACAACATAGGATGCAAAATTGTCCTTTCCCAAACATCTGACAAGTCACGTGAATCCTCTCCAATACATATGTCTCTTGAAGTAGGAACCCAAACCTGACAAAATGCCACAGTATATATCCTTCTCCACGAACTACCTATGGTCCACTCTTCCACCCCATCTACAAGTCAGCATGGGGACGTAACATCCACAGGCATGACAGGCTAGTTTAATGTCTAGGAGACTAGAGAGCAGAAGAGCGGTAGAGACCACCACAGTCAAGAAAATGACCAATCCACTGGTTTAAGCATTTAACTGTTGCACCTTGAGAGTTGCTAGCCGCAGGGCAAGGCAGGTTGCCATATTTCAATATGCTGATGGCTCAATCAAAATTACATTAACTTGGCCTTTTGGTTCATGGGGCGTCTGATTTAAAGAGTCAAGTGTTTAGTTGTCATATGTACTATCAACAGAACAATGAAATTCTTACTTGCTGCTGTTTAACAGGCCTGCTAAAACACATAGTTAAACATATATATTAATAACTGTAATACTAGGTAAACATAATAGTGCAAAACAGAAATCCACAGTGCAATCAAAAACACCAATCCATAGAAGATCATAGTTGCTGAGTTTAGTGTTGTGTAGTGTTCAATCGCCTGATAGTTGGAGTCATCGAGTCATAGAATGATACAATGTGGAAATAGGCCATTCGGCCCAACTTGCCCACACCGGCCAACATGTCCCAGCTGCATTAGTCCCACCTGCCTGTGTTTGGTCCATATACCTCCAAATCTGTCCTATCCATATACCTGTCTAACTGTTTCTTAAACATTGGGATAGTCCCAGCCTCAACTACCTCCTCTGGCAGCTTGTTACATACACCCACCACCCTTTGTGTGAAAAAGTTACCCCTCAGATTCCTAATAAATCATTTCCCCATCACTTTGAACGTATGTCCTCTGTTTCTCGATTCCCCCACTCTGCACAAGAGATTCTGTGCATCTGTGAAGAGGTTTTTGAACTCAGGGGCCATCATTTTCAGGCTCCTGTACTTTTCTCCTGATGTTGGTAGTGACAAGGGAGTGTGGCCAAGGTGGTGTAGGTCTTTTATGATCTTGACTGCCATTTTGAGGCAGTGCCTCCTGTAGATCCATTCGATGGTGGGGAGGTTGGTACCTGTGATGGATCAGACAGTGTCTATCACTCTCTGTAGTCTCCTTCCACGATCTTCCCAGTGAACTCAAGATGCATTCAGGTTTTCTGGACTGATATGGACTGTGTACAAGTTACTGAGAGGGTTTCTTACTGGTTAATGCTTGGAACCTGAATTGGATAGGAAAGATATATGGGCCAGATGCAGGTAGGTGGGACTAGCATAGATGGTGCATCTTGGTTGGCATGGGCATGTTGGGCTGAAGGGCCTATTTCTGTGCTCTATGATTCTGTGACTATGACAATGATGAACACATTATATATAATTTGATATGGAATTGAAGATACAAAGTTGTTTTGGTCAGCTGATAATAAAATATTTCTGCCAGTCAAGTGACCCAAGAGCTTTCAGATTTGGATTGGGCATGGAGACATGGGGATGTATAGCAAATGAACAGGCCCTTCAGCCACCATGTCCATGCTCCTTTGTACCCATTTACACTGTTATCCATTTCCCTGCATTAGGTTCATAGCCTTCTATGCTTTGGCAATTCAAATACTTTTCAAATAGAAAGCATTCTATCGGGATGCATCACTGCTTGGTTTGGCAACAGTTCTGCCAAGACCACAAGAAATTGCAGACTTGTGGATGTAGGCCAATC
>JAXLNO010003780.1:254356-287752 GCA_038087875.1 Malacoraja senta
ACTAGGACTTTATTCTTTGAAGAGAAAGAGACTGAGGGCATATCTTGTAGAGGCGTATAAAATCATGAGGGAAGTAGATAGGGTGAATACAGTTTATTTTCTAGGTTAGGGGAAACAAAAACTAGAAGGCATATATTTAAGGTGGGAGGGACATTTTTTAATAGGAACCCGAGGAGTAATTTTCCATGTAAAATGTGGTCGGTATATGCAACAAGCTACCAAAGGAAGTGGCTGGGGCAGATTTTGGTCACTCTGCTGTAGGAAAGATGGCATTAACCTGGAAAGAGTGCAGAGAACATTTATGAAGATGCTGCCAGGAATCAAGGACAAAGTGGTTTGTAGGGCCTACTTCCATGCTGTATAGCTCTATGTCTCTGAAAGTCAGAAGGTTGTGGGCTCAGGATCAGCTCAGACAAGGTCGAAGCTGATGCTCCTTGAAAAGTTTGCAAATCCCAAAACTGCAGGTTTTGGAAATTAGAAATGAAAAATCAGGCAGCATCTGTGGAGGGAGAGACACAGATAATGTTTCACGTCCAAAGTTCTGACAAGGGTCCTCCTGAAATATTAACCCTGTTTTTGTCCACGTTCACTGCCCAACTTTTTAAAAATTCTTGATTGTTCAGGAAGAACCTGCATGGATTTGTGAGGGGTCCCTGCTGGGCTTGATTGATCCTGATTTACTCTGATTTCTAAGCTCTTCAAAAGCTCTCTCTAAACTCTAGAAAAGGCATTTGATATAAACTCCTTATAAGATACTGTCACAGTATTGAACCTCATGATACTGAAGGTAAATTATTGACTTGCCTATGATATTGTGGCATGTGAGAGGTCTGTCATGTGTATGGATTTCTCTCCATCTGGTTCAATTGGCTTCCCACAATGTTTGTATATCAGTGTAACTTTTTCACCAGTGAAATATATTTTTCTACTGACAATTCTGTGCATGCTGACAGTGCATTGCACAAGCCAAATATTCCACTTGCATGCAGAGATCCCATGCTCTCCAAATGTACAACCAGATTAAATGTACCACAACATATCAAAGGTATTGAAAGGTGATGCCTCAAAAAAGGCAGCCAATATCAAAGTCCCATGCCACACTCTCATCTCTCTACTCTCATTGGGAAGAAAGGAATGGAGCCTGAAAAAACGTAACCTCCAGGTTCAAGAACAGCTTCTTCGCATCTACAACTATTGTTAGGCTCCTGACACTGCACAACACTAACTTCAGCAACTATGATCTTCGTTAGACTGTGCCTTTAGTTGCTACAGACATTGATTGTTGCACTGTTATGGTTACCTAGTATTACAGTTGGTATTATATGTATATAGTATTATAGGCAGCATGGAGTAAATGAGGTGCTTGAGGAGTATAAAGAATGAAAAAAGAATCTTAAGAAAGAAATTAGAAAAGCTAAAAGAAGATATGAGGTTGCTTTGGCAAGTAAGGTGAAAGTAAATCCAAAGGATTTCTACAGCTATATTAATAGC
Source organism: Malacoraja senta (assembly GCA_038087875.1). Taxonomy (NCBI): domain Eukaryota; kingdom Metazoa; phylum Chordata; class Chondrichthyes; order Rajiformes; family Rajidae; genus Malacoraja; species Malacoraja senta. Next base: position 255,848 of record JAXLNO010003780.1, read on the forward strand.
AAAAGGATAACAAGGGATAAAATTGGTCCATTAGAGAGTCAGAGTGGACAGCTATCTGCAGAGCCAAAAGAGATGGGGAAGATATTGAACAATTTCTTTTCTTCGGTATTCACCAAGTAGAAGGATATTGAATTATGTGAGGTAAGGGAAACAAGTAGGGTAGCTATGGAAACTATGAGGATCAAAGAAGAGGAAGTACTGACACTTTTGAAAAATATAAAAGTGGATAAGTCTCCAGGTCCTGGCAGGATATTCCCTAGGACATTGAGGGAAGTTAGTGTAGAAATAGCAGGGGCTATGACAGAAATATTTCAAATGTCATTAGAAACGGGAATGGTGCCGGAGGATTGGCATACTGCGCATGTTGTTCCGTTGTTTAAAAAGGGTTCTAAGAGTAAACCTAGCAATTATAGACGTGTTAGTTTGACGTCAGTGGTGGGCAAATTAATAGAAAGGATACTTAGAGATAATATATATAATCTACTGGATAAACAGGGTCTGATTAGGAACAGTCAACATGGATTTGTGCCTGGAAGGTCATGCTTGACTAATCTTCTTGAATTTTTTGAAGAGGTTACTAGGGAAATTGATGAGGGTAAAGCAGTGGATGTTGTCTATATGGACTTCAGTAAGGCCTTTGACAAGGTTCCACATGGAAGGTTGGTTAAGAAGGTTCAATTGTTGGGTATTAATAGTGGAGTAGCAAGATGGATTCAACAGTGGCTGAATGGGAGATACCAGAGAGTAATGGTGGATAACTGTTTGTCAGGTTGGAGGCCGGTGACTAATGGGGTGCCTCAGGGATCTGTGTTGGGTCCACTGTTGTTTGTCAAATACATCAATGATCTGGATGATGGTGTGGTAAATTGGATTTGTAAGTATGCAGATGAAACTAAGATAGGTGGTATTGTGGATAATGAAGTAGATTTTCAAAGTCTACAGAGAGATTTAGGCCATTTGGAAGAGTGGGCTGAAAGATGGCAGATGGAGTTTAATGCTGATAAGTGTGAGGTGCTACATCTTGGCAGGACAAATCAAAATAGGACATACATGGTAAATGGTAGCGAATTGAGGAATGCAGTTGAACAGAGGGATCTAGGAATAACTGTGCATAGTTCCCTGAAGGTGGAATCTCATGTAGATAGGGTGGTAAAGAAAGCTTTTGGTGTGCTGGCCTTTATAAATCAGAACATTGAGTATAGAAGTTGGGATGTAATGTTAAAATTGTACAAGGCATTGGTGAGGCCAATTCTGGAATATGGTGTACAATTTTGGTCGCCAAATTATAGGAAAGATGTCAACAAAATAGAGAGAGTACACAGGAGATTTACTAGAATGTTGCCTGGGTTTCAGCACCTAAGTTACAGAGAAAGGTTGAACAAGATAGGCCTTTATTCTTTGGAGTGCAGAAGGTTAAGGGGGGACTTGATAGAGGTCTTTAAAATTATGAGAGGGATAGACAGAGTTGACGTGGATAATCTTTTTCCATTGAGAGTAGGGAAGATTCAAACAAGATACATGATTTGATAATTAAGGGACAAAGGTTTAGGGGTAACACGAGGGGGAACATCTTTACTCAGAGAGTGGTAGCTGTGTGGAATGAGCTTCCAGTGGAAGTGGTGGAGGCAGGTTCAATTTTATCATTTAAAAATAAATTGGATAGGTATATGGATGGGAAAGGAATGGAGGGTTATGGTCTGAGTACAGGTAGATGGGACTAGGTGAGAGTAAGTGTTCGGCACGGACTAGAAGGGCCGAGATGGCCTGTTTCCATGCTGTAATTGTTATTTGGTTATACAGTTATTCATTTATTTTATTGTTGATTATTATATATTTATTATCTCAATGTTATTGCATTTACAGGCTTGTCACACTGAAGCGAATAAGCATTTCATAGTTCCATTGCTGGTACCTTTGACAATTAAACACTCGTGACTCTTGAACTCACTGCAAAAACTGACACTTCCTTTCACGAGGACTTTAGAACGAATAAGGTCACTTGATAGTTTAGTTGAACACTTCCATCACTGACAGGAAGTTACTATTGCCGTTTAGTTTAGTTTAGAGATACAAATGTAAGTGAATTCAGGTGCAGTCTGCGGTGACTTTAGAGGCCATCTTCTGAATTAAACTAAAATTGATAAGTATAATTTTCATGGACATATTCTCTTATAGATGCCGCAGAATCTTAACTAATCCTTTCAGCACAGCCTACACACTATGATCAAGATCTGCCTTGGTACAAGCAATGTAAATAAAAGCATGTTGCAATGCATTTCTGTTGAACATCATGAGATAACAATGGTTTCACAATCTAGCTCGCAGAATTTACAGAGGGGAGATAGGCGCTCAGCACCACACCCATTACAGTGCAGAGCATCTGTTCGTCACTGTTTCATCAATGTGCTACCAAGTCTGCATACAGTGGAGGAGATTCGAGTTCACATACAAAACTGGATTAGTGTAACTTTCTTCTTGTCACTTCAACAAAGGATTGAATTCACAAATAAATGTCTAGAAATGGAAGTTTGTTCTTTTTGTTGCACTAAACAGACACTCCAATATCGTCATACCTCCACCCCACCCCAGTACACACACGTATCTCACCCCATCACCCAGCCTCCCTGCTCCTTTCCCCTCCTCCGTAGGCTTATCTCCCATTCGGATTTCCCTTTTATTCCCCTAGTCTTTCCCCTCTCCCCCTATGTTCTTTCACCCATAACATTCCTTCCAACTTTACATTTCACTACTATTCTCTCCTTATCTAAAACCCTTTTGTCCCCTTTTCACATCTAGCCTTTGTCACTTTCCCCGTGCATTTGTCAACCCACCCTCCCTCACCTATACAGGCTTTGTCCCACCCCCTCCTTTTTTTTTCAGCTTTCTCGCCCCTTATCTATCAGTCTGAAGAAGGGAGACACAAAAAGCTGGAGTAACTTAGCAGGACAGGCAGCATCTCTGGAGAGAAGGAATGGGTGACGTTTCGGGTCGAGACCCTTCTTCTGACTGTCTATCTTCAGTTTAAACCAGCATCTGCTGTTCCTTCTTACATATTTAGCCTGAAGAAGGGTCCTGACCCGAAACGTTGTCTGTTCATTCCCTCCACAAGATTCCAGCATCTGCAGTTCATTGTGTCTCCATTTTACTGCATGTAAGGCTAGTGTCTAATTTGTTGACCACCAAAAACAGGGGAAACCCCCTAAATAAAATCATAAAGATGAATTTGAAGTGAATCATTTGCAAAAATTTTAGGTACTTTTTTTTCAGTGCAGAATTCACAGTTGCTGTGTTTCTGGGAAGTGAGTCAGCCCTTAAAGAACATTCTTTATGACAGCCACATTGCAGCAGCACAAAAATACTGCCACATAAACACCAGAAAAAAAGAGAAGATAGTGGAAAGCACCAATCTGCTGTGGCTGGATACCCACATGCATAGAGTCCCGGTGAAGAGCTCAGAAAAATTCCAGTCATATCTGTATCCAGTGAGAACCCTTTCACCGGTGTCTCATTGCCAACATGCTGCAGACTTTGTTTTTCATTTAATGGTGAGTGGAAAATGTAGGTCCTAGATGGCACCATTAGTAGCCAATTTCAGTAAACACAGACATGGCTGCTGTGTAACGTATGGCCTCACAGAATGTCAATTTTCAGCCTGAAATAGTGCATCCAGAGTTTAGTTAACTTTAGAGATACAGCATGGTTTAGATTTAGGTTGATATTTAGGTTTATTTTTGTCACAAGTACTGAGGTACAGTGAAAAGCTTTCTTTTGCATGCTACCCAAATAGATCAGATATACTGTACATAAATACATTCAGTTCAAACTCAAGTACAATAGATAGCGGAAGATACAGTGTGCAGAATATAATTCTCACCAATGTAGCACATTGCGGTGCATCAGTTCCTTGGACATGGTCCAATGTCCTCAATGGGATAGAGGTGAATTGAACCATGACATAGCTAATGGAAACAGACCCCTCAGCAAAAAGAGTATACGCCGACCATCATTCAACCACACACACACACAAAGTTCTGTTATTTTTGGCATTTTTGCACCCCCTCCCTACATCTTTGGAGCAGTTTACAGAGGCCAATTAACTTACAATCCCACACAAATTCAGGATGTAGAAGAAAAACGGTGCACCCAAAAGAAACCCACGTGCTCACAGAGAGAACGTGCAAATCCACACAGACAGCACCCGAGGTCAGGGTCGAATCCGGGTCTCTGGCATTGTGAGGCAGCAGCCCGATCAGCCGTGCCACTGTGTCAAATCTCTTGATGATTTCTAAATTATCAAAAAAAGATTGTAATTGCAAACTAACTTGTGCAAAAGCATTTACAAGGATGTTGCCAGGGCTCAAGGGATGAGCTATAGGCAGAGGTTGGGCAGGCTAGGTCTTCATTTCTTGGTGCGTAGGGGGCTGAGGGTTGATGTTATAAAGCTTATAAAATAATGAGGGGAATAGATAGGGTCAATACACAGTCGTTTTCCCAGGATAGTGGAAACAATAACTAGAGGGCATAGGTTTAAGGTGAGAGGGGAAAGATTTAATGGAACTTGACGCAACATTTTCACTCAGAGGGAGGTGGATATATGGATTGAGCTGCCAGAGGAAGTGGTTCAGGCAGATACAATTTAAAAGACATTTGGACGGGTACACAGATAGGAAAGGTTAAGGGGGATATGGGCCAAATGCAGGTAAATGGGATGAGCTTAGATAGGCATCCTGGTCGGCATGGATGAGTTGGGCCAAAGGTCCTGTTACCATGTAGTGTGATTACAACTCCATCTTAAAATCTAAACACATAGGTACAATTTAACACAGAACTCTAGTGATCTGGGTTCAATCCTGACCACCAGATTTGTCGGTGTGGAGTTTGCACATTCTCCTTGTGGCCACATGGTTTTCGCTCTTTGCAACCTAAAGATGACAGGTTGAAAGGTTTTTGGGCCTATGGAAATTGCCCCAAGTTCAGGTGGATGGCAGGAGAATAGCAGTAGAATTATTGGACCTGTGAGAAAGGATGGGCTTTGGGTTAATTAGAAATGCTCTGATAGCCAGTGAAGACTTGATGGGCCAAACATGCCCACACCAGCCAACATGTTCCAGCTACACTAGTCACACCTGCCTGAGTTTGGCCCATTTCCCTCCAAACCTGTCCTATCCATGTACCTGTCTAACTGTTTCTTAAACATTGGGATAGTCACAGCCTCAACTACCTCCTCTGGCAGCTTGTTCCATACACCCACCACCCTTTGTGTGAAAAAGTGACCTCTCCGATTCCTAATAAATCTTTTCCCCTTCACCTTAAACCCATGTCTGATCCACTGGGCAAGAGACTACCTATGCTCTCTACCCAATCTACTCCTCTCATGATTTTATACACTCATGATTTTTTGCCAAAAGGTAGATAAAAAATATTTGCATTTCAATGGAATAGCTTTCATTTGAGCTTGTGCTGTTTGGTGATCTGTACGTACCAATCCTCTCTCGGTGCAGGCTACATCCAACTTCTGGGAACTAAGTTTATCTGTGTGGCTTTTTTAATGACATGACAGGAAAAGGAAGCTGAAATCTAAAAGTATTGTTGTTTGAAAAAGGAGCAGATTGGGTGTAAAACATAAGCACAAACACAACCATCATCTAATGAAAACGCCAGCTTCTTACCTTTTAACAACTAATGCCATCATTGAACTTTGCCATAACAGATTGCTAAAACTGCTTGAGTCTGAAATCTCACCGACTGCTAATGGCGACCTTAGGGGATTGTGTGAGGATTGTTTTTAGTTGTTGAAAATAAGATGAGACAAACACCTGTGAAGAATATTCACTGGGGTACTGATTGCTTGAATTAATTCCCCAATCCTCCATTACATGCTGGGATTAGATAATGAAGTACTAATTAAACAATAATCATACTCAATTATATACATAGAAGGTTGCTGCATGCTTTTCCTATTGACTGTGTTAAATTATAATAGGGTTGGGGTGGTGTATAATTGTGAAGATAATGTTTTTTTGATCAGTATCAGTCAACATAAGTATTGGTCAGGGGAGACACAAGGTCTGAAGAAGGGTTTCGGCCCGAGACGTTGTCTATTTCCTTCGCTCCATAGATGCTGCCTCACCCGCTGAGTTTCTCCAGCATTTTTGTCTACCAGCAACTACAGATGCTGGTTTATAAATAAAGACACAAAGTGATGGAGTAACTCATTAGGTCAGGTAGCATCTCTGCAGAACATGGATCGGCAATGTTTCGAGTCTGTGGAGAAATGGTTTATTCGTTTGAATGTAAACACTTTCCATAAAACCAGAATATCTTCAATTAAAAAGGGTCGGTGTGGAATTTTAGATTTTCCAGCCCCATTTCAGGCTTTTCATTGAGGCATGACTGTAAAAAGGATTCAATATTTTCCTGTGTAAGTGGATATAACCTAATTCAAAAACATAAAAGTGTTGAATTCTGCTGCTTGTAGGTTGAGTGGTTATCTGTTCAGCTCAATGCAAGGACATTAGGTTTTGCAATTATTGTGGAGCTGCACTTGTACAGTGGAGATTCACTTGTCATACGTATCGACACCAGAATAATGACACTTACTTGCTACAGCTTAACAGGCCTGTTAATGCAATAACATCCAGATAAACATATAATAATCAAGAAACAATAATTATTAACTGTAATACTAGGTAACCATAATACTGCAAATCTGAAGACCATAGCGCAACTAACGTCAGCCCATAGAAGATCATAGTTGATAAGGTTAGTGTTATGCAGTGTTCAAGGGTCTGATGGTTGCTGGGAAGAAGCTGTTCTTGAACCTGGAGGTCATGGTTTACAGGCTTTTTCCTCTACCTTCTTCCCAAGGGTAGTAGTGAGATGAGAGAATGGCCAGGGTGTGTGGGTCTTTGATGATATTAGCTGCATTTTTGAGGCAGCTCGTCGAGTAGACCCCTTCAATGGTGGGGAGGTCAGTACCTGTGATGGACAAGGCAATGTCCACCACTCTCTGTCATCTCCTTCATTCCTGGGCATTGACAATATTGAGCCAGGATGTGATGCAACTGGTCAGTATGCTCTCTGTTGTATACCTGTAGAAGTTTGTTTGAGTATTTGTCATCATACCAACCCTCCTCAATCGTCTAAGGAAGTAGAAGCATTGATGAGCTTTGTTAATGGTTGCATCTATGTGCTGGGCCTCATCAACTATGATCTTCATTTGTCAAGGAAAAGCATTCAGACATTTAATAAGCCACAGAAGATGGTCAACAAAATGGAACAGCATTCCATTTGTGTAATAATAATATCCTTTTCACATTAAAGGAAACTATTGTAAGCCTATTATATTCCAGAGACTGATGTTTTAATCTTTAAATCTATCATAAATGATGTGTGATTTGTGCCTGGGTCCTGGTGTAAATAACAGTGGGCTGATGGCAAAGGAAGTGTTCTGGATTTCTTATTTTTAGTGAATTTTGTGATTTCCTGTTGCAACATTTACAATTGGACCAAGACCCCACCCTGCCTGCTTCAAGAAATTCACTGAAACACATAGCGACACAGGGCACTGAAACAAATAACTAAATCAATTTTTGGGAACATTTCAGAATTATTTCATTCAATAAAAAAAATCAAATTGTTTCCAAAAAGAGGTGTATCGCAAGATGAAATGAAATGTGAAAGATATCTTGGGAGTCACAGTGCTTTCATTCTAGTCACAGGTACTGACCTCCCCACCATCAAAGTGGTCTACAGGAGGCACTGCCTCAAAAAAACAGCCAATATCATCAAAGACCCACACCATCCAGGGCACTTTCTCATCTCACTACTATCAGCAGGAAGATGGTACAGGAGCCTACAAATCATGACCTTAAGATTCAAGAACAGTTTCTTCCCATCAGTCATCAGGCTCTTAAAAACTGCACTGTAAGCTCAGCGACTATGATTTTCTATTGACTGTGTCTTTGGTTCTATGACTATTATGGTTATCCAGAATTACCATTATTAAATTGTTGTATTATTGGTTATTGTATAATTATCTGTGTTATTGCATTTATGGGCCTGATAAGCTGCAAGAAGTAAGAATGTAATTGTTGCATTATCGGCATTACCTGGCAGAAAACGCTCTTGACTCTCCACAACCAACCAGTGACCATTCTCCACAGTATAACAATTCCAAATAATAATTCACAGTTCATCCAAAATAAGCTTAAGTAACCCCAGCACATGATACAAGAGATTGCAATTGCTGGAATCTTGAGCAAAGCACCAAGTTCTACAGGTACTCAGGCAGCATCTGTGGAGGGAATGGACAGACAACGTTTCATTTTGGGTCCCTTCTTCAGAGTTCTTCAGTACCTAAACCACAATCAATGTGATAATTGTTGAAAGCTTCTATTGCCTTGTTATTACCTGGAAAATTACATTTAACAATAAACCAAATAAAACAATTGAAATTATCATTCTTTGTGTCAGAGAAAAATACTGCCTCTAACGTTTGTCTGCTCTTTTTCAATTCCAATTTGATAAAGAATGACAATAACTGAGAGAGGTCTAACTAATCCTGGCATGATCCCTACTTCTCCCCACGTGAAGCTGAGGATGGGAGAGGATGGTATATTTTCAACCGATGGTATACCTGCACTTGCAGTCACCAGGTTTTCAATATAGGATGTATGCTGCTTAGTCATGGCACCTGTCAGCTGGAGAGAGGATTTGCTTCTCAATATTTCTCACTGGCAGCTGGAACTTTATTGAAAGCCAAAATTTCTTCTTGTGCAAACATATTCTTCCCAGAAATCAAGATGTTAAAAAATGTTGCTGCTGAGCTGGTGACACAGAAGGCAAGCTTATGATCTCTTCCACACATACTGGGATTCGCAGTCCCCAGTAGGGAGGGAAAGAAAATCAAAAGGCCTGTCACTGCAAGAGTTCTTGTGTAGCTTCTTGTAGCCTGCGTGAGAACAACCTTCAGCCAGAGCTTGAATGAAGTCACTTCTCTGTTCAACCACCATGAACTAAACACTTCACCATCACCACCTTCACACAGTTCATTTAGGCAGACACAGTACGTTTATTAGCACCGTTATCCAATGAAAGATGAATCATCTTTAAGTACTTGCATAAATCATTTATTGAATTTAGAAGCTTTCCAGTTGTACAACATGTCAGCACAACACGTTTCTAATGGAACAATGAAGTGGAGGAAAGGGGTTACATCCAGGTATTAAAAAATACAAAGTGCTGGAGTAACACAATGGGTCAGGCAGCACCTCTGGAGAACATGGGCAGCCAATGTTTCGAGTTGGGACCCTTTTTCAAACCTGAAATGTCATCTATCCATGTTCTCTCGAGATGCTGCCTGATCTGCTGAGTTACTCCAGCACTTGGTGTGGTTATTGGTAAACCAGCATCTGCAGTTCCTTGTATCTACATCCGTATATCTGGCATGTTTGAAACACACATGTAACTGTTTGTAAGTATTGATCATAGCCAGCCAGTGATTGGGGCATTTGCTGGTGTGCCCACATGTACAACAACAATAATTGGATTGAGCACTGAATAAAATGTAAATGTAAATTGTGAAAAATGTGCAGCTGAACTGGTATCACTTATTGTACAAGCGCAGTGTCAGAACCCCACCCCACCCAAAGTCTCCATGCAGAATAGGGTATGTTGTTAGAAACAGTATTTCAACTAGTTGGTTGACACTAAATCAGTAATAATCAATCTTCATTTCCAGCTCAGCAGTCAGTAATGACTTATTAGAACAACATTCATGTTGCTCCTTGTTCCTGACTACTACAACACCAGCCTGATTATTGAGAGTCATACAAAAGGAAACAACCCTTCGGCCCAACTCATCGAGCCTATATCCCTCGGAACCTTTCCCATCCACCTGTCCAAATGCCTTTCAAATGTTATTATTGTACCCGTCTCAACTATCTCCTCTGGCTACTTGTTCCATATGCCAACCATCCTCTATGTGAAAAACATGACACCCTCAGGTTCCTATTAAATCATTCCCTTCTCACCTTACACCTCAGCCTGATCATCTAGGGTTACTGTCCAGCTCAGAACTTTTCTGCATCCAGCTTTCTGGCTTCTAATTGTCTAAGGTGCAGTTTAACTTGTGCAAGCAGCCTACTGACCTTTGCTGAGTGGATCTAGACAATACTGGTCGATAAACTATTAAACTATGTCCACACAGTAGTACTTTCTAGCTCCCAGTAGTATCATTTACAAACCGCATTATATGTCTAAAATGCAAAATACCTGGAGTTCATGATTTGTCTATTTCTATGCACGTTTTAAAATTCTACTAAAATGTGAACATCATTCTACTCATTCAATTCCACAAGATTCAAGTGGAACAACATAACTATAACCAGTCAAACTTTTTCACTTTTTGCTCTGCTGCCAGATTCATTTTCTTGTGCGGGCAGGGGGAGGAGGCGAGCGACTCAGCCGACAGAAAGTCGGGAAAGTCGGGAGTCTGCGGTTAGCGACCAACCGCCTCTAACCCCGGTACAGTCGCCAGCGGTGAGCATAGCGACTGTGGACCTGGGGCAGTCAGCGCCTGTCGGGCGCAAGGCCAAGTTCAAATCGAAACGGGCCACGGAGGAGGAGTCCCAGGAAATGGAAATGGAAGAAGCTCCAGGGCTAGATACTGCTTTTAAGCGTATTGCCCAAATGGAAAGCCTGCTACATAGGCTGTTGGAGCGAAGCACACTCAGGTAAGAGTGTACGGAAATCCAAGCTGCTGAAAGCAGCTCAACAGCTCCTGGTACAGGGCTGTTAGAATGCACCCTCAGGGATGAGGAGTGTGCCACGGGTCATGAGATTTCAGACCCCGACTCTGACGGTGAGGCTGTACAAGGCGAAGAACGGCAGCTGCCAGATGTTCCCATCCCTGGCAGTACGATTCGCTGCCCCGTCAGGGTCAGGAGAGCCATTAGGAGAAGAATTGGCCTCCCTAATAAATTACTTGGTTTCCCATCAGCTGGAACAGCAGGAGATGGATGAGAATGCAAGAAAATATGAGTTGAGTATGAGAACTCAAGAATTGAAATTGCAGAGAATATTAAAGCTGCTGGGTTCTGGTATAACTGCTTTTGCCAGAATAGCGGATAAAAGCCAAGAGATGACGGAGTTGCATCAGGAAGCACTGGGGTTGCTATGCAGCACCCACTTCAAGATCAATTGTCTGAGGAAAGGTGCTATACGGCCTACTATGAATCCAAAATTCGCAGCACTCTGCAAACCAAGTAATATACAATTACCCAACTTACTCTTTGGAGAGGATCTCGGGAGACGTAATAAAGAGTTGGAAGATGAAGCAAAAACAGGATTGATGAAAACATCAATAGTTGTAAAGTCTGTAAAGAGGAAGTATCCTTTCAGACGTCATACGGATCCTGGACCAGGACCAAGTCGCCCATTAACGCAGGGACGTAGCTGGCGGCCTGCAGCGGGAGCAAGAACCAGTGGGGGTGCATCTGGGAGAATCCAGGGATCTCAGAGTACTCAAATGACTCAAGAGGTAGGTGGACCTGGTTCTCATGGGAACATACTAATCGGATTAAGTCCAAAAGTTGGAGGCAGATTACGTCTCTTCTATAACAATTAGAAGAAGATTACTTCAGATGTGGTAATTCTGAATAATATACAAGGATTTCGAATTGAATTCAATCCAAATTATGATTTGCCTGTCCAGCATGTTCCTAGCAGAACTCTCCACTTTGCACAAAAAGAAGTGATGGAGGTTCAAGCTGCGCTTCAAACCCTATATATAAAAGGTGTTATTGAAGAATCAGTCTACCAAATTCACCAATTTGTGTCAAATATATTCCCTCGATCAAAAAAGGATGGATGTAGGATTATTATAGACTTGACAAGTCTGAATCCTTTTGTTCAAGTTATACATTTTAAAATGGAAACATTTGTACTGCCAAACAACTTATCTCAGAAGCATGTTTTATGGCAACTATAGATTTAAAAGATGTATATTATTCAGTGTCTGTTCACTTGGAAGATATGAAGTATCTTAAATTTACATGGATGAACCAGTTAGGGCAGTTCAAAGCTCTGCCTAATGGGTTAACGTCCGCTCCCAGAATATTCACAAAATTGTTAAAATCAATTCTGGGGTTGCTGAGAAGCCAGGGGCATGTACTATTGGCATACTTGGATGATGTCCTGATTATAGGAAGGACAAAACAGTCAACAGAAGCATCTGTTGCAGTTGTGAAATCAACTTTTGAAAGTTTGGGGTTTTCTAAATTCATCCAAAGAAATCAAGGTTAACAACATGTACCTCGATTGATTATTTGGGGTTCACAATTGATTCAGCCCAAATGAAAATTACTTTGCCCAGTGAAAAAAGGGTTGAGTTGATTAAAGATTGCAGTAATCTGTTAAACAAGCAAAAACCCTTAATCAGACAGGTGGCTCGAGTACTGGGAAAATTAGTAGATTCCCAGCAGTCCAGTACGGACCATTACATTATCAACAGCTGCAGAGAGTTAAACAACAGGCACTGAGAAGGGGGACTAACTATTTGGAGCTTTTAGGATGTTTCTATGGACTCCAAGCTTATTGTTCTAACACAACTAAAAGGCATGTTCAAGTTCAAATTGATAAACATAACAGCAGTTGCCTATATTAATGATATGGGTGGAATTAAGTCGGTGTCATGTCACAAAATGGCTAATCAACTTTGGTCTTGGTGTATTGAAAAGAACATTTGGATTTCAGCTATCTATCTACCAGGTAGAATGAACACGATAGCAGACACCAGGTCACGAAAGTTCCATGATAATAAAGAATGGATGTTGAATCGAGAGGTATTCAATGATATAGTAATCAGATTTGGAATGCCCGACATCGACTTGGATCATCAACTATCGAGATATGTCTCATGGGAACCAGATGCAGGAGCAGTGGCGATTGATGCTTTCTCGCTACATTGGGGTGGTATGTTTTCATATATATTTCCACCTTTCTGCCTCATAAGCCAATGTTTGCTTAAAATCAGGCAGTATTGGTAGTACCAGATTGGCCTACACAGCCATGGTATCCATTGATATTAGAATTAAACAACACAAATGTTGATGAATGTCCCAAAAAGGAGTAATTTATTGCTGCACCCTGTAACAGGGGAACAACATCCATTATATGATCGTTTGGATTTGTTGATTTGCAGGTTTTAAGAATGCCTTTTCTGGGGCGAGGACTGTCTGAGCGTACTGTGGACATGCTTACGGCAGCCTGGAAGAAGAGCACTCAAAAACAGTACCTTTCTTATATTAAGAAATGGGAAGAGTTCTGTGTACAAAAGAATGTGCAATATAGTACTGCAGATATTTCAAATGTTTAGAATTTCTGTCAAAACTTTATTATGATGAAGGTCTGAGTTGTAGTGCAATTAATTCAGCAAGAAGTGCATTGTCCTCATATTTGGTTCTGGATTCAGAAAGAAATCCAATTGGGTCACACCCAATTGTTTCCAGACTAATGAAAGGAATCTTTAATTCCAAACCACCGAAACCTAGGTACATGACAATCTGGGATGTAAGTGTGGTACTGAAACTACTTTGTGAATGGTCACCAAGTGTGTCTTTACCTTTGGCCAAGCTCAGTATGAAAGTATTCATGCTTATGGCATGAGTGACAGCACAACGAGTGCAAACACTTGGAAAATTACAAATAGACAGTATGGAAGTAACTGAAGACAAGGTTACATTCTATATCTATGACCTACTAAAGCAAATTAGGCCAGGTGTGACAGGATTTAAAATTATGCTAGCAGCATATCCAAATGATCCTTGTCTCTGTGTTAAGACATATTTGTTACAATACATTGAGGTCACAAAGAATTTGAGAAATACGGAAACTGGGTTGTTGATCACACACAAGAAACCACACAAGAGAGTTTCAATACTGACTATTTCCAGATGGATAAAAGAAGTCTTAACAGCTGCTGGTATTAACACTTATGTTTTTACGTCTCACTCGACTAGGGCAGCAGAAACGTCGGCGACCAGGGCAAAAGACATCCCCGTCGACCATATCCTCGCAGCCGCCGGGTGATCCAATGAGTTGATGTTTCAACATTTTTACCATAGGCCTATTGTTAATGCGGGGTTGTTTACAGAAACTATTTTAAGTTCTGTGTAAATTCCTCTGGTTTAAAGGGGATCTGATTAATTTCATTATTGAAATTAATTACTGCATTTGTGGTACAAATGTTATTATGAATGCATGATTGATTATTCTCGTTCCGAGTCGATCAATGCAGTGAGAAGCCGGGATTGATCTACGGCATGAAATCACAAAGCTTTAATATCTTCACGTAGTCACTCACGTGACTCCGAAGTAAAATAGTAAGATTAAACGAGAACTTACCTAAGTTTGAAGTTTGATCTTTATTTTATGAGGAGTTACGTAGGTGATTACGTGCCCACCACGACCCTACCCTCTATCATAAAGGTCAGATGGAAGTTCTTGTATTACTCGTTTTATTATGAGACTATATTACTTCGGTTGTTGTTTTTTGTGATTTCACACCGCTGCTTTGAAGATTGACGCGCAGGCGCACTGGCGGGGTTCTTCACGTAATCACCTACATAACTCCTCATAAATTAAAGATCAAACTTCAAACTTAGGTAAGTTCTCGTTTAATCTTACTATTAAATATCATATTTTTATCAGGCACTGCACCAGGCACTTTTATTGTAATTAATTTCAGATTATTCCTGTGCAAGACCTTAAAGTAATTTCAGCCTAATGTTCTGAAACATTGCTCCAAGTTAGTCAGCAACTTTTGCAGGATTTCTACCATTGTAACATATCTCACGATGGCGCAGCAGTAGAGTTGCTGCCTTACAGCACTTACAACGCTAGAGACCTGGGTTCGATTCCGACTACGGATGCTGTCTGTACGGAGCTTGTACGTTCTCCCCGTGGCCGCATGGGTTTTCTCTGAGTGCTTCGGTTTCCTCCTACCCTCCAAAGCCGTACAGGTTTGTAGTTTAATTGGGTTGGTATGCATGTAAATTATTCCTAGTGTATGGAGGATAGTATTAAGGTGCGGTCGCTGGTCGGTGCGGACTTGGTGGGCCGAAGGGCCTGTTTCTGCGCTGTATAACTAAACTAAACTATTGCTCCATTAGTGACAGTAATA
The DNA here is from genome assembly GCA_038087875.1 of Malacoraja senta. Taxonomy (NCBI): domain Eukaryota; kingdom Metazoa; phylum Chordata; class Chondrichthyes; order Rajiformes; family Rajidae; genus Malacoraja; species Malacoraja senta. The sequence goes on from JAXLNO010003780.1 coordinate 271,032, forward strand.
ACTCAAATATTTTCAACATCAGCTGTTCCTGAAATAACGCCTCTAAAAACTCAGTAATCGTGCTTTGCTTAAACTGAGAACATTTAATTCAAATTACCCAATCATAATACCATCAACATCCTCTATTACCCTGACAAAACAGGAGATCTTGAATCTGAAAACATGAACTGAAACTCCCCCACAGTGGCTGCAATTATTTAAAGACTGCTGATAATTGAGAACTCAGCACAACTATGGTCAGGAAGTTGGGATGTGGAAGCTGAGAGGGAGAAATTATTGTAAATGGGTGTTTTATTTCTGATGCCTGGAAGCCAAGATTGTGTAGAATCAAGACATTCAGGAACAATTTGGGCATAACAACATGGACAAATCTAAACTGTTCTAAACCGTCATGTATGTAGAAGTGAAAGCAAATGTCTGGATGGATGAAACTTGATTGTATTTCGAAGATAGACACAAAATGCTGGAGTAACTCAGCGGGACAGGCAGCATCTCTGGAGAGAAAGAATGGGTGACGTTTCGGGTCGACACCCTTCTTTAGACTGAGAGTCAAGGGAGAGTGTCTAGAGATATGGATGGGTATGGAGTGAAAACGACAGATCAAAGCATAAATGATTTGTTTCAGATGATCCACTGCTTTATTCTGTCGTTTTCACACCTTATCCTTCCATATCTCCAGATTCCCTCTCCCCTGACTCTCAGTCTGAAGAAGGGCTCGACCCGAAATGTCGGTTCGGGTCGAGCCCTGAAACGGGGGTTCAGTATTGATGTGGATAGAGAACTGGCTGGCAAACAGGAAGCAAAGAGTAGGAGTAAACGGGTCCTTTTCAGAATGGCAGGCAGTGACTAGTGGGGTCCCACAAGGCTCAGTGCTGGGACCGCAGCTATTTACAATATATATTAATGATTTGGACGAGGGAATTGAATGCAACATCTCCAAGTTTGCGGATGACACTAAGCTGGTGGGCAGTGTTACCTGTGAGGAGGATGCTAGGAGGCTGAACGATGACTTGGATAGGCTGGGTGAGTGGGCAGATGCAGTATAATGTGGATAAATGTGAGGTTATCTACTTTGGTGGCAAAAACAGGAAAGTAGACTATTGTCTAAATGGTGGCCGATTAGGAAAAGGGGAGATGCAACGAGACCTGGGTGTCATGGTACACCAGTCATTGAAAGTAGGCATGCAGGTGCAGCAGGCAGTGAAGAAAGCGAATGGTATGTTAGCATTCATAGCAAAAGGATTTGAGTATAGGAGCAGGGAGGTTCTACTGCAGTTGTACAGGGTCTTGGTGAGACCACACCTGGAGTATTGCGTACAGTTTTGGTCTCCAAATTTGAGGAAATACATTCTTGGCATAGAGGGAATACAGAGAAGGTTCACCAGACTGATTCCTGGGATGTCAGGGCTTTCATATAAAGATAGACTGGATAGACTCGGCTTGTACTCGCTAGAATTTAGAAGATTGAGGGGGGATCTTATAGAAACGTACAAAATTCTTAAGGGGTTGGACAGGCTTGATGCAGGAAGATTGTTCCCGATGTTGGGGAAGTCCAGGACAAGGGGTCACAGTTTAAGGATAAAGGGGAAATCCTTTAGGACCGAGATGAGAAAAACATTTTTCACACAGAGAGTGGTGAATCTCTGGAACTCTCTGCCACAGAAGGTAGGTGAGGCCAGTTCATTGGCTATATTTACGAGGGAGTTAGATGTGGCCCTTGTGGCTAAAGGGATCAGGGGGTATGGAGAGAAGGCAGGTACAGGATACTGAGTTGGATGATCAGCCGTGATCATATTGAATGGTGGTGCAGGCTCGAAGGGCCAAATGGCCTACTCCTGCACCTATTTTCTATGTTTCTATGTATCTATGTCACCCATTCCTCCTCTCCAAAGATTCTGCATAACCCACTGAGTTACTCGAGCATTTTGTGTCTATCTTCGGTGTAAACCAGCATCTGCAGTTTCTTCCTACACGTTGATTGTATTGCTTGTGGACCAGGACGAGTGGGTGTCTCTCCACAAAGCCATCAACTTACTTCATCTGATCTTCACAATTGCTTAATCACTGCCCTTGACATCTCAATCCCTCTCTCTTCCCAAAGTCCAACATTAAATCCTCACATTTAGCCCCCAATATATAGATTTTCCCAGAGTTGATCTGCATTCAAAGAAAAAACACCAATGGAGTCATTTTTGACCTGAACAAGATTCAAATGGAACAAAACTATAACCAAAAGAACATTTTCACTTTTTTCTCTGCTGCCTAAATCATTTTCTTGTGTGTTGATAAAATCATTAAATATCATATTTTTATGAGGCACTGAACAGGCACTTTTATTGCAATGAATTTATATTATTCCTGTATGTAAGACCTTAAAATGATGTCAGCTTAATGTTTTGAAATATTGCTCCTAGTTAGCCAGCAACTATTACAGGAGTAACATTGTAACATGTCTAGTTTTATCACAGTAATATCTTAATTCATGTATGAAGGCTAATTTTGACTCCTGTATTTTACACATATTTGTTTTACATACAGGTTGAGGGAGGCACAGTGGCACAGCTGGTAGAGCTGCTGCCTCACAGTGCCAGAGACCCCAGACCTCAGCTGCTCTCTTTGTGGAGCGTGCATGTTCTCCCTGTGACTGCGTGGGTTTCCTCAGGTTATTCCGGTTTCATCCCACATCCCAAAGACATGCGGGTTTGTAGATTAATTGGCCTCTGTGCATTGCCCTTGGTATGTAGGGAGTGCCTGTGAAAGTGGGATAACAAGCTGTGTCTCCAAACTAAGTTACTCCAGCACTTTGTGTCCTAATCTAAAGTAGATTTGATTTGTCCAAAACTGTCACATGCTGTTATGCCCACCTTGTCCCTGAATGCCCATGACTCTTGACTCTACACAATCACTATATTGCAGCTGGTAATGACGATATGGTGGTGCCAGTCTCCACAGTGCTGTGGTGCGCTGGCCCCTCCTCATCCAGTGTAAAGGCAACATTAGAACTTGTATAAATTGACTATTGTGGGTGTTTATGATTCAACGCAAACACTTGGGGCTCATTTATTTATCTGAAGAAAATGACCCATTGTGGCACAATGAGAAGGCATTCATGGATGGATATCCACAACAAGCCTATCCTTCTTGTGGCAATGAAAGAAGCTCTTCAGCTCGATTATTGGACTCATAATTCAGTCAAACAATATGACGTGTAGGATTAAATCAATGCCTCGTGTTGGTGATTTGGTAATCCAATCCAGCTATCATCAGGAAAGTAACGACTGACAGTAGGCAGAACTTAACTGACTGGTTGCAATGTTATTGAAGTCAGCTGCTTGTGAATTTCAGTAATCTCTTCATCTATCGGATTGGAGTAAGCCTGAAATTCTACTCTGGACTTTCAGTTCCATTTCTGTACCCGATTGGGAGGACCCAACATGAATTTCTATGGGTTGTTATCTCTCAGAGTCTTTTCCGTGTATAATTTCCCAAAAGATTCCCCTTTGCGCAACAGTTACATTCCCTGGTGCACATTAAACTTGAAAATAGAACGGATTGATTAAGACGATTAAAGCCAATTAGCCATTTAAAAACAGAAGTCTTCATTAATTAGCTGGTTTGCAAAACTTCCTGTTAATTCATTCAATTATTTGGGTAACGCTCCACACATCAGTTCAACGGAATTTGCCATTAAATGTTTAAAAATTGCATTCACCTCATTGGGCACTTTAGACGTGCAAATCCAGTCAAGTAATCAGAACTGGCTTATTGATCAATATTTCATTTCAAAACTATTTGTTCCTCACAACTGCTAACACATCACAGGGCGTATGCTTTTAGAATTTAAAAAGGTGCCAACACAAAATGCAGTCACGATTCAATTTGAGTTAAGAATTTTGAAGTAGCTACATTTTCTTCAATAAAATGGTGGAACGACAATGTAAGATTTAACGGTATGCAAAAATAGAATGTATAGTTCCTAATTAAATGCTATTAATGGGCAGTAAATCCTTATCTTTTTTTCTTTCTGACTGACGCACTCATGCATATTTTCTGCTATCATGAAAAAGCACTGGTCTATACAGCCATTCTACATTGTGGTCTCAACAGCTTTCAAAAGTCATTTCAGTATTGCACATGCAATTTTATTCTATGCAACCTTCTATTGTTCGGGTATTTTGACTCTGTTAGTTTAGAGAATTGTTTTATAATAATCGTTGAGAACTTGACCATGAAAAATATTTTTACAGAAAGATTCGGCAGCCTTCTCCATGGTTTATGTAGCTGACAGAAGAATATAGTTTGTGCCTGGGATCTTTAGCACAAGATTTTAAAAGCATTATGAAAGGATGTGGTTCAAATTCTCCACCTGACTAAATGAATTACAGTGAAATCATTCAACCCTCAGTGAGAAGAACGAGCCAGCCTACACATTGTGTTATCCACAAGATTTCCGATTAAAGGCACTGGGTTTCACGAACATTTATCACAGATATAATTCCCAACAGATGTTGATAATATCAGGACTGTAAATGACAGGCACACATCTTGTCATTTCATCCAACAAGCCAAGTGTGCATTAAAACAAAATCAGATCAATCAATGATTTTTTTTGCAGTATAACATTAAATGCAGTGAAGGAAAAGGTAAATTTACCTTTCACGATGAACTGAAGATATTCAGTCTCCTTTTCGTCAAATAGGTGGACTGTGGGGGAGAATCCAAGCTCAGCAGTTGTACAGCCAGCAACCCTGGGAGACCAGTCCACACCCAGCTTTGTCTTCAGTCATCACAGCCTACAGGAAGCAGCAGATCTCTCACTTCCTCCTCTTTCTGCCTGCTGTTACTTCCCCCTCTGCTCTCTCCCTCATTCAGCCCCTCTCCCCGTGTGCCTTGACCACTCTCCTCCCCCCTCGACCTCTCAGTGTTCCTCGACAGAGACCCTACAGCGCTCAATGGGGAATTCACTGGCTGACTTCTGAGCTTCTCGTGAAGTAACCAACACAATTTGGTCTTAAGCTAAGCATGCAGCATGTTGGTAACATTCTGAGGATCTGCACCCTTCCTGCCCACCAACAAACCTACCCCAGATGACTATCTACACCTCCTGTTAGCTGCTGTTGTGAAGGGGTTGTCTCCTAATTAAGGCAACCTTACCAGCAGCCCCAGGAAAGGCAGTCCATGTGCAAAACCAGACCTATTGTACATTGGTGCCTGTCTCCACCCAATCTCACTTCAACAATCCACCTCTCGGCTGTGCAGTGTTTGTGTGAGGGGCGCAGTGGTCTGTAATAAAATGGATTTCCCTGGTGCTGCCATGGCAACTGTGAATGACTGATTTCCTGTGTTGTTTATGTTAATGTAGCAACACTGCTGTTCTTGTACGAGAGAGAGAGAGAGAGAGAGAGAGAGAGAGAGAGAGAGAGAGAGAGAGAGAGAGAGAGAGAGAGAGAGAGAGAGAGAGTTATATATATATTATATATATTATATATATATATATTATATATATATATATAAATAAGAGGAAGCACAGGGGAAACCTTTTCTCTCAGAGGCTAGACCATATCTGGAATAAGCTGCCAGAGGAAGTGAAAGAAGGGGATACAATTATGATTTTTAAAAGACATTTGGACAGATATATGGATAGGAAGGGTTTAGAGGGAGATGGGCTAAATGGAGGCAAATGGGACTAACCCTGTATGGTTACTTGGTAGGCATGGACAAGTTGGGCTGCAGGGCCCAATTGTGTGCTACACAGCTCCATGACTCTATGACTCTCTATGACTTTAAACTCTGTTACAGTTTCATCTTTCACCCTGCCTTGATTAAACTTGGGTGGGCGGCGGGACACACGTCGCAGCGGCCTCTGCAGTCCTTCTGTCTTTTTAACATTTTTTGTCTTGTTTGAGTGTAGTTATAGTGGTTTTTTAAAAACTGGGTATGTGTGTGGGGGGCGGGGGGTGGGGAAACTTTTAATATCTTTTCCCTGTACGGAGGACCCGACCTTTCTCTGTCGGGTCTCCGTTGTCGTTGGGGCCTAGCACCGTGGAGCGGCCTCCAACCGGAACGACCTGGGGCTCCAGTCGCGGAGCCTGCGGACTACTCACCATCGCGGAGCTGGCCGAGTTCGGAGCGGGAGGAGCTGTGGTGGCGCGCGGCTGCGACCCGACCCCGGAGATTCGGAGGCTCCAGCCGCAGGTCTGGTGGACGGTAACATCGGGAGCTCGCGGGTCCCTGGTGGGAGACCGCTTTTCGGAGCTCCCGCAATGGCAACTTCTCCCGCCCGAGTTGCGGGGTTGAAAATGACCTGGAGCGGGGCCTAACATCATCCCGCGCGGCTTTAATGGCCGCGGGACTTGCTAGCGCCCGCCGGGGGCTCCAACATCAAGACCCGGAGCGCGGCCTTGCATCGCCCGGCGCGGCTTTAATGGCCGCGGGACCTATTTACCATCGCCCGCCGGAGGCTTTGACTCTGACATCGGGAGGAGAATGTGGAGTGCAGGGGAGAGATAAAAGTCCTGTCGCACGAGTCTGCGGTCATTGGCGGCGAAACAGGAACTATCTACCGCTCCTGGGCCGCCAGAGACCGCGGGCTCGGTCAAACGTACAATTCTGGGGCCGTGCGGCATTGTTCCCAACACCGCACGGTGCTAAAATAAAACCAACACTGTTCAAAAATATTTTCCTACCGCACAGCCTCCGCCAGTGATGCACGAGTGCGGCACGGTCGCCACCACAGCCGCCGCCAGTGTGGCACGAGCGCCGTGAGTAGAACCTTCACCGCCACAGCCTCCGCCAGTGAGGCACGACCGCCGGCACGGCCGCCGGCATGGCCGCCGGCACGGCCGCCGCCGCAGCGCCGCGATCAGCACGGCCGCCGCCACAGCCCCGCAGATCCGAAATGACGTCATCGCAGTCGAACCGCCCTTTTGGGACCAGCCGTACTTAAATCACTCGGCCAATGCCACGGGAGCATCCGTGCGGTGCTCCCGTGGCATAGGCTCGGCGCTCTCGCCGTTGCCGTGCGGTACCCTCTACCGGCGACGCCGCGCTTCACCGCTGATGACCGCAACACCGTGAGACAGAGCCTTTAGACTTTGCCTTCCATCACAGCGAGGAGGAGATTCGCTATGATGGATGTTTGTGTAAATTGTGTTGTGTCTTGGTTCTTCTACTTGTTTGTATGATTGCAGAAACCAAATTTCGTTTGAACCTCAATGAGGTTCAAATGACAACAAATAAATTGTATCATTGTATTGTATCATTACTTTTAAGCAGCTCTGTCTCAGAATCTGCCCGTTCAAATGGACAGTTGACACCAAAATTGAACACAGAGTTCTCCCGATGCTTTGACTGCATTCTCATAATCTGTCCCATTTGCAAGAGTTAAGATTCATAAGTATTTAATTGCCATATGTACCTACATCAAACAAGTGAAATTCTTACTTGCTGCAGCTTAACAGGCACGAAATGCAATAACATACAGATCACATATAATAATCAAAAATGCAATAAATATATAACAGTAATACCAGGTAATGCTGCAAGACCAAAGTCCATAGTGTGACCAAAGACACAGTCCATAGAAGATCATAGTTGCTGAGTTTAGTGAGCTGAGCCTGATAGTTGCTGGAGCTTTACCCTTGAGAAAATCGTGTTTGTTATAGCAGAGGTATATATTTGGAATAGAGCCAGAGAGTCATATCTGTCCAAAATAATTTTGAAAAGTCGTAATTGTATCTGATTCTATAGCTTCCTCTGACAGCCTACCCTCTGAGTGAAAAGCTTGCCCCCGAGATCATTTATAAATCTCTCCCGTATCACCTTAAATCTATGTCCTAGAGTTTTAGAATTCTCCATCCGAGGAAATATCCTGTGAGTTTTCACTGTATCCATGCTCAAGATCTTGTACACTGAAGGTTATCCCTCAGCCTCCTATGCTTCAAGGAGTCCCAGGCTATCTAACCTTTCCCTATAACTCAAGCCCACAGGCGCAGGTGACATCCTGGTGAATCTCTTCTGCACCCTTTCCGACTTGAAGACATCCTTCCTTGGTGACCAGAACTGTACAGAACTCCAGATCTGGTTTCAACAATGACTTGTACAGCAGCACCATGATGTCCCAACTGTTGTACTCAATACCATTCCCATGAAAGCAAGCATGATGTATTGATATGTAGCTTGATAGAACTTTGGTCCACATTTGAATTGAATTGAATTGAATTTCTTTATTTGTCATTCAAAAACAAGTTTGAACAAAATGTTGTTGCCATGCAGTCAGAACAGTGAGAAAGCAACAAAACACACAATTAAACACAATTTAACACAAACATCCATCACAGTGACTCTCCTCCAGGCATCTCCTCACTGTGAAGGAAGGTAAAAAAAGTCGAGGCGATCGAGGCTCCCGATATTGAACCCCCTCCGGGCGATGGAAGATCCCGAGGACGATTTTAAGCTGCGGCGAGCGATGGAAAGCTCTGTGAACGGGCCGATTCAAGCCTTACGATTCGGGGTGGACGAAGCTGCTGTTGCTGGAGCTCCCGAAAATCGGTCACCAACCAGGGACCTGCAAGATCCCAATGTCACAGTCCACAGGGCCCGCGGCCGAAGCCTCCGAAGTCGGGTCGCAGCCGCAGCGCCACCACAGCCTCTGAAGTCAGCCAGCTCCGCGATGGTAAGACCACAGGCTCTGCGACCAGAGCCCTCAATGTCGATTCAAGTTAGAAGCCGCCAGCTCCTCGATGTTAGGCCGCAGCGTGAATGGAGATACGGCACGGGAAAAGGTTGCATCTCCGTTGAAGAAAGAGATTTTAAAACGTTTCCCCCACCCCCCCACCCCCCACATAATGCACAACTAAAAATAGACTATAACATACATCTAACATTAACAATAAGACAAAGAAGGGAAAAAAGAGCCGACTGCATGCATGCAGTTCTGATCACCCCATTGCAGGCAGGATGTGGAGACTTTGATATACCAGATGATGCTGGGTTTAGCCGGTATTAGCTACAGGTTGAGGTCATACAGACTTTGATTATTTTCTCTGGAATGCTGGCAGTTGTGGGGAGACCTGAAAGAAGTGAATAAAATTATGAGAGCATAGATAGGGTAGACAGTCAGAATCTTTTACCCAGGCTGGAACTAACGAATACAAGAGGACAAAGCTTCAAGGTGAAAGGGGCAAAGTTTAAAGGAGATGTGTGGGGCAAGTATTTCCACACAGAGAGTGGTGGGTGCCTGGAACGTGCTGCCGGAGGTAGTGGTGGAGGCGGATTGTTAGGTGGGCACATGGATATGCAGGGAATGGATGGATATGGTTTATGTGCAGGCAGATATGAGTTAGTTTTGGCACTATATTTGGCACAGACATTGTGGGGCCAAGGACCGGTTTTTATGTTGTGCAGTTCTATGCTTTATGTTCTACTGGGTTTGAAAGGAAAGGTGTTATGACAAAACATTGAAGCTTATATCTCATATTTTTGCAGAAAGAGTGGAAAGAAGAGTTGTCCTCAGGGGCAGTGGGTCACAGGAGAGCTCTTTAAAACATCTCGTTAGACGTTTACATCTAATTATGTACTTTTGTCGGCTGGACACTGTTGCTGTGTAAAGGGCCTGTCCTACTTGGCGATTTTTTTCGGCGACTGCCGGCATCATTGATTGACGTATCAGGTTACCAAAAAAGTCGAGGTGTGATGCAGCGTGACGCGGCATGCTGCGGCGTAACGCGGCGTGATGACGTATTGACGCATGGTGTTTCCACAAGTGTCGCAACATTTTTTTGGTTGCCGCTGGATTTTGAAAATCTTTTGGCGTCCCTGATATGATGCCGGCAGGCGCTGAAAAAAATCATCAAGTGGGACAGGGCCTTAAGGGATGTGACTGTGTACTTGCTCAGATCAGGCTGCCGCAAACAACAATGACCACATATTCTATTTTTGTATTCGTTAAAGGGAAATAATTACTGTCCAAGTCACAGGAGATAATTAAGTAGTTTTCTTCAAAATATTGTCATGGGAATTCCCCCCTGCCCCCCCCCCCCCCCCATCTGAGAGAGTAGATCAGGTCTTCATTTAGTATCAACTCTGAAAGACAGCTTCCTACAAGTGTGCTTGTGCCATGCTTTTTGATATTGGTATTGGTTTGTTATTGCCATGTGTACTGAGATACTGTGAAAAGCTACGTTACGTGCCCTCCAGTCAAAACATGCTTGACATGAGTATCATCAAGCTATACACTAGAATAGCAGGTAGGGCAAAGAGAAAAATACCACAGTGCAGAATATCGTGTTACACAGAGTGAGAATGCAAGATCCCCGGACTTTCAAGCTTTAGTATCTTCTGTCCAATGGAAGAGGGGAGAAGAGGGAATGACTGTGGTGAAAAAGGTCCTTGATTATGTTGGCTGCTTTCCAAAGGCAGTGTGAAGGGTAGATGGAGTCGATAGTGGAGAGTCTGGTCTGTGTGATGGACTAGGCTACATTTCTTGCGGTGCTGTGCAGTTGAAAAATGGCATTTCCCAGCAATCTAATGGAGTAATAGCCTCTTCAGTTCAATTTACATCACTTCATAAATTTGATCAGGAATCTCACACCACATCTGACACCCATCAAGTGGTGTTATTCCACAGCCAGCTTTCTATTTGATACATTGCGAGAAAGCTAGACCTGTGAGTAACTACCAAGGGGTGTAACTATCATTCAACTAGTTCCTATGAGGACTGTGCAGGGTTGTGGACCCAACAAATTTCTCTTTACTTTTCTATATTCCACGGGTCTTGAGCCAAGATATTGTCCGCCTCACCCACAAATCTCACTCCTCCTTCCATTGCCCTTGGCCCTGACCATCCCAATCCCCAGTCTCCAGTGTACTCCGCAACAGGGTGCCCATTACTGCCCATCCAAAACACGTCACTTTTATGAAACTCAAAGCCCTGCTCAACTCAGTGTCCATGCACTGTAGGCCACATTCCCCACATCCACCAGGACGTGCCCGAATCCCCGATGGACAACCCCATGTCCCAGTCCAGACCTGAACAAAGTATCCGCTTTTCAATGCTGTGCTAAATTTCTAAGCCAACACCCCATCGGTGCAACTTGCCATCAGGATGGCCCTGGACCTAATCTGTAGAGCTCATTTAAGGAGTCACAAAGTCCTACTGCACAGAAATAGGCCTTTTGGCCGAATATGTATGTGCTGACCAAGATGACCCTTCTACACGTCCCACCTGCCCACATTTGACCCATATCCTTCTAAACCTATCCTATCCATGTATCTGCCCAAAGCCTTTTAAATGTTGTTATAGTACCCGTCTCAACTACTTCCTCTGACATCTCGTTCCATATATCCACCACCATCTGTGCAAAAAATGTTGCCTCTGAGGTTCCAATTGCATTTTTCCCCTCCCACCTTTAGCCTATGGTATCTGGTATTTAGATTCCTCTATTCTGTGTAAATAACTCGATGTGTTTACCCTATCTATTCCCATCATGATTTTGTACACCTCCGTGAGATCACCCCACATCTTCCTGCGCTCCTGTGTTTCTGTGCTACATGACTATGATTTTATGACTCTCAGAAGCCGAATTTGCAGATTAAAGGGCCTGTCCACAGGCGATTTTTTCCCTGTGTTGTAAAGTTTTATGTACTATGTACTATGTTCTATGTTCTATGTTCTATGTTCGATGTTCTATGTTCGATGTTCTCTGTTCTATGTTCTATGTTCGATGTTCTCTGTTCTATGTACTATGTACTGTTCTATGTACTATGTTATATGTACTATGTTCTATGTACTATGTTCTATGTTCTCTGTCTATGTTCTATGTTCGATGTTCTATGTTCGATGTTCTCTGTTCTATGTTCTATGTTCCATGTACTATGTTCTATGTTCTCTGTTCTATGTACTGTTCTATGTTCTCTGTTCTATGTACTATGTTCTATGTACTATGTTATATGTACTATGTTCTATGTACTATGTTCTATGTTCTCTGTTCTATGTACTATGTACTATGTTCTATGTTCTGTTCTCTGTTGTATGTACTATGTTCTATGTACTATGTTCTCTGTTGTATGTACTATGTTCTGTTCTATGTACTATGTTCTATGTACTATGTACTATGTTCTGTTCTATGTACTATGTTCTATGTACTATGTTCTATGTATTATGTTCTATGTACTATGTTCTATGTATTATGTTCTATGTACTATGTTCTATGTACTATGTTCTATGTACTATGTTCTATGTACTATGTTCTATGTATTATGTTCTATGTACTATGTTCTATGTATTATGTTCTATGTACTATGTTCTATGTACTATGTTCTATGTATTATGTACTATGTTCTGTTCTATGTACTATGTTCTATGTACTATGTTCTATGTATTATGTTCTATGTACTATGTTCTATGTATTATGTTCTATGTACTATGTTCTATGTACTATGTTCTATGTATTATGTTCTATGTACTATGTTCTATGTATTATGTTCTATGTACTATGTTCTATGTACTATGTTCTATGTACTATGTTCTATGTACTATGTTCTATGTTCTAGTAGTTTACTGACTTGGACATCCTGAATGATCCGAGGTGTTTTGGGGTAAGGGGGAACTGTACAAAAGGGACGGATTGCATCTTAACAGGTGTGGGACCAGCATTCTGGCAGGCAGGTTTGCCACTGCTACACGGGTGGTTTTAAACTGAATAAGGGGGGTGGGGTGTCAAATGGGATAGTGGAGGATGGAGTTAAAGGGAAAGGGTTTCTTAAATGTGTGAGCGTAGAGACAGAGGAGTGTAAAATGAGGGTAGAAGCAATAGGTAGCAAGGTGAAAAGTAAAAGTGGAAGACAGACAAAACCAGGGCAAAAATCAAAAAGGGCCACTTTTCAACATAATTGTATAAGGGGTAAGAGTGTTGGTAAAAACAAGCCTGAAGGCTTTGTGTCTCAATGCAAGGAGCATTCGTAATAAGGTGGATGAGTTGAATGTGCAGATAGCTATTAATGACTATGATATAGTTGGGATCACGGAGACATGGCTCCAGGGTGACCAAGGCTGGGAGCTGAACATCCAGGGATATTCAATATTCAGGAGGGATAGAGAGAAAGGAAAAGGAGGTGGGGTAGCATTGATGATTAGAGAGGAGATTAACGCAATGGAAAGGAAGGACATTAGGTTCGAGGATGTGGAATCGGTATGGGTAGAGCTGCGAAACACCAAGGGGCAGAAAACGCTGGTGGGTGTTGTGTACAGGCCACCTAACAGTAGTAGTGAAGTTGGAGATGGTAACAAACAGGAAATTAGAAATGCGTGCGACAAAGGCAAAAACAGTTATAATGGGTGACTTCAATCTACATATAGATTGGGTGAATCAAATTGGCAGGGGTGCTGAGGAAGAGGATTTCTTGGAATGTATGCGGATAGTTATCTAAATCAACATGTAGAGGAACCAACGAGAGACCAGGCTATTTTAGACTGGGTATTGAGTAATGAGGAAGGGTTAGTTAGCAGTCTTGTTGTACGTGCCCCCTTGGGCAAGAGTGACCATAATATGGTTGAGTTCTTCATTAGGATGGAGAGTGACATTGTTAATTCAGAAACAATGGTTCTGAACTTAAAGAAAGGTAACTTTGAGGGTATGAGACATGAATTGGCCATGATTGACTGGCAATTAATTCTAAAAGGGTTGACGGTGGACATGCAATGGAAGACATTTAAAGACTGCATGGATGAACTACAAAAATTGTTCATCCCAGTTTGGCAAAAGAATAAATCAGGGAAGGTAGTGCATCCGTGGATAACAAGGGAAATCAGGGATGGTATCAAAGCGAAAGATGATGCGTACAAATTAGCCAGAAAAAGCAGCATACCAGAGGACTGGGAGAAATTCAGAGACCAGCAGAGGAGGACAAAGGGCTTAATTAGGAAAGAAAAATAGATTATGAAAGAAAACTGGCAGGGAACATAAAAACTGACTGCAAAAGTTTTTATAAATATGTAAAAAGAAAGAGATTAGTTAAAACAAATGTAGGTCCCTTGCAGTCAGAAACAGGTGAGTTGATCATGGGGGAACAAGGATATGGCGGACCAATTGAATAACTACTTTGGTTCCGTCTTCACTAAGGAAGACATAAATAATCTGCCGGAAATAGCAGGGGACCGCGGGTCAAAGGAGTTGGAGGAATTGAGTGAAATCCAGGTTAGTCGGGAAGTGGTTTTGGGTAAATTGAATGGATTAAAGGCCGATAAATCCCCAGGGCCAGATAGGCTGCATCCCAGAGTACTCAAGGAAGTAGCTCCAGAAATAGTGGATGCATTAGTAATAATCTTTCAAAATTCTTTAGATTCTGGAGTAGTTCCTGAGGATTGGCGGGTAGCAAACGTAACCCCACTTTTTAAGAAGGGAGGGAGAGAGAAAACGGGGAATTACAGACCAGTTAGTCTAACATCGGTAGTGGGGGAAACTGCTAGAGTCAGTTATTAAAGATGGGATAGCAGCACATTTGGAAAGTGGTGAAATCATTGGACAAAGTCAGCATGGATTTACGAAAAGTAAATCATGTCTGACGAATCTTATAGAATTTTTCGAGGATGTAACTAGTAGCGTGGATAGGGAGAACCAGTGGATGTGGTGTATCTGGACTTCCAGAAGGCTTTCGACAAGGTCCCACATAAGAGATTAGTATACAAACTTAAAGCACATGGCATTGGGGGTTCAGTATTGATGTGGATAGAGAACTGGCTGGCAAACAGGAAACAAAGAGTAGGAGTAAACGGGTCCTTTTCACAATGGCAGGCAGTGACTAGTGGGGTACCGCAAGGCTCAGTGCTGGGACCCCAGCTATTTACAATATATATTAATGACCTGGATGAGGGAATTGAAGGCAATATCTCCAAGTTTGCGGATGACACTAAGCTGGGGGGCAGTGTTAGCTGTGAGGAGGATGCTAGGAGACTGCAAGGTGACTTGGATAGGCTGGGTGAGTGGGCAAATGTTTGGCAGATGCAGTATAATGTGGATAAATGTGAGGTTATCCATTTTGGTGGCAAAAACAGGAAAGCAGACTATTTTCTAAATGGTGGCCGACTAGGAAAAGGGGAGATGCAGCGAGACCTGGGTGTCATGGTACACCAGTCATTGAAAGTAGGCATGCAGGTGCAGCAGGCAGTGAAGAAAGCGAATGGTATGTTAGCTTTCATAGCAAAAGGATTTGAGTATAGGAGCAGGGAGGTTCTACTGCAGTTGTACAGGGTCTTGGTGAGACCACACCTGGAGTATTGCGTACAGTTTTGGTCTCCAAATCTGAGGAAGGACATTATTGCCATAGAGGGAGTGCAGAGAAGGTTCACCAGACTGATTCCTGGGATGTCAGGACTGTCTTATGAAGAAAGACTGGATAGACTTGGTTTATACTCTCTAGAATTTAGGAGATTGAGAGGGGATCTTATAGAAACTTACAAAATTCTTAAGGGGTTGGACAGGCTAGATGCAGGAAGATTGCTCCCGATGTTGGGGAAGTCCAGGACAAGGGGTCACAGCTTAAGGATAAGGGGGAAATCCTTTAAAACCGAGATGAGAAGAACTTTTTTCACACAGAGAGTGGTGAATCTCTGGAACTCTCTGCCACAGAGGGTAGTCGAGGCCAGTTCATTGGCTATATTTAAGAGGGAGCTAGATGTGGCCCTTGTGGCTAAAGGGATCAGAGGGTATGGAGAGAAGGCAGGTACGGGATACTGAGTTGGATGATCAGCCATGATCATATTGAATGGCGGTGCAGGCTCGAAGGGCCGAATGGCCTACTCCTGCACCTAATTTCTATGTTTCTATGTTTCTATGTGAGGTGTCAGGGTGATGATGTACAAAACCAGGAAATGTCCAATGGAACATTGGCCATTTACTCCCAGCAAAAATCCTGGGAGCATAGCAAAGATTAAAATGGGATCATGGGATCACGTGGCTATTCAAGGCGAATACTGGCCCGTCTGCCCAAATCATATGTCCTGACTAAGATGTTCCATCTAAGCCAGGCACATTTACCCATATCTCTCAACACCATTCCTATCCATGTACCTTTTCAAATGTCTTCTAAATGTTCTTATACCTCTTGTTCTTCAACCACTTCTGCTGGCAGCTCGTTCCATTTACCCACCACCCTCTGAGTGAAAAAGTTGTTCCTCGGTTTCCTATTTAATCTTTCCCCTCTCACCTTAAACCTATGCCCTCCAGTTCTTGATTCTCCTAGCCTGCACATTCACTCTATCTATTCCCCTCATGATTTTGTATGCCTCTGTAAGATCACCCCTCAGCTTCCTGCACTCTACTGCCCAACCTCTCCCTGTAGCTCAGGGATGGTTCTTCTCCATACCCACTGCCCCATGGATTACAATCAGTGAGGGCATTTGTGTCAGAAGCCATCAGAATTCTGCCATTGGTGTTTCCACAAACTGCAGAGTTTGAGATGCAACATAAAAGGGGATTTTTTCATGGAATGCACATGAGATGTTAACACTGATATTATGTCGGTTTGTCTCAAGTTGTAAATATCCAACCAAACTGGAAAGGATAAAATATCTCTCATTCACTACAAAGTACATGTACAGGCTGAGAGCCCAGTGTTCACTCTATGGGGAATACGTCTGGTAGACTGTCCAACAACAGAAGGCATTTGACAGATCAAAACTACAAAATAAAATGGTGCGCGGATCTTGTTTAGAAATGCCACAG
>JAXLNO010003781.1:0-30365 GCA_038087875.1 Malacoraja senta
TGCCCCCCCCCACCCCACCCCCGCAGTGTCGAAGCGCGTCATCACGTGTGTGGGAATAGAGAAAGAGGCTTGGGGTGATAGGGAATGGGGAACAGATGGACTGTCCCTACCCCTCCCCACTATTTTCCGCTCTCTCCCCCACCCCTCTCCCCCTCCCTCCACACCTTCTCCCCTCCCCCCCCTACCCCATCTCCCTACTCCCCTCCCCTCCCCCCCTCTCCCACACCTCTCTCCCCCTCCCCCATTTCTCTCTCCCCCCCATCCCCCCCTCCCCTCTCCTTCTCCCCTCTCCATCTCCCTCTCTCCCCTCTCCTCTCTCCCCCTCCTCCTCCCACCCCCACCCTCTCTCCCCCACCCCCTTCCCTCTCCCACCCCCTTCCCTCTCTCCCCCACCCCTTCCTCCCCCACCCCTTCCCTCCCCCACTGCTTCCCTTTCTCCCCTACCCCCTTCCCCACTCTTCCTCCTCCATCCATACTCTTCCCCCTCTACAACCTACCCCATCTCCCTCCTTGCCTCCCTCCCCCCACCTCTCTCCTCCTCCCCTCTCCTCCCCTACCCCACCCCTCTCTCCTCCCCCTCTCCATCTCCCTCTCCCTCTCCTCACCCCTCTCCCTCTCCTCCCCCTCCTCCTCCCACCCCATCCCTCTCTTCACCACCCCTCTACTCCACCCCTTCCCTCTCTCCCCCCGCCACCTTCCCCCTACCTCTCTGTCCTCTTCCACCACTCCCCCTAACCCTCCTCCCAACTCTTCCACTTCTCTCCCCCTTACCCCACCCCTCTCCCTCTCCCTCCCCCACCCTCTCTCTCCCCCCTCCCTTCCCCCTCCCTCCCCTCTCTCCCCCACCCCTTCCCCTACCCCTCGGTCCCTCTTCCACCACTCCCCCTGTCACTCTTCCACCACTCCCCCTACCCCTCTACCCCCCTCCCTCCCTCCCCGCTCTTCCACTTCTCTCTCCCCCTCCCCCTCTCACTCTCCCTCCCCTCTTTCCCCTCTCTCCCCCACCCCTCACCCCCTCCCTCCACCACTCTTCTCCCTCCCTCCCCTACCCCATCTGCCTCCTCCCCTCCCTCCCCACACCTCTCCCCTCCCCCATCCCTCTCTCCTCCCATCCCCACCCCTCTCTCCACCCCTCTCCATCTCCCTCTCCTCCCCCTCCCCTCCTCCTCCCACCCCATCCCTCTCTCCCCCACCCCCCTTCTCCCTCCACAGTCTTCCCCCTCCTCCACACTCTTCCCCTCCCTCCACTACCCCATTTCCCTAATCTCCTCCTCCCCCACACCTCTCCCCTCCCCGATCCCTCTCTCCTCCACCCCCTTCCCACTCCCCCACCCTTTCCTCTCTCCCCCAACCCCCTTACCCCTCCCCCCCACTCTTCCCCCTCCCTCCACACTCTTACCCCTCTCTCCCCCTACCCCATCTCTCTCCTCCCCTCCCTCCCCCCTCCCACACCTATCTCCCCTTCCCCTATCTCCTCCCCTCCCCCACCGCTCTCTTCCTCCCCTCTCCATCTCCCTCTCCTCACCCCTCCCTCTCGTCCCCCTCCCCCCACCCCATCCCTCTCCCCCACCCCTCCCTCCTCTCCCCCCGCCCCCTTCCCCTACCCCTCTGACCCTCTTCCACCACTCACCCTACCCCCCTCCCTCCCAGTCTTCCACTTCTCTCCCCTTCCCCCACCCCTCTCCCTCCCCCACCCCTCTCTCTCCCCCTACCTCCCCTCCCTCCCCTCTCTCCCCATCACTTCCTCCTAACCCTCTTTCCCTCTTCCACCACTCCCCCTACTCCTCTCCCCCTCCCTCCCCACTCTTCCACTTCTCTCCCCCCTTCCCCCACCCCTCTCCCTCCCCACCTCTCTGCCTCCCCCACCCTCTCTCTCCCCCTCCCTACCTCCCTCTCTCCCCCCAACCCCTTCCCCTACCCCTCACTCCCTCTTCACACCCCCTACCCTCTCTCCCCCCCCCCTCTCTCTCACTTGCACACTCCCCCCTCCCCCGCCTGTGTGTTTGGGGGGTGGTTGTGTGAGTGTGATGCCGCATCCCCCCCCCCCAAGCGCGCATTGGGTAGACAGACCCAACGGGTCTGCACTTGGTCTAGTCTATATTTAAAACTGTGTGTGTGTTTGTGTGTGTGTGTCTGCCTGTCTTGTGGCTGCCAGCCTTTGATTCCTTGCTACGCCAATACCACACGCAGAAACGCCGTGGTTTTTTCCATTTCGGTAGAGATTCACTTTTCATTCCGAGTAGCCACTCCTGATTAAATTTCGTCGTGTTTATGTACACATTTTTAATAAATCCTTCTCCCCCCCACCCCCAAAATGTTTTTTTAAAAAAAACAGCTCTCACCCCATAGAATGTTGGTGAACGTTCCATCGTGTGATGTCACAATGCCGAATGCTCACAGATGTCCAATCGGAATGGATACATTTACATATGCCTTTGCAGCAGCCCCAGCCCTTGCCCCCCACCACCGCAGCCTGTGTCGCAGCGCGTCATTACATGTGTGGGAATAGAGAAAGAGGATTGGGATTGATAGGGAATGGGGAACGGATGGACTGGCCCTACCCCTCCACCTTCCACTCTCCCTTCCCATTATTTCCCCCTCCCTCCAAATTCTTCCCCTCCCTCCCCTACCCCATCTCCCTCCTCCTCTCCTCCCCCATCCCCCCTCCACCACACCTCTCTCCCCCTCCCCCACCCCCCTCTCCATCTCCCTCTCCTCACCGCTCTCCTCCTCCTCCCCTCCTCCTCCCCTCCTCGTCCCACCCCCATCCCTCTCCTCCCCACCCCCCTTCTCCCTCCACACTCTTCCCCCTCCCACCACACTCTTCCCCCTCCCTCACCCTACCCCATCTCCCTAATCCCCTCCCTCCCCCATCCCTCTCCCCCTCCCTCACACCTCTCCTCCTCCCCATCCCTCTCTCCTCCAGTCCCCCTTCCCTCTCTCCCCCCACCCCCTTCCCCCTACCCCTCTGTCCCTCTTCCACCACTCCACCTACCACTCTCCCCCTCTCCCCCCACTCTTCCACATCACCCCTCCCTCCCCTCTCCTCTCCCTCCCCACTTCTCTCACCACCCCGTCTCCCCCTCCCCCCCTGTGTGTTTGCGGGGTGGTTAGTGTGAGTGTGATGCCGCAGCCCCCCCTCCCCGCAAACGCGCGTTGGGGAAACAGCCCACCAACAGTCTCTCTGTCTTTAAGAAGGAACTGCAGATGCTGGAAAATCAAAGGGTACACAAAAAAAAGCTGGAGAAACTCAGCGGGTGCAGCAGCATCTATGGAGCGATGGAAATAGGCAACGTTTCGGGCCGAAACCCGTCTGAAGATGGGTTTCGGCCCAAAGCGTTGCCTATT
Organism: Malacoraja senta; assembly: GCA_038087875.1. Taxonomy (NCBI): domain Eukaryota; kingdom Metazoa; phylum Chordata; class Chondrichthyes; order Rajiformes; family Rajidae; genus Malacoraja; species Malacoraja senta. Next base: position 3,349 of record JAXLNO010003781.1, read on the forward strand.
TCCTTCGCTCCATAGATGCTGCTGCACCCGCCGAGTTTCTCCAGCTTTTTGGGTGTACCAGTCTCTCTGTCTCTCCCCTCTCTCTCTTTCTCTCTCTCTCTGCCCTTCTCTCTTCACAGCCCGCGGCTCGACTCATGCACGCCCGCTCCAACCCCCACCCCCCTTCACCTCTCTCCCCCCCCTCCCTCCTCCCCCCCTCTCCAACCATGCTTTGGAGGAACAGACCCAACGGTTAGTGTGACGCCGCAGCCCCCACCCCACCGCAAACGCGCGTTGGGGACACAGACCCAACGAGTCTGCACTTGGTCTAGTATTACTATAAAACTCTGATCTTGGATGTTTACATATTAGCTAGTTTGCTTGTGTATCTGTTTCTGTGATTCACATCTCCTCGAAAACCTGACGCGCTAACGGTGAAATTTTTACATATTCCGGTAGATTTACCTCATGATCTCAAAAATCGCCTCATCTGAAAATTAGATTAATTATTTCTTGAGTTATTTCTTCAAATTGTTCACAAATTTGAGATATTTTTTAAATCTAACGACCTGATGACGTCACAATGACTCTGCTCCTTGCGGCCAGCTGCGCAGAGTTTTCAAAGCGCAGCCTGCTGGGCACTGTTTTTGCATGCGCTGCGAGTTATGTTAACCCCCCCCCCCCCCGTTCTTCAAAAGACGTAGAAAGAACGAGCGTGGGCTCTGTTCTGCAGATCCTGAGGGCTTCCGAAGGTCGACGCATGCTAGCGCCTGGGCTCGGCTTTCCCAAGAACTCCGAGAGCTGCCAATAGCTTTGGTCAACGCACGACGCACACTAGCGCCTCGGGTTTCCCGAGAGCATCCGAGCGCTTCCGAGGTCGACGCACGATGCACGCTAGCGCCTCGGCTCGGCTCTCCCGACAACTCCTGAGAGCTGCCGAGAGCTTTGTACTAGAGTCGGACCCTGTACTAGAGCTCTCTCTCTCTCCCCGGGCTCTCTACGCTTTTCACAGCCCGCTCGCCAGGCTTCCCTCCTCTTCTCCCCCCCATCCACCTCTCCCCCCCTCCTCCTCTCCCCCTCCTCTCTCTCTCCCTCCCCTCTGCCCCCCACACTAGATACATACATAGATACATAGAAAATAGGTGCAGGAGTAGGCCATTCGGCCCTTCGAGCCTGCCACCACCATTCAATACGATCATGGCTGATCATCCAACTCAGTATCCCGTACCTGCCTTCTCTCCATACCCCCTGATCCCTTTAGCCACAAGGGCCACATCTAATTCCCTCTTAAATATAGCCAATGAACTGGCCTCAACTACCCTCTGTGGCAGAGAGTTCCAGAGATTCACCACTCTCTGTGTGAAAAAGTTTTTCCTCATCTCGGTCTTAAAGGATTTCCCCCTTATCCTTAAGCTGTGACCCCTTGTCCTGGACTTCCCCAACATCGGGAACAATCTTCCTGCATCTAGCCTGTCCAACCCCATAAGAATTTTGTACGTTTCTATAAGATCCCCTCTCAATCTCCTAAATTCTAGCGAGTATAAGCCAAGTCTATCCAGTCTTTCTTCATATGAAAGTCCTGGACATCCCAGGAATCAGTCTGGTGAACCTTCTCTGCACTCCCTCTATGGCTATAATGTCCTTCCTCAGAAGGACATTATAGCCACTACCCGCCTCCCCCCTCCTCCACCCCTTCCCTCTCCCCTCCACCCCCTCCCTCTCCCCCCCACACTACCCCCCCCTCCCCTCTCCCTTTTCCCCCCTCTCCCCCCTCCTCTCTACCCCCCTCCTCTCTCCCTCTCTACCCCTCCTCTCTCTCCCCCCCTCCTCTCTCCCATTCCCCCCTCTCTCTCCCATCCTCTCTCCCCCTCTGCCCCTCCCCCTCTTCCCCTCCATCCCTGCCTCTCCCCTCCTCTCCTCTCTCCCCCCCTTCTCCCCCTCTCCCCCCCTCATCTCTCTCCCACCTCTCCCCCTCCACCCTCTGCCCTCCCTCCACCTCAACCCTCTCCCGAGAGCTTTGTACTAGAGACGTGCCCTGTACTAGAGCTCTCTCACTCTCTCCCCGGGCGCTCTCCGCTTTCGAAGCCCCCTCGCTTGCCCGGCTCCCTCCTCCTCCCCCACTCTTCCTCTCTCCCCCCTCCCCCTCTCTCCCCCTCCTCTTTCCCCCTCCTCTCTCTCCCTCCCCCTCCCCCCCTCTTACCCTCCCCCTTTTCCCCCCTCTCCCCCCACTCCCTCCTCCTCTCTACCCTCTCCTTTCTACTCCCTCCTCTCCCTCCCCCCTCTACCCCACTCTCTCTCCCTCCTTTCTCCCCCTCCCCCCTCTCCCCCCCCTACACCTCTTCTCCTCCCTTCTCCCCTCTCCCTCTCTCCCCCCCTCCTCTCCCACCCCTCCCCCCTCTTCCCCTCCCCCTTACTCCCTTCCCCCCTCTCCCCCCTTCCCCCCCTCCTCTCCCGCCCTCTCCCCCTCCACCCCAGCCCACCCACTCCCTTCCCCCCACCCCCTCTCTCCCCACTCCCTCTCCCCCTTCCCCCTCCACCCCTCTGCCCTCCTTCCACCCCACCCCTCTCCCCTCCCCTCCCCCCCCTTCCCCCCTCTCTCCCCCACTCCCCTCCCCTCCACCTACCTCCCTTCCCCCCACTCCCCTCTCTCTCTCACCCTCCCCCCCCGTGTGTGTGTGTGGGGTGGTTAGTGTGTGTGTGTGTCACCGCAGGCACCCCCCCCCCGCCCCCCCCCCGGCAACCGCTCGTTGAGGGGACGGGACCCAACGGGTCCCACATGGATACAATAATTTTGAACTATGCACATGTTAACACCCTCATCATTATGTTGCATCTGGAAAACCTGCATCATACATATTGGTTTTCATATTCAGATTAATTTGTCATTTACACCAGGGAGAAATGAAATTCCTTGTTCATATGAATCTCATACAGTACACAGTATACATGATAATTATAACAACACACTGATAAGTGCAAACAGAATAATGATGCAAAGATTGTAGTGCAAGTTGAAGTTGTGCAAAAATGCATCAGGTATTGAATTGGAATTAAAATAGAATTCACTGTGCCTCAAAAATACTCTGGAATCAAATTTTGTATCCTCTAATTCTGTGGCCCAAATTAATGTGAACTAATGTCCTCAATGTAATTGTTGCCATTTGGAACAACTACCTATTTTATAGATAATGAACAGTCTCCAACATATTGAACATAGCAGGCAGGAAGTACATGCTCATTATGAGGTGTAACTACATTACCTTCTCAAATTTTGAAGTTGAAAGAAAAATTGGCATACAGTGTCTCTTGCTCAAGTAAATTTCAGTTATATCTTCATTTTAAGTTAACCTCTAGGGCAAATTTGGAGGCCTTACCACAAAATGGAACAATATAAATGTTTTAAATGCAAGTCTGGAAGAGGAACTGTCTTCATTTTGGGACTAATTTAAAGGCAAGAACATAAGAAATATGAGCAGGACTTTACCATTTGGTCATGATTTTACTTCAGCTCCGCTTTTCCTCACCTATCAATATTCAGATTCCCTTAATATCTATCTCCCACACATTGGACCAATTCCTTTTCAAATTATCACTGCATAAAATTAATTAACAATATCCCTCATTCGAAAGAGTAGTTGAACCAGCAGAATTTTTAAGACATCAACTCATCCCCAAAAACTTTTTTCTCCTAAATTTGTTCCAGAAGTAAACTATCCTCTTTGAAAGTAAGATCTTTCTGCACTGAGGGTTTTCCTTTTCACTTGCAACTAGAGGAAAGGAAATAAAGACAGAAACATATCCTTCTCTATACTTATAAAACTCTGATCTCGATGTGTATTTAATTGTGTGATGTTCGTGTGCATTTCACATCTCCTCAAAAACACGACGCCCTAACTGTGAAAATTTTACATATTCATATAGAGATTTGCACCGTGATGTCAAAAATCACCTTATCTGAAAATTTCATGCATTATTTCTCGAGTTATTTATGAAAATGTTCACAAATCTCAAATAACTTGGAAAATAAACGAAATGGTCTCGCTGATGATGTCACAATGGATCTGCCTGCTCGCCCTGCGAGTGACGTCACCCCTGTTATGTCTTCTGTACTTCTTGGCTTCTTAACTTTCACTTCTTTAAATTTGTCGCTTAACGTTTTTAAACTGCTGCTCAGGTCGTGCTGCGCGCTCCGCTGGGCTCCTTGAAGTTCTAGAACATGGCGGCGGCGGTCGTTATCGCAGAGCGGGCACGGGTGAGGGGCAGCGCGATGGGAAGGTGGACGTGGCGGCCATTACTCCCTCTGGGAGAGGTCATCTATGGAGATCTGCGATCCTCCGTCGATCACAGGGACTCGGGGAATCGTGACGCTTTTTCCTCGCTGATGATCACGATCCCACCTGGCGATCTCTGGCCATCACGGGGGACAACTTCCTCTCCGTCTTCCTACCCGATCCTCTGTCATGCGGGTGGGTGGGCTTCCCCTCGCGGAAGCCTTGATCGGCCGGCCCGCCGCTGCATGGGAGAGTGGTCCCGCCCCGCTCAGCGTCCGCGCCTGGTGGGGAGGCAGATGCTGCGGGCCGAGCCCGGCTCGACACCCCGCCCGCCTGCCTGCGGCCTCCCTCAAGTCCACGTCCGCCCGCAGCCTCCCTCGGGGCGACGATCGCCCGCCACCTCGCTCGGGTCCTTGGCTCGACGCCCGCGGGCCTTGCTCGGGTCCACACCACCTCGCAGCCTCGCTCGGGCCTGGCACCTGGTGGGGAGGCTGCTGCTCTATGACCTAGGTAGATGCTGCCTCTACCCCCCCTCCCTCTCTACCCCCTCCCTACCCCTCCCCCTCCCTCTCTACCCCTCCCCCTCCCTCTACCCCTCCCCCTCCCACTCCCTCTCTACCCCTCCCTCTCTACCCCCTCCCTATCTCCTACTCCCTCTCTATCCCCTCCGTCTCTGCCCCTCCCTCTCTTCTGCCCTCCCTTTCTGACGCCCCTCCCTCTCTGCTCCCCTCCCTCTCTGCCCCCCTCCCTCTCTGCCCCTCCCTCTCTGCCCCCCTTCCCTCTCTGCCCCCTCCCTCTCTCTGCCCAACCCTCCCTCTCTGCCCCACCCTCCCTCTCTGCCCCCCCCCCTCTCTGGTGGAGTATTGCATTCGGGAACCAGCCCTCCTCTGTAACGCCACGCACCCCCCCCCCACCCCTCAATCATTACCCCTCCCTCTCTACCCCCCTCACCCTCTCCCTCTCTACCCCCCCTAGCTGCGCCTGCGTAGTTGGGGGTTACGCGTGAGTGGATAGGGCAGGGAATGGGGTAAAAGGGGCAAATGAATAATATTAGTATAATATCAAGGGAGGAGTTGGTGTGTGTGTTGTATATTTTTGAGATCACTTCGTATAATTGCACTAGATTCTTCTGCCCATTAATAATGCAGGTATTAATCCCCAATTACATAACTGACTAACTCATGACTAACTGATCACCTGTTCAATTGAATCACCAAATTCTAAAAGCTACCAGCTCAGCCAGTATCTTTCCTATCTGCAATCTGACAATGACCGACCTTCAATCTCTGATGTAACTGCCATTTTTCCCAGCCTCAATCGACTGATGAACAACCATGAATCCCAGCCCGAATGTTCCACTAACTAACCCCAACTTGATCCTTTCAATCCCACCCTCCTTCCATCTTGTTCCATATAACCATATAACCATATAACCATAACAGCACGGAAACAGGCCATCTCGGCCCTTCAAGTCCGTGCCGAACATTTTTTTTTAAACTAAATTAAAAATAAATACTTCCCCTAGTCCCCATCTACCTGCACTCAGACCATAACCCTCCATTCCTTTCCCGTCCATATACCCATCCATCTATTTTTAAAGGATAACATCGAACCTGCCTCCACCACTTCCACTGGAAAGCTCATTCCACACAGCTACCACTCTCTGAGTAAAGAAGTTCCCCCTAATGTTCCCCCTAAACTTCTGTCCCTTAATTCTCAAGTCATGTCCCCTTGTTTGAATCTTCCCTACTCTCAATGGGAAAAAGCTTATCCACGTCCACTCTGTCTAACCCGCTCATAATTTTAAAGACCTCTATCAAGTCCCCTCTTAACCTTCTGCGCTCCAAAGAATAAAGACCTAACTTGTTCAACCTTTCTCTGTAACTTAGTTGCTGAAACCCAGGCAACATTCTAGTAAATTTCCTCTGTACTCTCTCTATTTTGTTGACATCCTTCCTATAATTAGGTGACCAAAATTGTACTCCATACTCCAGAATTGGCCTCACCAATGCCTTGTACAATTTTAACATTACATCCCAACTTCTATATTCAATGCTCTGATTTATAAAGGCCAGCACACCAAAAGCTTTCTTTACCACCCTATCTACATGAGATTCCACCTTCAGGGAACTATGCACAGTTATTCCTAGATCCCTCTGTTCAACTGCATTCCTCAATTCGCTACCATTTACCGTGTACGTCCTATTTTGATTTGTTCCTGCCGAGATGTAGCACCTCACATTTGTCAGCATTAAACTCCATCTGCCATCTTTCAGCCCACTCTTCCAAATGGCCTAAATCTCTCTGTAGACTTTGAAAATCTACTTCATTATCCACAACACCACCTATCTTAGTATCATCTGCATACTTACTAATCCAATTTTCCACACCATCATCCAGATCATTGATGTACATGACAAACAACAGTGGACCCAACACAGACCCCTGAGGCACCCCACTAGTCACCGGCCTCCAACCTGACAACAGCCATCCACCATTACTCTCTGCATCTCCCATTCAGCCACTGTTGAATCCATCTTGCTACTCCACCATTAATACCCAACAATTGAATCTTCTTAACCAACCTTCCATGAGGAACCTTGTCAAAGGCCTTACTGAAGTCCATATAGACAACATCCACTGCTTTACCCTCATCAATTTCCCTAGTAACCTCTTCGAAAAATTCAAGATTAGTCAAGCATGACCTTCCAGGCACAAATCCATGTTGACTGTTCCTAATCAGACCCTGCTTATCCAGATGCTTATATATATTATCTTTAAGTATCCTTTCATTAATTTGCCCACCACTGACGTCAAAGTAACAAGGTCTATAATTGCTAGGTTTACTCTTCGAACCCTTTTTAAACAATGGAACAACATGCACAGTACGCCAATCCTCCGGCACTATTCCGTTTCTAATGACATTTGAAATATTTCTGTCATAGCCCCTGCTATTTCTACACTAACTTCCCTCAATGTCCTAGGGAATATCCTGTCAGGACCGGAGACTTATCCGTTTTCATATTTTTCAAAAGTGTCCGCACCTCCTCTTCTTTGAATCTCACAGTTTCCATTGCTACTCTGCTTGTTTCCCTTACCTCACATAATTCCATATCCTTCTCCTTCGTGAATATCGAAGAAAAGAAATTGTTCAATATCTCCCCCATCTCTTTTGGCTGCAGATAACTGTCCACTCTGACTCTCTAATGGACCAATTTTATTCCTTGTTATCCTTTTGCTATTAATATAGCTGTAGAAACCCTTTGGATTTACTTTCACCTTACTTGCCAAAGCAACCTCATATCTTCTTTTAGCTTTTCTAATTTCTTTCTTAATATTCTTTTTACATTCTTTATACTCCTCAAGCACCTCATTTACTCCATGCTGCCTATAATTATTGTAGATCTCTCTCTTTTTCCGAACCAAGTGTCCAATTTCCCTTGAAACCATGGCTCTTTCCATTTTTTACTATTTCCTTTCAACCGAACAGGGACATAAAGATCTGTACTCTTAAAATTTCACCCTTAAATGTCCTCCATTTTTATTCTACATGCTTCCATAAAACAACATGTCCCAATTCACTCCTTTTAAATCCTTTCGCATCTCCTCAAAGTTAGCCTTTCTCCAAACAAAATCTCAACCCTAGGTCCAGTTCTGACCCTCTCCATAATTATATTGAAACTAATGGTATTGTGATCACTGGACCCGAAGTGCTCCCCGACGCATACCTCTGCCACCTGCCCTGTCTCATTTCCTAACAGGAGGTCCAGCACTGCCCTTCTCTAGTAGGTACCTCTATGTATTGCTGCAAAAAACTATCTTGCACACATTTTACAAACTCCAAACATCCAGCCCTTTTACAGAATGTGTTTCCCAGTCTATGTGTGGAAAATTGAAATCTCCCACAATCACTACCTTGTGCTTACTACTAATATCTGCTAGTTCCTTAGACTAAATTAATTCCCGATCTACCTCTGCAATATCTTACCTAGCAGAGGAAAGAACTTTGGGTGCACAAAGTATATAGGGCCTGATTTTATCACAGTATATCTTGGGCCTCATGCATAATTAGCTTGACTGCAGTGAAGCCTCACACTAAACTGGCTCAGTATTGTTTTAATGTGGCTTTATGCACTCTATTCAGTTTTGGTCCAGGATATTTTATGGAGGTGAATCACTATTATTGCCTTCAAATCGGAAAAACTGAACAATTATTTGTTTTAATTGCTCAGTATAGCATTCTTTTCTCAAATGAAAGAGACACATATGTTGAGCATTTAATAATGCCTACTCTATTTTAGCAAGTTTCAAACTGCAGTCAATGGCTACAAAATATGTAAAATTGAATTTTAAAAAATGAGAAAGAAATGAAAGGGAAAACAAGCAAGAGAATGAAATAAGACATAGAAAATAAGCAAGAAAAAGAAATGAGGAAGAGAGAGAGAAAACAAGCAAGGAGAAGAAACGAGAGATAAATAAAGCTAACAAGTGAGAGAAAAAGCAGTAAGGAATGAAATGCAAACTTGAAATCCTAGAAACCATGTATAACATTTTAAAGACAAAAAACAGGATTTCTAACCTGCAGTAGATGTTGTCAACACTTTAAGCACAAATAGCGGAATAAACAGAATTGCTCCAAGATTGATCATCTGTATAGTGTATCCCATTTTTTCACTGATTGAAATCTGCGGTACATAAACAAAACCTGCTAAGTTTGACCACATTTTAAACTTTTCCCAACCTTCTAACTGTAGTTGGTTCCAAATAAATGAATGTAAATTGGAAAAAAAATAATCATCTAAAGAAACAAATCAATGTATGCGGATAAAAATCTCTCAATACATTCGATATATACTGATAGGAAAGTCATGCTTTCACCATGTCTTTACCCATGGGGTAATGGTAATCCAGTTTAAATTTATAGAATACTAGACCAAGTGCAGACCCGTTGGGTCTGTTCCCCCAAAGTGTGGTTGCGGGGGAGGGGGGGGGGACTGGGGGGGCGGCATGCGGAGTCACACCACACTAACTACCCCCCCCCCGCACACACGCTAACTACCCCCCCTTGATATTATATTAATATTATTAATTTGCTCCTTTTACCCCATAACCACCCTATCCACTGACGCATAGCCCCCAACTCGCAGGCGCGTCTAGAGAGGGAAGGGGGAGGGAGTAGAGAGCGAGGGCAGTGAGAGAAGTGGGGGGAGAGGGTGAGGGAGGGGGAGAGAGAGGGAGGGGGGAGAGGAGAGGGAGGGAGGGGAGGAAGGGAGGGGAGGGGGGGGGGAGGGAGAGAGGGAGGGAGAGGGAGAGGGGGGAGGGAGGAGGGAGGGAGGGGGAGAGGGAGGGGGGCAGGGAGGGGCAGGGAGGGGGGAACAGTTGGGCCAGGTGCAAAGGCATTGTGAGGTCAGTGGGCGGGGCCACCAGGCATGCTGGGCAGGGCCAGTTGGGCCAGGTGCAAAGGCATTGTGAAAGGGAGGGAGGGAGGGAGGGGGAGATATCTGCCACCCCTGTCCCATTGTGATTAGACATCTGTGAGATGGCACTCATGCAGAAGTTTGATTTTAGTGGGACCACGTGAAGGTGCCGATCTCCCATCCCTGGTCCATTGTGATGCATATATGCAGCAGCTTGATTTAACACATTTTGATGTTTTTGTGAACAATTTTTATTCAAAAATCTGGGGAAATAATTGACCAAATCTAGAGAGGAGTGCATTTATGAAATCATAAGTTAAATCCCTACCGAAATTTTGCGTCTGGTTTTCGAGAAAATACGTTTACATGCAAAATCACATACACACACACACACACACACACACACACACACACACACACACACACACACACACACACACACACACACACACACACACAGTTTTAAAAGTATATAGAATACTATAAGTACAAATAAGTTGGTTATTTTGAAAATTGTGTATTGCTAATTGGAAATTAAGTTTTCAATTACATTTCCAATGCAAAGTCATCTGTTGAATTACTTCAGTACACTAGCAATAAAGCCAAAACTATCAAAGCCTCCAGTCCGAGAAGCAATCTTTTACTATCACCCTTTGTTTCCTTCCGTGAAGCCAATTTTCTATCTATTCAGCTATTTCTCCTTGGATCCCATGCGATCTAACCTCTCAGAGCAGCCTACCGTGTGGAACTTTGTCAAAGGCTTTGCTGCACTCCATATATAGAAACATAGAAACATAGAAATTAGGTGCAGGAGTAGGCCATTCGGCCCTTCGAGCCTGCACCGCCATTCAATATGATCATGGCTATACATCTACAGCTCTGCCCTCATCAACCTTTTTGGTCACATCTTCAAAACACTCCCACGTACAAAACCATGCTGACTATCTCTAATCAGGCCTTGCCCAGCTAAATGCATGTATATCCTATCCCTCAGAATACTCTTCCGTAACTTTCCGACTACAGATGTTAAGCTCATTGGCCTATAGTTCCCAGCCTTTTGCCTGCAGCCCTTCTTGAATAGAGGCACAACATTTGTCACCCTCCAGTCTTCCTGGACCTCGCCTGTGTCTAATGACGACTTGTAAATTTCAGCCAGGGCTCCTGCAATTTCCCCTCGAGTATCCTCAGAAATATCTGATCCGGCCCAGGACATTTGTCTACCTTCATACGTGTCAGGACCTTCAGCACCTCTTCGACCGTAATACTGACTACTCTCGAGACATTTCCATTGACTGCCCTAAGTTCCTTAGTCCTCCTGCCTTTGTCCATGGTAAAAATAGAGATATTCACTGAGGACCTTGTCCATCGTGGCTCCACACAAGTTGACAACTTTGATTCCTAAGGATTACCCATTTTCCCTTTATCCCTCTGTCTGGTTAACCGTTTTCCCATTATGTACATAAAATCTCTTGGGATTATCGTAAATGCTATCTGCCAGAGCTATCTCCTGTCCCGTTTTGCCATTCTGATTTCCTTTTTTAGTTTGCTTCTTAGTTCTCGAATCTCCTCCAGGGGTACCCCTGATCCCAGCTGCCTGTACCTGTCCCATGCCTCCTTCTTAACCTTGACTAAAGCCTCAATTTCCCTCATCATCAAAGCTTCCTTACATTTGCTTGCCTTGCTCTTCATTCTAACAGGGACTTGTACGTCCTGAGCTGTTGTTAGTACAGTTTTTAAAACAATTTCCTGATGTTCATTTTTCTTCAAATAACCTACTCCAATCAACATGAGCGAGTTCGTCTCCCATACCGTCAAAGTTGGCATTACCCCAATTTAGCATTTTAACTTGTAGCCCTCTCTATCCCTATCCATAACTAGCTTAACCAAATCGAACTGTGGTCACTGATCGCAAAAGGCTTGTCCACAAACACTTCATCCACTTGCCCCTCCCAATTTCCCAACACTAGATCAAGTGTTGCCTTCTCCAGTGTGGGGCCCTCTAGATATTGCCAGGGAAAACTCTCCTGAACACTTTTGACAAATTACATCCTGTCTAAACCTTTCACACTATGATATTCCCAGTCAAGATTGGGAAAGTTAAAATCCCCTACCACGCCAACCTTATTTGACCTGCAGCTGTCTGCAATCTACTGACATATAATTCCCGTTGACTATTTGGGGGCCTGTAGTACACCCCCTGTGAGGTGATCTATTCTTTCTTGTTCCTCAGTTCCTCCCATATAGCCTCACTAGACGAACCGTCCATAATCTCACCTCTGACCAGTGCGGTGACATCCTCCTTAAGTACCTTGGTAGGTATGATGTTCTGGAAATTACAGAGACGTGGCTGCAAGAAGATCGGAGCTGGGAGCTGAATATTCAGGGTTATACGTCATATCGTAATGACAGGAAGGTGGGCAGAGGGGATGGGGTAGCTCTGTTGGTTAGGAATGAAATTCAGTCATAAGTGAGGGATGACATAGGATCAGAAGATGTAGTGTCATTGGTCCATATCCCTCAAACCTGTCCTATCCATGTACCTGTCTAACTGTTTCTTAAACGATGAGATAGTCCCAGCCTCAACTACCTCCTCTGGCAACTTGTTCCATACTCCCACCACCCTTTGTGTGAAAATGTTACCCCTCGGATTCCTATTAAATCTTTTCCCCTTCATCTTGAATCTATGCCCTCTGGTCCTCGATTCCCCTACTCTGGGCAAAAGACTCTGTGCATCTACTCGATCTATTCCTCTCATGATCTTATACACCTCAATAAGATCACCCCTTATCCTCCTGCGCTCCATGGAATAGAGATCCAGCTTACTCAACCCTATAGCTCACACCCTCTAGTCCTGGCTACATCCTCGTAAATATTTCAACACCGTTTCAAGCTTGATAATATCTTTCCTATAACATGGTGCCCAGTACTGAACACAATATTCTAAATGCAGTCTCACCAATGTCTTATACAACTGCAACATGACCTCCCAACTTCTATACTCAATACTCTGACTGAGGGCCAAAGCGCCAAAAGCCTTTTTGACCACTTTATCTATCTGCGACTCGATCTTCAAGGAACCTTCAGCCATGATTGAATGGCGGAGTAGACTTGATGGGCCGAATGGCCTAATTCTACTCCTATTCCTTATGACCGTATGACATGACCTTAACCAATAACGCAACAACCCCTCCTCTTTTACCCTCACCTCTGTCTCGCCTGAAACACCTGTGCACTGGAACATTGAGCTGCCTCTCTTAACCATGTTTCTGTAATGGTTACAACATCCCAGTCGCACGTACATATCCATGCCTTAAGCTCGTCTGCATTACCCGTCTGGCCTCTTGCATCAAAATATGTATCACCCTCCATACCAACTTCTAACCACTCACTGTCCTGTATATGATCCCACCTCCTTGCCAATCTAAAATCTTGAGCTGCCACTTGGTTTTGCCTTGTAGTAAGTGATGGCGTGCCAGCCCCGTCACAGCTGCTGAATGTCTGATTCATCCTCCAGTTTATGATGAAAGCTTTTCACTGTACCTTGGTACGTGACAATCAACTAAATAAACAAATAAAGTAATAAACCTGCATCGCCAGACTTGAATGCCCGAAATCTGGTCCTCTGTAAATTGCTGACCTCCTGGTTTATCGAAGGCTTCAGGTTAGGGAACATTTGGATGGTTTTTGTGGGAACACATTTCCTTATGAAGTCGGCAAAAACCATGGCGTATTCATTGCCAGGTCCTTGAGCATCACCCAGTCTACCTACTCCAAGCAGTTATGGTCATTCCATTGCCTTCTCTGACCAACTCTATGCAAACCTCACTGTCGGACCTACGCCTTTCAGTCTCTACCTATAGTCAGAAAAGAGGATCACAGCCAAATGGTCTGTTTTAGCAAAGTGAGGGCAGAGATGGAGCGATAGGCATCTTTGATGACCCCCGAGTCATTTGTCAGGGGTGTTTGACCCTCTGGTGCTGCAGGACATGTGCTGGTATTAGTTAGAAAGTTACTTCTTTAAACTAGCCTTGTTAAAGTTCCTGATTATGTTGTAAAATGTATTGGCATACACCATTTGGTGTTTGTTGACCATGGTATGCAGCTCCTTCAGTGCTTGACTAACGTCTGCCTGGGGCGGTCATGATGATGGAGGTGAATTCTCTTAGAGGGGGGGGGGGTGCGTTAGAAGGTATGGCACTTCACTGCTAGATGTTCCAGCTATGGAGAGCAGGAGTTCGACAGGACCACTATGTCTAAGCATCACGCCTACCATGAAGCAGAAACTGCTGCCCCTCCCCCTTCCACCGATGCCGCATCTGGTCTAAACGATGAGTGGAGAACCTAGTCTGGAGAGTTTGGGGTGAGCTATGACTCTGTGAAACAGAGCACACAAAATCCCCTCCTCATGTCCTGAAGTCATCAACGTCATTTGCTAGGGATTGTACATTGGCCAGTAAAATGCTTGGGGGGGGGGGTGTTGGTCTCATGCATTTTCAATCTTACTTGCAGTCGCTCGCCATCCATCTTTCTGGGCACAATGGAGGCCTCCCCGGAGGTTACAGGTATATATCACTGTAAATGCAGTCTTCTGTGAGGTGGGGGATCCCTGCCATTGAGAATGCCATTTCTCTCGGTAGATCACAATAGTGCTAATCCATTTAAATGGCTAAGCAGCCTATATGTTAAGGTATTGATTTGTGCTGTTTCTTTTAACTGGAGAAATTCAAAACTGCTATATTTGATCTTGACCTGTCCCGCTGCTTGCAAATGTTGCCACAGTACAGTGTCATCTTTGGCAAAAGAGCTGAGGATCTGAATTGAAGCACTGCATATCCATTCCATTTGTAAAAGTAGCTTTAGGAGTCAAGCACAAAACAAAACACACCCGCTGCAATACTCACACATATTCGTACACCGACAACTATTCAAACTTACGGCAATCATCTCAAACACACACAAAATGGGAACACATTCTTCGATCTCTTTAAACCCCTGTCACACTGTGCGAGTTGACCCACGAGATACCCCGAGTTTAAAACAAATTTAACTCGTGGTAATCACATACAATTAACGTAGCGGAACGTCGGAACTCGTGGACGCAACTTAGCGACTCGTGGCGCTAACGGCAGGTACCCGTGAAACTTGTTACTCTTGAAAAAATTCAAACATGTTTAAATTTTCCACGAGTAAAATGTATTGCTGAAGTTAAAAATTGAAACATTTAAACACGTTGTAAGAACGTAGTGGCCTGTGCGTTTACCTTAGTGACTCATTTGTCTACCGTGGGCATTCTTTAACTCAGCAGGCAGGCAGCATCTCTAGAGAGAAGGAATGGGTCACGGGATGACATTTCCAAATTTCTGCTGCGTCTTGTATAACTCCAGCACCGGTTCACTTTTTGTCAACCAGCATCTGCCCTTTCTTGTGTATGACATTATTTGTATCCGTCGCTCCCTTCAGTTTCCCAGGGGGTCGGGACGGGACCTGTCGCTCCCTTCAGTTTCCCAGGGGGTCGGTACGGGACTGGAGTTGGGAGAAAAAGGTGGGGGGGGGGGGGAGGAGGGAGGGGGGGTGGAGGAGAGAGGGTGGAGAGTGGAGGGAGAGGAGGGGGAGACAGATGGGGGTGTCTTCATTCACTGGCGGCGGGTGCCTGTCACTGAAACAGGCAGGTGAGATTTCACATCCACCTTGTGTGTCTCTCTCTCCCTCCCTCCCTCTCACACAGGCTGAGAGACTCTGCCTCTGTGAGTGTACGTCTCTTTCTCCCCCTCTCCCACAGTAAGACCGAGGTAAGTCCATCTGTGTAAGTCCATCTGTGTCTCCCACATACACAGTAAAACTCTGCTTTGTGTGTGTATATACGTCTCCCCCATTCTCTCTTTCTCCCCCCCACCTCTCTCTTTCTCCCCCCCCCCCCCCCACACAATAAGACCAATGTATTCTGCTTAGTCTCTCTTCCCTCCCACACACACAGATAGACCGAGGTCCTGTGCGCTCTTTTTCTCTCCCCCACAGTCACGCCGAAGTACACCACACTGCCTCTGTGCCTCTCTCTGTCTCTCTCCTTCATACAGAGGTCCACACTGTGTGTCTCTCTCTCCCCTACACACACACACAGACTGAGGTACACACTGCCCGTTGTGTGTGTGTGTCTGCCTCTTGTCTCTCTCCCCACACACACAGTTAAAGGTACTCCACGCTGCCTTTGTGTGTGTGTGTCTCTCTCTCTCTGTCCCACCCCCCACACCCACACACAGTCAGTCAGTCAGAGGAACTCCACACTGTGTGTGTGTGTGTGTGCGCCTCTGTCTCTCCCTATCACAGTGAGAGTGAGGTACTCCCCCCGCAGTCTCTCCCCGGGCAGGGTGCATCTGCCTCAGGCTGCCCAGGCAGTCAGACACGACTCCGGTGGGCGGGGCTCCATGCACAGCTCCTGCCGGCCGGCTGGGAGCGGCAACGGAGGGCAGGGGGGAGTTGGCCACCAGCGGGGGCAAGTCTCGGCTCTCCGAGTCCGAGTCTCGCTGGATTCTCGTAATCCTCTGCCTCTGTCAAATGGGTGAGTTTAACCTGACCTCCGCCCCCCCCCCCCCCCCAACCTCCCTCCACCTCAACTCACGCCTGGGCACCAAAGCAGCTCAGGAGGCAAACCCTGAGCTCCGTCTCTCAACAATCTGATGTGCGCATCCGTCCACATTCAAAGATTTCATCTCCAGTCTCCCCGCAGTGTGTAGACCTGGCAGTAAATTCAATTAAAATATAGCAAACCTCCACCTGCTGGTCTTCTAATTAGGTGATGTGTGTTTCAAACAAATCATCAGTATAACTGCTCGGGCACTGGACGGTGCGCATTTTCCCTTTGTAGGTCACATCAATAGATGCGCCTTCAAAGCCGCAGGATGGAGATGTTGCTTATTAAAACAGACCTTCATTGAAGGTTGGCTCAAGAGTAACTCGGGAAAGGAACTTGTTAACTCGGGAGACGAACTTGGAACATCGCAGAAAATGACAGTTAACGGCAAACTTGAGTCATACCCGTGGGAACTCGGTTAAACTCTTGATCATACACTTGGAATTTCGTGCACAACCACGAGTCTTTCGCTCGGGGTACCTCGTGGGTCAACTCGCAGTGTGACAGGGCCTTTAATCGGAAAAGATTACTTGCAATCGCTGCTTTAAGTACCAAACTGGGAGCCCTTATAATTCCAAGTAGCCCACATATTTGGAGAGGAGCACAACCATCATGAGCTCTGTTGTCTTACTACTAGTTCCATCTAGTCATAAATCACTGCGGATGATAATCTACAAATCCAATCAACCCTTTTACATCCCAACTTCCCTCATCCCACAATATCATGCCTCTGACAATTAACATGACCTTCCCTCGTATCTACCTCTCCAGTACCAGAGCAATACTTTGTGGCTTTTTTTATAATAGATTCTCAGGAGATCTCATCAACATAGGTACAACTAATAAATAGACCCTTTAATAAAATTTTGATTCACATTACATCAAAGTGACCTAATAACTATTGTACTATTAATCCCTTTTCTACCGTCTCCAGATCTCAAAATGAACTTGTTTTGTGTCTTCCCCAATTCTGACAATGGGATATGGATCTGAAATGTTTCTTTTTCCACAGATGCTGCCTGATGTGAATGTTTCTAACAATTTCTGTTTTTAATTTCAGATTTCCAGCATCTATACACAGCAAAGAGTAGCCGGAAGCCAGAGGATTGGGAAACTTTCATAGGACAACAGAAGGAAACAAAACGGGCAATATGGGCTGGAAAGATGAAGTACGAGGGAAGCTGGCCAGGAATGTAAAGGACAGTAAAAGCTTATTTAGATATGTTAAGGGAAAAAGAATAGCAAAGTCAAATGTGGGTCCCTTGAAGGCAGACACGGGTGAAATTATTATGGGGAACAAGGAAATGGCAGAAGAGTTGAACAGGTAGTTCAGATCTGTCTTCACTAAGGAAGACACAAACAATCTCCCAGAAATACTGGAGGACAGAGGATCTAAGGGGGTAGAGGAACTGAAATAAATTTTCATTATGTGAGAAATAGTATTGGGTAGGCTAATGGGACTGAAGGATGATAAATCCCCTGGGCCTGATGGTCTGCATCCCAGGGTCCTCAGGGAGGTGCTCTAGAAATAGTGGACGCATTGGTGATCATTTTCCAATGTTCAATAGATTCAGGATCAGTTCCTGTGGATTGGAGGATAGCTAATGTATCCCACTTTTCAAGAAAGGAGCAAGAAAGAAAACGGGGAATTACAGACCAGTTAGCCTGACTTCGGAGGTGGGAAAGATGCTGGAGTCAATTATTAAAGAGGTAATAAAGGGGCATTTGGATAGCAGTAAAAGGATTAGTCAAGTCAGCATGGATTTATGAAAGGAAAATCATGCTTGACTAATGTTCTGGAATTTTTGAGGATGTGAGAAGTAAAATGGATGAAGGGAGCGAGTGGATGTAGTGTATCTAGACTTTCAGAAAGCCTTTGATAAGGTCCCGCCCGGGAGACTGGTGACCCAAATTAGAGCACATGGTATTGGGGGTAGGGTGTGATGTGGATAGAAAATTGGTTGGCAGACAGGAAGCAAAGAGTAGGAGTGAACGGGTCCTTTTCAGAATGGCAGGCAGCGGCGAGTGGAGTGCCGCAAGGCTCGGTGTTGGGGACGCAACTGTTTACAAGATATATTCATGATTTGGAAGAGGGAATTAGGAGAAACACTAGCAAGTTTGTGGATGAAACAAAGCTGGGTGGCAGTGTGAACTGTGAAGAGGATGTTAGGAGGTTGCAGGGTGACCTGGACAGGTTGAGTGAGTGGGCAGATGCGTGGCAGATGCAGTATAATATAGATAAATGTGAGGTTATTCACTTTGGTGGCAAAAACAAGGGGGGCAGATTATTATCTCAATGGGGTTAGGTTATGTAAGGGGGAGGTACAGCGAGACCTGGGTGTCCTTGTACACCGGTCACTGAAAGTTGCCGTGCAGGTACAGCAGGCAGTGAAGAATGCTAATGGAATGTTGGCCTTCATAACAAGAGGATTTTCAGTATTCGAGTAGAGAGGTTCTTCTGCAGTTGTATAGGCCTCTGGTAAGACCACATCCGGAGTATTGTGTACAGTTTTGGTCTCCTAATTTGAGGAAGGACATCTTGTGATTGAGGCAGTGCAGCATAGGTGCACGAGATTGATCCCTGTGATGGCAGGACTGTCATATGAGGAAAGATTGAAAAGACTAGGCTTGTATTCACTGGAGTTTAGAAGGATACATAGATGCATAGAAAATAGGTGCAGGAGTAGGCCATTCGGCCCTTCGAACCTGCACCGCCAGAATAAAGGGAGGCCATTTAAGACTGAGGTGAGAAAAAACGTTTTCACCCAGAGAGTTGTGAATTTGTGGAATTCCCTGCCACAGAGGGCAATGGAGGCCAAATCACTGGATGGATTTAAGAGAGCGTTAGATAGAGCTCCAGGGCTAGTGAATCAAGTGATATGAGGAGAAGGCAGGCACGGGTTATTGATTGGGGACGATCAGCCATGATCACAATGAATGGTGGTGCTGGCTCGAAGGGCCGAATGGCCTCCTCCTGCACTTATTTTCTATGTTTCTATATATTTATATTGATTATCAGCATAAATTATTTGGCATCTCTATTAAAATTCATTCTGTTTCAGCTTCCTAGAAAATAACACCTTTATAAAATAACGTGAAATACACTTACCGCTGACAGCGATCTTTCGACATGAAGAGCAATAAGGATAATTACACTTGACACTGAAAAAGAGAAACAGTCACACTGCTGACTTGATACAAGTTTTATATAATTGAAACTATTATTTAACTGGACTGACTGCATCACACTAACATTTAATGATGTTAATCAATTCATACTTAATCTTCTATCATTTTAAGTACCTTTACTAAAGAAATCCTCTTTACAACTTCTTAATTATATTTAATCTTGTTATCCCATTAGTTCAATTGTTTTGTCGTGATATGCCTGTCATATAATCCAGAAAAAAGCCTTGTCATTAATTTACTAATCAATGGAAATATTTGTTGTTATACAAGTTGTTCTGTTATAACACAAGAGTTGTATTCCTAAAGACGCTCATGTTATAAGAACATTTGTTTAAATTGGGTTAGGGGCTAGACAGTTTCAGACTCATAATAGCAAAGTTATTTTGCCCGACAGGTTTATGAAAATAAATCTCTTTTCAATAGCTGTAAGTTTATTTTTGCGACAAAAGTGTTCCCGATGTTGGGGGAGTCCAGAACCAGGGGCCACAGTTTAAGAATAAGGGGTAAGCCATTCAGAACGGAGATGAGGAAAAACTTTTTCCAACTGAAGGTTGTGAATCTGTGGAATTCTCTGCCTCAGAAGGCAGTGGAGGCCAATTCTCTGGATGCATTCAGAGAGAGTTAGACAAAGCTCTTAAAGATAGCGGAGTCAGAGGACATGAGGAGAAGGCAGGAACGGGGTACTGATTGTGGATGATCAGCCATGAAAGTGAATGGCGGTGCTGGCTCGAAGGGCTGAATGGCTTACTCCTGCACCTATTGTCTATTGTTTATTGACTATCTCCCTCCCCGCAGCCACTAGGTTAGGGGCTAGACAGTTTCAGACTCATAATAGCAAAGTTATTTTTGCCCGACAGGTTTTATGAAAATAAATCTCTTTCAATAGCTGTAAGTTTATTTTTGTGACAAAAGTGTTCCCGATGTTGGGGGAGTCCAGAACCAGGGTCCACAGTTTAAGAATAAGGGGTAAGCCATTCAGAACGGAGATGAGGAAAAACTTTTTCACAGAAGGTTGTGAATCTGTGGAATTCTCTGCCTCAGAAGGCAGTGGAGGCCAATTCTCTGGATGCATTCAAGAGAGAGTTAGACAGAGCTCTTAAAGATAGCGGAGTCAGAGGACATGAGGAGAAGGCAGGAACGGGGTACTGATTGTGGATGATCAGCCATGAAAGTGAATGGCGGTGCTGGCTCGAAGGCTGAATGGCTTACTCCTGCACCTATTGTCTATTGTCTAAAAGTGATTGATTGTCAATTTCAATTGTTTCCCATGGTGAAAGTAGCAGCTGTGTTCTTAAGAGACAATGGCGTCTGATTTCTGTGGGGATGCCACATGGAAATATATTTTTCACGCCAAGACAGCCTTTTTTCTGCTTTCAATTTCCAAAGTAACATTCAATTAGTTCTCTCGTTCCCAAATAAAATTGCACTGTAACCAATTAGACCTGTGGAATACAAAAAAATGTCTCTATGTCATTAATTCCTATTTATTTTGTGGAAAGACATGTTATAACAGAACTACCCATGTTTATCCTCTAACTTTCACAATTTGAACATGTTCTTTGGATTTTCCATAACCTTTTTCTTCAAAGAGCAGTAAAATAGATTTTTTTCATTAAGCTGCAAACCTTCATCCCTATTGAGAACTATTTGTCGCCAGTATTTAACTTTATAGCATACACCAGAACAGTACTCCAGAAGTTACCTCCTCAATGTCTTTATTCATTCTTGTATTACAGGGAATTTTAAACAACAAACTGTGTTTGAGTACTTCAACAGAAACAAAGATAAATCTAGTGGAAAGGCAAAATAAGACAGGAAATTTTGATGGAAAGGCAAAATAAGACAGGAAATTTTGATCACTTGCATTACCTCTCTCAATCCCATTCTTTTATGGCTTACTAGACGAAGTGAGACGTGTTGGGCCCCATTCCCCAATGCAATATTCCACAATTCCCCATAGCCCCCAATTGCGCAGGCGCGACTGACGTTTTTAAAGGTTTAAAATGGCAATTAACTTGTAAAAAATAAGATCAAGTGAACGCCTCATCCCCTCCTTCAGTCCCCTATTCCCCATCTCCATTATCCTCCCTCTCCCCAGCCTTCACCAACCCTCCTCTGCTTTCTCCCCTCACCCCCTTCATCCCCTCCTCTCTTCCCCCTCCCCTCCTCCATTACCTCGCCATCCCTCTTCCTACCCCAATCCTCCTCCATTCCCCCTCATCCCCAGCACTCCCTCCCCTTCCTCTTCACCCTCCTTCATTTCTCTCTCTTCCCTCCCCGTCTCCTCCACTCCCTCCCTCCCTCCCTCTCCTTCGCCTACCCTCAGTCACTCCCACCCTCCTCTCCCTACTTCCCTCCTCTCCCTCAATCCCCTCCTCCCCACTCCTCACCCCCTATCTCACCCCCCCACTCTCCCTCCTAATCTCCCCCACTGCCCTCCCTCTATTCCCCACTCCCTACCTCCCCCACTCCCCCTCCTCTTCATCTATCTCTATATCTCCCCTCCTCCCCGCTCTCCCTCCTCATCTCCCCCACTTTCCCCTCCCTCTCCCCTTCTCCCCTCAATCCTCCCATTCTCCCTCCTCACCTCCCCAGGATCTCGATGTAAACCACCGCCGGTTCTGCATTCTTCACCACGTCAGCGATGAAGTTGTATTTCAGGTGGGGGGGCTGTGATGGGGGGAATGGGCTGAGCGGCCTGGAGCCTGGGAGAGGGAGAGGCCGAGGCTGCGTCCTAGTCCTTGCCCCGGGTTCCGCTCATCTCAATGGACAAAGGAGTGCCAGTGGATGTAGTGTACCTGGACTTTCAGAAAGCATTTGATAAGGTCCCACATAGGAGATTAGTGGGCAAAATTAGGGCACATGGTATTGGGGATTGAGTGCTGACATAGATAGAGAAGTGGTTGGCAGACAGGAAACAAAGAATAGGGATTAACGGGTCCCTTTCAGAATGGCAGCAGTGACTAGTGGAGTACCGCAAGGCTCGGTGCTGGGACCACAGCTATTTACAATATACATCAATGATTTGGATGAAGAGATTCAAAGTAACATTAGCAAATTTTGCAGATGACACAAAAGTTGGGTGGCAGTGTGAACTGTGAGGAGGATGTTACGAGAATGCAGGGTGACTTGGACAGGTTGGGGGGAGTGGGCAGATGCATGGCAGATGAAGTTTAATGCGGATAAATGTGAGGTTATCCACTTTCTTTGGTATCAAAAACAGGAAGGCAGATTACTATCTAAATGGCGTCAAGTTGGGAAAAGGGGAAGTACAACGGGATCTGGGGGTCCTTGTACATCAGTCTATGAAAGTAAGCATGCAGGTACAGCAGGCAGTGAAGAAAGCGAAATGGCACGTTGGCCTTTATAACAAGAGGAATCGAATATAGGAGCAAAGAGGTAATTCTGCAGTTGTACAGAGCCCTAGTGAGACCACACCTGGAGTATTGTGTGCAGTTTTGGTCCCCTAATTTGAGGAAGGGACATTCTTGCTATTGAGGGAGTGCAGCGTAGGTTTATAAGGTAAATTCCCGGGATGGCGGGACTGTCATATGCTGAGAGAATGGAGCAGCTGGGCTTGTACACTCTGGAGTTTAGAAGGATGAGAGGGCATCTCATTGAAACATATGATTGTTAAGGGTTTGGACACGCTAGAGGCAGGAAACATGTTCCCGATGTTGCAGGAGTCCAGAACCAGGGGCCACAGTTTAAGAATAAGGAGTAAGCCATATAGAACAGAGACGAGGAAACACTTTTTCTCACAGAGAGTTGCGAGTCTGTGGAATTCTCTGCCTCAGAGGACGGTGGAGGCAGGTTCTCTGGATGCTTTCAAGAGAGAGCTAGATAGGGCTCCTTAAAATAGCGGAGTAAAGGGATATGGGGAGAAGGCAGGAACGGGGTACTGATTGCGGATGATCAGCCATGTTCACATTGAATGGCGGTGCTGGCTCGAAGGGCCGAATGGCCTACTCCTGCACCTATTGTCTATTGTTTATTGTCTATCTCCCTCCCCGCAGGCCCGGAGCAGCAGCGTCGCCGCCCTCAGACCCAGCCCCAGTGCCCAGGCCCTAGGTTACCGGCGCGGCCTCCCCCGCCCCCGTACCCACCGCAGCGCGGATACCGGGCCCACTGCGAACGGGCGGGACTGACAGACCTCCCCCAACTGCGCAGGCACAGGCAATGTGAACTAAACTTGTTTAATTTACATCGCAGGACAATGGTGAGTAAGGTGGGCCAAAAATTGTAGTGCTATCGTGTACCGTTTTGGCAGAGTTTCGGGAACACACACACATATATATACAAACAAACAAACAAGATGAGAGTTTTAGTAATATACTAGACCAAGTGCAGTCCCGTTGGGTCTGTTCCCCAACATGTGGTTGCGTGGGGAGCAGGGGGGGGGGGGCGGCATGTGGCATCACACACACTAACTACCACCCCGCACACACGCTAACTACCCCCCTTGAAATTATATTAATATTATTAATTTGCTCCTTTTACCCCATAACCGCACTATCCACTGACGCATAGCCCCCAACTCGCAGGCGTGTCTAAGGAGGGGTGCGGGTAGAGAGTGAGGCAGAGAGAGAATGGGGAGAGACAGAGAGAGAGGGGCAGAGACAGAAGGGCAAGAGACAGGGGGAGAGTGGGGTGGAGGGGAGGAGGAGAGGGTGGGTGGGTGAGGGTGGGGGAGGAGGGGAGAGGGAGATGGGGAGAGAGTGGGGAGGGGGAGATGGGGAGAGAGTGGGGAAGGGGAGGGGGAGATTGGGAGAGAGTGGGGAGGGGGAAGAGATGGGAGGGGGAAGGGAAGAGAAGGGATGAGGATGGGGGAGGGGAGGAGAGCGGGGAGGGGTGAAGGGGGTGACAGGGGTAGGGGGGAGGGGGTGGTAGAGGGGGAGGGGGGTAAAGGGTGGGTGAGGGGGGTAGAGAGCGGTGGGGAAGGGAGAGGAGAGGAGAGGGGAAGAGGGGGAGGGAGAGGAAGAGGGGAGAGGTGGAGAGAGTGGAGGGGGAGAGAGAGGAGAGGGAGAGAGTGGAGGGGAGAGAGAGTAGGGGGAGAGAGAGGAGGGGAGAGAGAGAGAGAAGGGGGGAGAGAGAGAAAGGGGAGGGAGAGAGGAAGGGGGGAGAGAGAGAGAAGAGGGGAGTGGGGGAAAGGCACGGGGTGGAGGGAGGGAGGGAGGGGGAGAGATCTCCCACCCCTGTTCTATTGTGATGTCATATGTAAATGAAATCCATTGTGATTAGACATCTGTGAGATGGCACTGTGACTCATGCAGCAGTTTAATTTTAGTGGGACCACATGAAGGTTCCAATCTCACACCCCTGTCCCGTTGTGATGTCATATCATATGTAAATGAGATCCATTGTGATTGGACATCTGTGAGGTGGCACTGTGACTCATGCAGCAGTTTGATTTTTTTAAATGTTGATGTTTTGTGAACAATTTTATTCAAAATCTGGGGAAATAATTCACCAAATCTAGAGAGGAGTGCATTTATGAAACCATAAGTTAAATCCCTACCGAAATATGTAAAAATCTCCGCGTATTTGCATCTGGTTTTCGAGGAGATACGTTTCAAAGGCAAAATGACATACACCCACCCCCACACACACACAGAGTTTTAAAAGTATACTAGACCAAGTGCAGACCCGTTGGGTCTGTTCCCCCAACGTGTGATTGCGGGGGAGGGGGGGGATTTGGGGGTGGCATGCGGCGTCACACACACTAACTACCCCCCCGCACACATGCTAACTATCCCCCTTCATATTATATTAATATTATTAATTTGCTCCTTTTACCCCATAACCACCCTATCCACTGACGCATAGCCCCCCAACTCGCAGGCGCGTCTAGAGAGGGAGGGGGGGGGAGGTAGAGAGTGAGGGCAGAGAGAGAATGGGGAGAGACAGGGAGTAAGGGGCAGAGACAGAGGGAGACGGGGGTGGAGGGGAATAGGAGAGGGAAGGTGGGAGGGTGGGGTAGGAGGGGTGAGAGAGATGGCAGGAAAGAGAGAGAGGGGAGGAGAGAGAGAGGGAGATAGGGGGGCTGAGAGGGGGAAGGGAAGGGTGGAGAGGGGGAAGGGAGGGGAGAGGTGGTGGAAGGAGAGGAGGGAGGGTGGGGAGGGGAGGGGGTGGAGGGGGAAGGGGGTTTAGGGGAGGGAGGGTGGGGGAGGGCAGGGGGTGGAGGAGAGGAAGGGGGAGAGAGAGAGGGAGGGGGAGAGAGAGATGGGGGGGCGAGAGAGAGAGATGGGGGGGCGAGAGAGAGGGGAAGAGACAGAGAGAGCGAACTGCAACCGTGCGTCACGCGTTCAGAATGTTCTGGAAATGAAGCGTGCGCGTCTCATGCACGAAAGCTGTCGGCAGCTCTATGGAATTCAGGGGAGGAGCCTGAACCACACACACACTAACCACCCCCCCCCACACACACACAAAGCGGGTCCGATCTAAGCTGTCAATGAACACCATTTTTTTTTTCAACTGTCTTTGAAATTAAAAGTTAATGTTAAGAATTAGTGATGTTAAGTGAGAAATAATTAAATTCAATTCAATGAAAAACAATGGAATCAACAACCTGGCAGGCTGGGGGCGGGGCCAGGAGGCAGATGGGGGGGCGGGCCGGTCGGGGCCAGGAGGCAGTTGGGCCAGGTGTAAAGGCATTGTGCGGTCAGCGGGGTGGGGCCAGCAGGCAGGCTGTGGGGGGGGCGGTGCCGGGCGGGACCAGGAGGCAGTTGGGCCAGGTGCAAAGGCATTGTGAGGTCAGCGGGACGGGGCCAGGAGGCAGTTGGGCTAGGTGCAAAGGCATTGTGAGGTCAGCAGCTGGGCAAGCTTAATATTTTTTTTTTAATGTCAGTTTGGTGATAAACTTTAGTAAATATCTCGGGAAATAATGGACCAAATATATTGGGGGTTGGATTTTTGAAATCATAAGGAAAATTTCTACCAGAAGGTGTAAAAATGGTTTTCGAGGAGATACGTTTCAAAGGCAAAATGAGACACACACACCCACAGAGTTTTAATAGATACTAGACCAAGTGCAGACCCGTTGGGTCTGTTCCCCCAACGCGCGTTTGCGGGAGGGGGGTTGGTGCGGGGCGGCATGCGGCGTCACACACACTAACCACCCCCACACTAACTACCCCCTTGATATTATATTAATATTATTAATTAGATCCTTTTACCCGATAACCACCCTAGCCACTGACACATAGCCCCCAACTCGCAGGGCGTCT
Organism: Malacoraja senta; assembly: GCA_038087875.1. Taxonomy (NCBI): domain Eukaryota; kingdom Metazoa; phylum Chordata; class Chondrichthyes; order Rajiformes; family Rajidae; genus Malacoraja; species Malacoraja senta. Next base: position 30,059 of record JAXLNO010003781.1, read on the forward strand.
AGAGAGGGAGAGGGGGGTACAGAGTGAGGGCAGAGAGAGAATGGGGAGAGACAGTGAGAGAGGAAGAGACAGAAGGGCAAGAGACAGGGAAAGAGGGGGGTGGAGGAGAGGAGGAGGAGAGGGAGGGTGGTGGAGGGGGGGGGGGGAGGAGGGGGGAGAGAGATGGGAGGGAGGGAGAGGGGAAGAAAGAGAGGGGGAGAAGGGGGCTGAGAGGGGGGGAAGGGGAAGGGGAGAGGTGGGGGGAAGGGAGGGGGGAGAGGTGGGGGGGGATGGAGGGGGAGGGGGGTAGGGGACGGGTGGAGGGGAG